>CM042220.1:4415000-4870000 GCA_023566465.1 Cottus gobio
GGTTTCTGGTCTAAGGGAATGGGCAGCACCGGTTTCTGATCAGGTGGTTCAGTTCCAGAACTGAGCAAAGGCAAGAGGCTGTTCCCGGCTATTTGGTGCTGGTGATGCAGAGCCTCATTGGCCTGCTGCAATGAGAAAGACAGAGATGTCAGATGATGTTATACACATCCTCAAAACACAAACACCAGCTGAAGGACCGAGAGAGTGTTTCTGCTCCACAGTGTAAAATAGCATGAAAGCAGATATAATACATTTAAGTATCTTGGTTTCCACATAATCCTCGCTAGGGCGACCAACTCTTAGTAAATTTGTCGACTAACAGGTTGTTTTGGTCTCCATTACTTGTTCTTTATGCTTTTTAATAATCAATGACATATTTCCAAGAAACAAATGTCTTTTGTAATCAGAAGATTTAAAGTTTAAATGTGATATATTAGGGGTACTCGATGTTATCAGTCGATAATCAGAAATAAATGTGTGATTAACAAATTGGCATTAATACTTTCTAAAATTAAATTAAGCGCCACCTTTACCAGCTGCAACATTAAAGTAATTAACATATTCAGTGTTTCCCCTTGGGTTACAGCGACACCGACACAAACACTTTGAGAACCACAGCAGTGGTTCAGCAGTGGTAAATAAAATGTGCAATCACAACAATGGAAATAAAGATATATCTGTGCAAACTAAAAACTATACTACTAAATAGCTTATTGTGGAAAACAATATATTAATTTTTTGCCAAACTAAAACAGAATCATTGCAGATATGTGAGCCCTCATGTTGCATCAGTATTAGTGGCTGCAATGAGCTGCTTTCCTCTACACATCTTTTTAATACGGGGTTGCAGGCCGCTCTCAGTTCATGCTCAATGTTGAGCTGGCAAAACGGCATGTATCGGCGAGTAGCGCTTGTGTAACCTGTTAACTGCGTAACGTAAACATTTACCTGAAAGTACAGGCATTTCTCCATGTATTTATTAATGACTTAGTTTTATTTCCGGGTACTTTGGTAATATGTGAAGCCAACAGGCTCATTGTTGGTACAGCAGCACTTTGGCTAGTTTCACCAAAGGAGCTGGAGAGCTGCTCCGGTGCTCCTTGCAGGAGAACTACTGTTGCCATCTTCACCCTGGCAGCGTTTCAAAAACACAGATGTAGTGGGCTGCTTTTCACACAACATATTTTTCAAGCACTGAGTGCGCACTAGAGCCGAGCAGAGTTGTAAACACGCGACCAAAGAGATGGTAGGGAAAACACTGATATTAATACATCAGCAATATAAGCCTGTTCATTCAGTGGACAAATGTTTCAGTTCATTATCAAACTGTGGCAGGACAAAATAGTTTCTCTGTATAGAGTCTCTGCAATAATGGCAAACACCTGTGTTCACAGCAATACAAAAATATATATTAAAGAGGGAATTATGACCGCTTTAACTTCCTCACACTAGCTTGCAGCAGCTAAATATATATAGTGCGCTGTACAGTGATTCATGAGGTAGAATTACCGTTTCTGGCAATGGCATCTTTTGGCTTTGAGTAGAGAGCATTTCAATTAATGCTTTATACACCAGGCAGGGCAATATGACGATATATCATCAAATGAAATAAAGATGTCAATTGTGTTTCTATCGTGATGCCAGCCATATTTAGAACATTTGGGCGATTCTTTACGTTCTTTGCATGTGGGAGCTGGAGCGCAGCCAAGCTGGAGGAAACCACTTTATTGATTGAAAAGAAGCCTTGTCAGACAAATCAAGGAGAGCTGGAAGAAAGTCTGACACGAGCCAGAAAAGAATGTTCTGCAAAGCGTGCCACACATCAGTACCTCTGTTGTACTACACAGGGATGTCATTTGTGTACAGATTGTAAAGCCCTCTGAGGCAAATTTGGAATTTGTGATTTTGGGCTATACAAAATAAACTGAATTGAAATAAATTGAGCGGTTAACAAATAAATGCAAACTGTGAAGAAGCAGTGCACACACTATGAAGGCAAATACCTGTCATAATTAGAGAGCACAAATGAGCTCCACGCGCAAATCAAAAACATGCGCGCGTAATTTACTTCGACGAGCGCTTTTACATCACTCCGCAAGCAAAAGTCTCTCTCTCGCGAGCAAGTCCCTCCCGCGAATGTTTAACCTGCTCGCTCGCGAAGCTTCAACCTATTAAGTAGGCCAGTCTGACAGTAACTCCCGGGCCACTTTTCCCCCCGAGTCCACTCCTGATCCACTGTGTATATGTATCCACTGTAGTGGTTGTGTACTCCCTCACTCCGCGACTTTTGCTCGCTGAGTGATGTAAAAGCGCTCGTCAGCGTAAATTACATGCGCGGCTGTTTGATTTGCACACACACGTGGAGCTCATTTTACACTCTCCAATTATGACAGGGAGATTTGCCTTCATACACACCCCAATAGCCCAGACAAATTAATATAAATTATTACATTACATTTATATTACATAAATGAATGTTTGATGTTAGTACACTTCATGTTCATCACTTGTATATTGCAGTGTTCACCGAATGTGAACAAAGCAAGTCGAAGACTAAAACAAAACGTCTCTCTACAGCTAACCTCGGTTACTATAACCAACACAATGATTATAATAACCAGTGAGGTTATGTAGGACTTGCATGAAGTTTATTCAAACCAATGGCCCTTTATGTTAGCTACCTGTCCTGAAAAATGCATTTATCAGCTGGGAGACTGTGGCTCAGTGGTTAACAGGTCTGACTTTCAATCAGAGGATCGGTGGTTCAAACCCTGGCTCAGCTAGTGCATGTCGTTGTGTCCTTGAGCAAGACTCTTAACCCTAATTGCTCACCGTTGCTGTGTCTACTGTATATCATGTAAGTCGCTTTGGATAAAAGCATTCATTTTGCACTAAAGAGCTTAATACTCAGTACTTTTCATTTGGCAAGTTTTCAAACCATACAGGACTGTAGAGAAATATGCTTTACCATGTAGTTATTTCAGACTATTAAATTACCAGAAGCATGCTATATCTTGATAAATGTGGCAGTGGGAGCATATTTCATATAAATTGACCAGGGAGTCATGTGAGCCGTGGATTTAACCAGTGTGAAAAACATTTTACTGCAGAATATTAAGAAAAATATGCCATCTGGAGATTGGCATTGGGCTTTCTAGCCGCTAGTCTGATAATGTTACATTGTGAGCACATCTGGGTATAAATCATGGACAGCATCAGCTGTTATAGGAGGTTCCATTAACTAATATTGTGCTGCGCTCATGCACCATTCAATAAAAGTAAATTATAACATTGTGTTTCAATATAATCATGTAAAATTAAGTTTTCATTTCATTTTTCATTCATTAAAATGACTAATGTTAAGATTTATAAATAGAAATACAACATTTTATTTCCTAGTTATTTGAATTATTTTTTTTTTTTTAAATCACTACAGATTTTTTATTCATTAGCTATAAGTATAGTATAATAGGGATGCAACGATACCACTTTTTACAAACCGATACGAGTACGAGTATTTTTATTTGTGTACTTGCCGATACCGAGTACCGATACTTCTTAGATTTGGTCTCCATGAAAGTGCAATTTATTTGGAGGCAGATTTTATTTTATCCTCTGCAGATTATGTCAAGCCTATAGTACAAAATTAACAGAAGGCTATCCCAAGCTTTAAACTTCTCGTGGAAGTCCCTCTAATTTCGGACCATAAAACGCCCCCGTGTCCGGGTTCATAATGTAAGCGATAATATTAGGGATCGAGCAATTATATAGGAAGCTGTGTTCCAAGTTATGTTTCCGGTGCTTTTATTGTGGAGGGAGAAACGGAAAGGAAAAGAGGAGTGGAATTGTGGGATATACGTGTGTGAAGGAGATAAAAAAGTGGTTCAAGTTACCCTGCAGCGTGTTTTCATTTTATTAGAATTACAAATATAGACACACAACAGACACTCGGCTACAATAATATCATCCGTAGCCGCACAACAGCGTCTGAATGAGGCCGCTGCCAGCGCTACTTCTGGTGGACCAGCAACAGTTTGATTCACACCGGCAGGACGGCAGTAATTTTTTACTGTGTGAACGCGACGCACATTACTCTACACAACTTGCTGCAAGAGCCGCAAGAGAGCGACGAAAGAGCCGTATGCGGCTCTGGATCACGGGTTGCCGACCCCTGCCCTAGACGTTGAAGTCAGGTAGGACAAAAAATCTTTTTCTCCACAAAGCGCGACCAGTTTGTTGTAGCGAAATACTGTTGAGTGGTATCGGTTCTTGGTATCGACAAGTGAAATCGATACGAGTACGAGTATTTTAACGCAGTATCGACCCCCGATACCGGTATCGGTGCATCCCTAGTATAATTATTCTGGTTAATAATTGTAAATACGGTGATATTTCTACTGACACCAATCTTGATTTCAAAATTTCTCATCTTAACTAAAGGGCGCTTGAACTCACCATAATGTAACTAAATGGAACTTGGCTCTTGGAAAGGTGCCAAGAATCGGTGAGCCGCGCATGTGCAAGTATAACCGTTAAAATGGCGTAACGTAAACATTTACCCGAAAGCACAAGCATTTTATCATGTATTTATTTATGAATTACTTACTTAGTTTATGTCTGTGTACTTTGTACTTCTGTAATATGTGAAGTTCTCAATAAAGTTTTTGAAATAAAATAATTCTGCATGACTCTTGCAAATAGTTCACTGATAAAACCACTGTTTATATGTTTAGGAGCCAGACAATTCCTTTTTAAATGGTTTAAAATGGCTTAAAAATCTACATTTGAGCAAACATTTTGTAGCCAAATCAAATCGTCTCCAGGATATTCAACGTTGTTTCTTCCTAATGCATTTAATACTAGACTTGTTTCTTTACAGGACTTGTACAAAGACAATAACGTAGTCCATGGATATGAGTTTACAGTTAATAACAATCCCTCATCAGCATGGTTTATGGCTTTTTGCCAGTTACACCTACAGTCTATGGGTTAACCTCGTCTTTTCTAATTGTCAGTTAATGTTTGAATGCTCTGCCGAGTCTCAGAGAAAACTTTAACGAACAGTGCAGTGAGCATAAATGCCTCGGTGCACACTCGGAGGGCAAGTATAAACACAGCTTTCAGTATGCTTCAGCAACAGGCCCTATTGGGATCAACTGACCACAAATTAGTAATCCAAACTGTTACTTTCTTGCATGAAAACCTGGTAAAACTGCCTGCTTTTATATACAGTGCATACAACATTTGGAAACTATTAACGAGAGATGTACAGATTTTGTAAGATTTTTCTAAATCCTCACTTGCTGATTCCAATTTTCTTTTCTGAGAACTTTAATTGACAGCAAGGCTCCAGGCTTTTCACAAACATCCCAAAATATGATTTAAACTGTCATGTAGTCAGTGTAAACCATCACACAATCCAAATTAATAGGAAATAAATGATTGCATTTGTATTTAAATATTTGCTTGGATTAACAAAACATGCGAGAACATCTTCTTCAAACAACTTAATTCATTCAAGTGTCTTGTCAAAATTAAATTTCCCAAGATACCATGTAGCCAGCTACAGTTTGAGGAACTGCACTAGTTATAACAAGTTAACAAATCTCTATTGAATACATTATTTTTTTTAATAGGCCTACAGTTTGTATTTCCGACAAGTAAGATTGGCTATCGACTAAAAGATCTCAGCGACTTCCGCAGAGAAAAGGCTTAAAGTCAATCCCTGACTGGGAAAGGGGTACAAAGTTAGGATATGCTAATAAATCTCAAAGGAAATAGATGTAAGTATCAGTGGTAAAAAGTCAGCACCTCAACATGGTCCTGGGGTAACTCCACATCCACCTATCTGATGGTATGCGGGTTCATCTCGACTGCAATTAGAGTGAACCGCAACTAACAGGTCCACACGTACGTAAATAAAGCTAAACATAGCTTCAACAAGATGACTTCAATACTTATTGGTGATGTAGAATTCAAAACACTGAATAAATTGATCATGGGGTATTTTCTTTTTGTATAATTATGAATATTGTCTCAAGTCACTTGAAAAAGCTTGTTTGTGTTTGGCACTCCATGGTGGAATGGAGACCATCATGAGGTTTGGTATGGTTTTTCCCTAAAAACTATGTTTATTAAAAAAAGATCTTTGATGGATACAATGTAAGGTATAAGGGATTTCAATTATGTTTTAGTACTATTTTAAGTTTTAAACATAATTTGGTGATTAGTAGGATAATATTGGGAATCCCAATTATTTTTGCCAGAATAATCAGACCAATCAGTCCATGACAACAGGTTCTTAATATACCAGTATCTCATTACATCATACAACACTTTTTAAAACATACATTAGCAGCTTCTGACCATTAAAAAAATGACTAACACATTCTGTCCCCTTCATTATTTGAATAACTGGAATTATAATGTGACAGCAACCTAGCTTAAGACTCAACCCAGGAAGCAGTTTGGATTCATTCAGCGTGCTTTCACCCTTGCAATTACCTCCAAATCGCAACTAAATTGGTTTGGGGAAGGATGGTGGAGCAGGTGTTCTGCAGAAGGATACATACAATTAGAAAATTGTGCATCTGAAAGTTTGAAATGGCAAAATAACAGAAATATTGAAGACAATAAATAATTTAACAATGTACTGCTCTATTAAATAAACTAATGACAGGCACACAAATTTAACCCAAGAGCAGAAAAAAAAATAGGAGGACATCTTAAGTCTGCAGCTGCTGGAAGGCATTGTCCAATTGGTCATGGCATACTCCCAATGGGATAGGACGAACAGGAGGTGGGGGCCTCTATGAATATCTTGGATTCACATTGTAACTACCAACTTTACAACAGGTCAACCCAGAGATGTGGTGATTGAGACCTTGTTCTTTTCTGTAGTCACCATTGAGCATGGTTAAAAGACCTGACCCATGGTTTTTCAGGTTCAGCCAAGCCTCCCAACCCGGTCAGCCAGGAGGGGGTTGTGGTCTGAGGAAGTCAGGATCCCAAGTAAGGCTTTTTTCCCCCACTGTGTTCTTTTATGAATGACAAACATCCAAGCACTGGTGCACTTTTTTGTATGTATGTGTTTTAGGGTTGTAGAGAGATGTGGGGGCCGTCACTGGGTGTCCACTGGATTTTATATCCACCACACTGTAGCAGACTAGAATCATTACTGCAATCAGCATTTCTCCTACCATATGTGTATGCAAGTAGAAGCTCACTCTCTCTCCCTGCTGTTCTATCATGCTGCTCGGACGATTTTGATACAAATCTGTTTTGAAGGGGGAGGTCCCTTCTAAGATAAGTACTGAAAAGAGTGAGGGAGATGGAAATGAACACATGAAGAAATATTACATATAAAACTAAACTAGTCATTGTTTTTTTTTCCCCCACTGAAAGGGGGTATGATTTTACCATGACATTAATTGACAGTGTCATTTGATAGAATGTCTGTAAATCTCCCTCTGAGTGATGCCAAATTATACTACGTTTCAATTGTCTCCTTACAAACCTCAGATGACACCACTTCTTACGATGAACTACATTAAATTTGCTTTAGATTTCTTTCTTTATGGGATTTGTTTATTGCCTAGCTATTATTGTGTTGCCAAATATGTTTATGTATATAATAAGGGCACAAAACAGAAAGAATATACATACACACATACACATATATATATATATATATATATATATATATATATATATATATATATACACACATATACATACACATACATATATATATATATATATATATATATATATATATATATATATACACATACACACACACACTCATACATATATACACATATGCATATATATGTATACACACATATACATACACATATATATAATACATTTAAATACTATCAAGAAAAATACTTTTTGGGAAAGGGCAATGGTTAATAACTCAATATCAACAGTCCTATTTTTGGTAGAATAGGGACTGGCCAGTGGATCATTTGGAACACGAGGCAGGACAAGAAACTCTAGGTTAAGGGAATACATACAATAAACTAAGTTAATACACTTCTATATATTGCATGGAATTTAAAAAGGTCAAACAAGCCATCAGCATTTAAGAATAACCAACACAATAATTGTAACAATAGTGACATGGTCAAATCCATAAGATTAAGACAGCACAAAGGGCATTTGGTATTTGTACATGGCCAAATATTCACTATTTTCTCTAAATAAAAGATCCCCTCGGTTATTTTCATGAACACACTGGATACTGAAACATGTTGATGCTCAGTGACTTCTTTCCCACTGAAGCAGTATTGTAAAACATGCTAGAACTGTGATCTCACAGCTCCGGCTGCTTCTGGGACACAAGTCTTATACTAAGATGTGTATGACTTCCAGAGAACTGCAACATGCTGGCATCACTATATATTTTTTAACTTGAAAAAAATAATAATAAATCGAAGAAACATTTCAGAGTCAGTTGGTGATAGATACTCTTGAATTGCACAAAAGCTTGGATATGCAATATATGTAATACGTTGTATAATATTGTCAATCTAAAGCGCACCTAACGTAACTGTACTTAAACCACAACTGTATTCACAAATACAAATTAAAAACAGACTTACCAAATACGTATTTATTGGAGGAGGTCAAGTAAACGCCACCTATAGTGTCTTAGTCGTATCTTACTGAACTACATAGCATCGCTCTCTCTATATATTTTTTTTATCCAGAAAGCCTCCCCTCCTTTACTCGGTGGGTCGAACAGATGAGTGACTTCCCGTGATTTTGAAAAGTTCTTAAGACATGTTGCACATCCTTTACAACGTTATAAACAAAAGGCCATATTAAACGTTCAGGTTCACATGGTGGCTGGCGTAAAGAGCTGTCGGGTTAGTGGGGACTTAACGGTAAATACATGTGCATTCTTGTTTGCAAACCGTAGCCAGAAGTTTGTAGTCTTAGTGGTTTGTAGTGGCTGATGTCCGCGTGCTGGGAACGCTCCAGTTCAGCATTAGCCAGCCTGTGGGTATACCTGGCGCTGTGGCAGTATGGTGGAACGCTAACGCCATTAAAACCCTAAAGTTACTTTACTTTATCTTCAGAATTAAATGTGTGACTTACAATAAGTCAATACCTTTGAGGCGCCAAATGCTGTAATGCAGACAAGAAAAGTACCAGTTAGCCAATTAGCTTAGCAACCCGACATGCACGACCTACTAGCTCTTTTGCTAACGCGCGCGCATCAACAGCAGAAATTAGCCTCACGTCGATTTTGAGTAAATAGAGACACACATCGCACCGTGCTGTGATCACAAGTTCAGGACAGTCCACCGAGGCCTTGGGGGTTCTCCGTAGACCAGACACAGCCGGAGGTCTTGGTTTCGATAAAGCTAGTTAGCAGTTTGCTTCAGCGAAGCTAGCTAGCAGGCTAGCGCAGACACCTTTGTTTTGCTTGGCTAACTACTGCATTTCAGAAAGTGAAATGAAAATATCTGGCAACAACATTTACGGCATTTTTAAAACGCGTGTGCGTTTCTCAGACTACTGCTGTATCGTGCTACTTACTTGGAATAAAAACGTACTCCAGCTCGGTTCCATTGCAACACTTAGGCTAAAATCTGCAGGAAATCTACGAGGGATCTACAACAAAGCAGCTAAACATGGCAGCTACAACTTCCTGTGAGCCCGGGCTGAACCAAGTCACTTTGTTTGGCCGTCTGGATGTTACGATCAAAGCGTTCTCAATGTTTCCAACACTATTACAAACCCTTTCATGAGATAAAATGTACACCATTAAAACGCAATGCTTTTTTGATTCGGATGCATTTCTTGAATGACGTAAGCGTTCGTTATACATTAAACATACATTATATTGTCTCGTAAAATAATACATTTTATTTAAAGAAAATGTAAGGTCGCAAGAGTTGTGTTATGGACTATGATATAGTAGGAGTAATAATAATACTCAATTCGGTCTAAAGAAACACTTAAATAGGTGGAACATCCTGGCCATTAGCATTTAAGTGGAACATTTGTAAAATCCCAAGAAATACAGGTTTCACCTTCAAACTAAAGAGTAGACAGCAGGCACTCCCTAGACTCTAGGAACTGGAGTATAGGCAGGGGCGTCGTTAGGCCTGTTTTAGGGGGGCTGAAGCCCCCCTTAAAATGTTCTTCAGCCCCCCCAAATAATTATTGGGATTTTTTTATTTTTTTTTAAATTAAACTATTGTTTTACACATATTTGTTCACCCGTGTGAACAAACATGTGTTATTTATAACTCTAACATGCTACATATGTGATTGCGTTTCTGGTTTGTATGTTTTCTCCCCCTTCAAATTGCAATCCAATAGCCTCTCATCACACTTAACAATAAAAGCAATAAAAGCACTAGGACCTTGGGGAGTCTGCATCGCTGCTGCGCTGGCTTTCTCACTCTGCCAAGTAACGTCTCTCATCAAGACAGCAGGATTACAGCCGAGGAGTTTAGCTCATAGTAAATGATGCACGGAGTGACATTGTAAGTACAGGTAGTTACAGAATGTGGCTATCTGTAGTTGTTAATGATTGTTACCTGCTTAAATTTAGGTTTACTTGAGGCAAATGAAAGGGAATATTGTAATGAGCTATGTTAACATTAAGCTAGCTAGCTAGCTATTTTGTTAGAAAATGTCTCCAGTGAGCAAGAGTGTGAACGAGCAAATTTGAAATGTAAGAAATAACTATCGACAGCTCTCTATTCTTTGCATTAATATATATCTCTAGTATTTTAAAACAATAATGTCAGTGCCTATAGAATGTTGTTGTTTATAATCAGTTAATGCTAGTGAAAACTAAATGTCATAGTGTCCCTCATAACGCTATTGTACCGGTATATCATCCAATTCATTGACCAGATGGATATAAGAAGATTCTTTAGCAGAGGTGACAGCTCCGCCCAGTCAGATGAGAGAGAGAAGGAGGAGAATGACAGGGCTGAAGCAGCCGGTGTGATGGAGGTTAGTGGTCTACAGGTCTAGAAGGAAACGAGTGGAGTTTTTTAATTTTCTTCTACTGTGGTAGAAATGTATAGGCATTTGTTGTCAGGCCCAGGCTACTCCAAGGGATAGCCTAAACTAGATTATTTCATGAAATTTTCATGTCATACAATTGGCTTCAGGATTTCGATCAATTAATGTTTCAATGTTTGAACTTTTCTTAAAGGTTCATGCAGAAGGAGAGGATGAGGCAGAAAAGGGAAGCTGTTCAAGTCAGAGACAGGAAGAGACAGACCAAGCAGCTGCATCAACAACTAATGATTTAGGTGAAAAAGACACAGGGCCCAGACAGGTTAAGCTGAAGAGCTACCCACAGGACAGCTTTGGTGCTCAGAACAGGTCATTTCACCACAGCTGGTTTGAGAAGCACAGTTGGTTGGAATATTCAGTCAACCATAATGCAGCTTTCTGCTTTGCATGTAGATTTTTTGGCAAAAACATCAAACATGATGCTTTGGTCAGTAATGGTTGTAAGAACTGGAAGAAAGCATTGTTTATCTTTGGCAAGCACGAGATGGCACAAACACATAGGGACAGTGTTGTTGCATGGCAAAGCTACCAGGCAACTAGCCGACAGGGAAACGTTGCACAGATGATAGCATCTGCACATGCAAGTGAGATACTAGAGAGAAGGGAGTATCTCAGGCGAATTGTTGCAGTCACCTCCATGTTAGGGCGACAGGGACTCCCTTTTCGTGGCAGTGATGAAGGCCAAGACAGCACAAACAGAGGCCACTTTCTTGCTTGCATGGAACTTTTGAAGGAGTTTGATCCTTTCCTTCAAAAATATAACCCTCCCTCAAATGCTACCTATAGCTCGCCAACATCTCAGAATGAGATGATTGAGTGTTGTGCTCAAGAAGTTACCAGTGTCATTGTATCTGAGATGACAAAGTCCAAAATGTATGCCATTATGGCAGATGAGGCAAGGGATGCACAGTCAGAGCAGCTGGCTGTTTGTGTTAGGTACGTGTCAGAGGGGGCAGTGAAGGAACGTTTTCTAGCACTTACAGAGATAATGTCATTCGATGCCCAGTCCATTGCAAACAAGCTGCAGCAGCAGATCCAGAACAATGGTCTTGCAAAGCTTAAGTGTGTAGCACAGACATATGATGGTGCAGCTGTTATGAGTGGGTCCACTGGAGGTGTGCAAGTACATTTTAGAAGGCTCCATCCTGAGGCTATATATGTGCATTGTTATGCTCATGAGCTAAACCTAGTGTTGTGCCATACTTGCAGGGCTGTTTCAGAGGCTGTGGAACTTTTCAACTTGTTGGAGTGTGTGTATTCTTTTTTCAGCACCTCCCTAGTCAATCATCACAAGTTCCAAGAGGCTCAGTCCAAGCTTGGCTTGACAGCAGTTGAGCTTGTACAACTTTCAAACACTCGCTGGGCATGCCAGCTGCGATCAATCAATGCAATTCTTGAGACATTACCTGCCATTTTTGAGTGTCTCTCTGCCATTGGAACCCCCATAGCTGTTGGTCTCAAAGCCAAGCTCTACAAGTTCTCAACAGTCTATTCACTTCTGATGTTCCAGACACTTCTGTCTGTAACTGAAGGACTCCACAAGTTCCTTCAGAAAGAGACTTTAGACCTGGCAGAAGCTTTTATCAGCAAACAAGCCGTATGTGACACACTGAAGGGCAAACGCACAGATGTATTTGCCACAGAGCTGTATGAGAGAACCAAGGCCCTGTGCCACACCCACAGTATCCCAGAACCAGATGCTAAGAAAAGGCATAAACAGAGAAAAATGGAAGATTTTGTGTTGGAGACAACTTTGGGTTCAGGCACAGAGTTGATCAGCTCACAAACCTTGAAAGCAGAGTTGCTTTTCCCCTGTGTGGACAGGATGGTTAGTGAGCTTGAACTACGATTTTCTAGTGTAGATGCAGGCCTACTAAAAGGCATCCAGGCATGCAGCCCTAAATCTGAGAACTTCTTGAGTGAATCACACTTGGATGAGCTTGCCAAGCACTACAGCATTGATCTGAAAACAGAGGAGGTTCTGGTGGCCAGAAACTTCCTTGCCCGCAAAACAGAGGCTGGATGTCCACCCCAAGATATGTTAGCTGTGCACAACCTCCTAGATTCAGACATGTTTCCCTCTCTGAAGGCAATCATTCAAGTTGCCTTAACAGTGCCTGTGAGCAGCTGCTCTTGTGAAAGATCCTTTAGTGCACTACGTCGGCTGCACTCCTGGCTGCGGAAAACAATGGGGCAGAAAAGGCTTCACAGTCTTGCAGCCATGTCAATAGAAAGTGACATACTAGGTGGACTGAGTCACAACAGACTGATAGACCGATTTGCCACACTTAAAAACAGAAGGCATTCTTTGACGCTTCCTCCCACTAAATATAGTCATTAACCTGTGCTTCCAAACCACCCCCGTCCCTGTCAATGTCCCGATGACCTCACTTCCTCAGAACGGGAATGGAATGCACTGAACATTCATGTTTTCTCAATGGTATGACTATGGCCATGGAAACATGATTACATTTTCTAAAATCTCCTGTGCATTGGATTCTATTTTTGAAATAAGTTGAATGTATTTTTGTGTATTGTGTATCTTATTCCCT
Organism: Cottus gobio; assembly: GCA_023566465.1. Taxonomy (NCBI): domain Eukaryota; kingdom Metazoa; phylum Chordata; class Actinopteri; order Perciformes; family Cottidae; genus Cottus; species Cottus gobio. The sequence continues at coordinate 4,428,608 of CM042220.1, forward strand.
TCTGCTCATAATACAACAAATAAACAACTCAGAAGTTGACACCGGCAGGTCCATTCTCCATCCATTGTGTGTGGTCCCTTTAAGAATTAGGATTTGGGAGTGACGCGGATATGAAAACTAGTATATCCGTCTTTCCTTTACAAGCAGGAAAATTATTTCTCTCTATTTGAGAAAAGTTCATATTTGTGTTGTTAAATTTCACAATGATCCTGAAATTCTGTCTCTTCTGTTATCTTATACTGAATGAATGCAAGCAAAGATACAGAGAAAAATCACACTCTTTCTGATTGAACCAATCTATGAACTGTCTGAAACAATGGATATCCGCAGCCCCAAATGAGGCCAAAAAAATTGGCTAAGCCCCCCCTTTCTTTCAATCCTAGAGACGCCCCTGAGTATAGGTAATATGGTTATATAGGTGAAGGTATAGGTAAGTAGCTTTCATGTTCGTTTATTAAAGAGAATGTTAATATGTTATAAAGTTAACCCATAAGGACCCACAGTGACACTGGTGTCACACATCCTTTAAATGTTCTGGAAAGTTCCATATACAGCTTTATCCTTGATTTGATCATCTTTTTATCATCTTGACTGATGAAGTCTCTAAGTGACACCTATTGAACATTTTGGTGGGTCATGTGACAGATCAGACGGGAGGTCAGATGGGAGGTTGAACAGCTGGTGTGATCAGAACAACCTGGATCTGAACAAGCTCAAAACTGTGGACCTTAGGAAGAGCCCCCCAACACTATCCCCCCTCACCATACACAACAGCACTGTGTCTGCGGTGGAGTCCTTCAGGGCGACTGTGGCTCAGTGGTTAGCATGTCTGTCTTTCAATCAGAGGGTCCAGCGGATTGATCCCAGGCTCTGGTAGTCCATGTCGTTCTGTACTTGAGCAAGACACGTAACCCTAATTGCTCACCGTTGCTGTGTCTACAGTCTACTGTATATCATGTAAGTCGCTTTGGATAAAAGCGTCAGCTAAATGAAATGTAATGTAATGTTTCTGGGAACCACAATCTCCCAGGACCTGAAGTGGGCCTCCAACATCAACACCATCCGGAAAAAGGCCCAGCAGAGGTTGTACTTCAACAGCATTTCGGAGTATCCGGAGTTGGTGGGAGGGGTCCTGGAAAGGGCGCCTATGGTGAGAGAGAAGCCTGGGTCAGCCTGCTTGACCTGCTGCCTCCGCGACCCGACCCCGGATAAGCGGTGGAAAATGAATGGATGGATGGTTGGATAGTTTATTTGAGGACTTTCAGTCTGGATTTAGAAAGCACCATAGCACAGAGACAGTTCTGGTGACAATTATGAATTACCTTTTAGTTGCATCAGATAGGGGACTTGTAACTGTTCTAGTCCTGTTAGACCTTAGTGCTGCATTCGACACCATTGACCATGACATTTTATTAGAAAGACTAGAACAGTTGATTGGTATTAAAGGTACAGCACTAAGCTGGTTTAAATTATATTTATTAGATCGATCTCAGTTTGCATATGTAAATGACGTGGCCTCGGTGAGCACGGGTGTTCAAAATGGAGTACCACAGGGCTCCGTACTTGGTCCAATTTTGTTCACCCTATATATGCTTCCGTTAGGCAATATTATCAGGAAACACTCAATAAAATTTAATTTCTATGCCGACGATACCCAGCTATATATATTGATCAAGCCAGATGAAACCAGCCAGGTGGCTAAACTTCAAGCATGTCTTAAAGACATAAAAAGCTGGATGACCTGCAACTTCCTGATGCTGAACTCAGACAAGACTGAGGTTATTTTGCTTGGCCCAGAGCAACTGAGAAATCAATTATCGAATGATATTGTTTCTCTTGATGGCATTGCTCTGGCGTCAACCACCACCGTGAGGAATCTGGGAGTTGTCTTTGATCAAGACTTGTCCTTCGGTTCCCACGTGAAACAGATCTCAAGGTCTGCCTTCTTTCACCTACGCAACATTTCAAAGATCAGGCACATCCTGTCTCGAAGGGATGCAGAAACATTGATCCACGCATTTGTTACTTCAAAACTGGACTACTGTAACTCTGTATTATCAGGCTGCTCTGCTGGGTCTCTCAGGTCTCTCCAGTTGATCCAGAATGCTGCAGCTCATGTGCTAATGAGAGCTAAGAGGAGAGATCACATTACTCCTGTATTAGCTGATCTCCACTGGCTTCCTGTAAGACAGAGAATTGTATTTAAAGTCCTTCTTCTTACCTACAACGCCTTAATTGGTCATGCACCATCATATCTTAGGGAGCTTATAGCACCATATTGTCCCGCCAGAGAGTTGCGCTCAATGAATGCGGGGCTTGTGGTCCTAGAGTCTTAAGTAGGTTGGGGGCCAGAGCCTTCAGTTATCAAGCTCCTTTTCTGTGGAACCAGGTCCCAGTTTCAGTCCGGGGGGCAGACACAGTCACCTCATTTAAGAGTAGACTTAAGACTTTTCTCTTTGACAGTACTTATAGTTAGGGCTGGCCCTTCCACTCCTCAAGCTTCCATGGATCGTAGCTGTCTATTTGTGATTTTGGGCTGCACAAAATAAACTGAATTGAATTGAACTGAATTAATTTGGCTGATTCAATGATATTTAGCTAACATATTTTATGTTGTTCAATCCAAAGCATATTAAAACAAATGTAAACCAAAGAATCATGTCAAAATAATTAAATTATTAATGCAATTTCTTTACCATTAACGCCCAATGTGACATATATGTAACATTTCAAATATTTTACACTATTTTGACAACAATGTCAGAAATGTGGTTTATTTAGTCTGTATTATGTCCCCCATAATTTTTCTTGAAGGAGAAATGGGTCCAGGTTCTTATGGGTTAAGTTTGAATGTTTCTTGTCTAACTTAGTTTTTCATATGTATTTATTCTAGCAACACTTCAGTTTTTTGCTGCAAGAACAATTATTTGCAATATCAATTAATCTGCTTAATATTTTCTTGATTACTTTTTATGTTTATAAAATGAGTCCAAATGTTTGTTGTTTAGTAGAAGCAACTGCACAAAACTATCGTATCTATCATATGTAGTATCTGGCCCCTCCTTACCTTTCAGACCTCCTCCCTCTTGATGCCCTAACCCGTTGCCTCAGGTCCGCCGATGTGAACACTCTGAAGATCATCAGGACCAAGCGCCGGACCTGGGGTGACAGGGCCTTCCCAGCTGCTGCACCCCCCCTCTGGAACGCCCTCCCCATCCACATCCGTCAGGCTCCCACCCTATCATTATTTAAGAAAGCCCTAAAAACCCACCTCTTCAAACTTGCCCTCACCTGCTAACCCCTACTCCCTACCCTTCATCTGCTTACCCCTGCTCCCTACCCTTCACCTGCAAACCCCTGCTCACTATCCTCCACTACCGGACTCATTCCACATAGCTTCTCCTGTTTTATTTTTATATCAAAAGTTTTGAATTGATGTCTTGATGTTTTTCTAATCGTTCCCTTTTTCATTTTGTTGTATGTAAAGCATCTTTGAGTGGCTTGAAAAGCGCTATAGAAAATTTTAAAAATGTATATATATATATCATGTATAGTAGACTATGACAAAAAAAAGCATCACATTCTCTCCACTACACAAACAAAAACTCCAAATGCCAAAAATGTGAACCATGTTTATACATAAAATTTAAAACTGTTGAGTCGTGGTGCATTGTTGCTGCAGCTACCGTTGCATTCGGAGGAAAGAATAAATGATGGAGTTATCTTTAGCCGTTCTTGGCGTATTTATTTAACAGGCTTCTGACACATCAGTCTCACGGTCAGAGCTAACTTCAACTGACATATGGCAAATCGGCCTTTATAGCCTGTACCCTAGCGCCACCCTGTGGCGTAACCATATATACATACCACAGTACAGCATTACATTACATATACATCTGAGTACATAATGAACATATCTCAACAAAAACTATTATTTTACAAAATAAAACAATAGGCACTAAAACAAACAATGTTGTTACACTTCAACTTAAAATAAATAAATAGTTCCTCATTGCCATACTTCCCTCCATTGCTCCACAGTTTTGCTCCCAAGTGGTGGGTCCTGCCATGAAGCGACAGGCCTTGGCCGTCTATCTTTTCCTGTAGGTGGAGGATCTGCGTATATTTTGTTGTCCAGGAAGAGGAGGCTCACAAGAAGGGGCAGTCGGGAAGATACCCAGGAGCGCTGCTGGAGGAGATGAAGGATGAGGGTCACCAGAGGAAGGGCTGTCCTTGACCCACCTGCACATAGGACAGTCCTTTGGCTGGAGTGAGAGGCAGGACAGCTGGAAAGGACAATGCCAGTTACCTGCAGAGAGAGAGCAATTTGAAATGTTCATGTGAGAGCATAAAAACACAGCTGTGGTCCAGAGGCAGCTCTCAGAGTATGCGATATTGTAATTAAACTTTATTTGCCTTCCAGATGGATCCAATGATGGACGTGATTCTGGCCTTGTACTTATCCAGCTACATCAGGGTATCATACCTGTAACATCCCAGCCTTCGTCATGGACCTGGAGCACAACGGTGAGGGGTATGTCAGCAACAGAAGTCCAAGGACTAGTCTCGGTTCAGTAAGAAATTTATGTTATGATCAATTGGTAATTCTGGTAATCAAATTAAGTAGATAATTACACTGTAGCTATGCCCCTGCTAATAACAATCCTGAAAAAAATATATAATCTGCATTTAAAGCAAGTGGTCCTGAAAGATTATCATATGAGTATTGAAGTGTATTCATGGTTGTTGTTACAAGTTAAGTAATACAATGTGCATAACTACAATATAAATCTGGTAATGAGTACGGTAAGCGTATTGCCTCACTTCTGGTTGCCAGCGTGTCTGTTATCCAATAGCGTACTGTCTCAGCTCCAGCTAAACCAAGATAATAAGTAATAATAATAATTATAATACTCCTTCGCGAATCGCCACCTTAACGCGGTGAAGGAGTTTGAGTGGCTCAATGATCCTGGGAGCTATGTTGTCCGGGGCATCTGCCCCTGGTAGGGTCTCCCAAGGCAAACAGGTCTCGGGGGAGAGCCCAGACTAAGAGCGGTTCAAAAAACCCTGATGATAAGCAGCCCTAGGACTGAAGTTACCTCACCAGGGAAACCGGGGCACCCTCCCGGAGCCAGACCCGGGAGGCGAGCTCGTCGGCGAGCGTCTGGTGGCCGGGCTTTCGCCCATGGGGCCCGGTCGGGCTCAGCCCGAAGAAACACCATGGTGCAGCCACCCTGTGGACCCACCACCCGCAGGGACAGACATCGGGGTCGGGTGCTATGTAGACCGGGCGGCGGGCCGGGCAGGGGGCCTGGGCGAGCCGATCGCCGGCGACATAGACTAGCTCTAGGGACGTGGAACGTCACCTCGCTAGCGGGGAAGGAGCCGGAGCTGGTGAGGGAGGTGGAGCGTTACCAGCTAGATATAGTTGGGCTCACCTCCACGCACAGCGCTGGCTCTGGAACCAAACTCCTGGAGAAGGGTTGGACTTTGTTCTTTTCTGGAGTCGCCCAGGGTGAGAGGCGCCGGGCGGGAGTGGGGATACTCACGAGTCCCCGGCTGAGCGCCACCGTGTTGGAGTTTTCCCCGGAGAACGAGAGGGTCGCCTCCCTGCGCCTACAAGTTGCGGGGAGTAAGGCTCTGACTGTTGTTTGTGCTTATGCACCAAACAGCATTTCGGAGTATCCGGCCTTCTTGGAGTTGGTGGGAGGGGTCCTGGAAAGGGCACCGCCTGCCGACTCCATAGTTCTCCTGGGAGACTTCAACGCTCACGTGGGCGACGACAGAGAAACCTGGCGGGGAGTGATTGGGAGGAACGGCTTGCCTGATCTGGACCCGAGCGGTGTTTCGTTGTTGGACTTCTGTGCTAGCCACAGTTTGTCCATAACAAACACCATGTTTGAACATAAGGTGGCTCATAAGTGTACCTGGTACCAGAACACCTTAGGCCGGAGATCAATGATCGACTTCGTAATCGTATCATCTGATCTGCGGCCGTATGTTTTGGACACTCGGGTGAAGAGAGGAGCAGAGCTGTCAACTGATCACCACCTGGTGGTGAGTTGGATCAGATGGCGGGGGAGTCGGCCAGAAAGACCTGGCAAGCCCAAACGTGTAGTGAGGGTGAACTGGGAACGTCTGGCGGAGGATCCTGTCCGGGAGGTCTTCAACTCCCACCTCCGGAAGGACTTCTCACACATCCCGAGGGAGGTTGGGGACATGGAATCCGAGTGGATCATGTTCAAAGCCTCTATTGTGGACGCGGCCGCTAGGAGCTGTGGTCGGAAGGTCATCAGTGCCTGTCGTGGCGGCAACCCGAGAACCCGGTGGTGGACACCGGGGGTGAGGGAAGCCGTCAAGCTGAAGAAGGAGGCCTTTCGGGCTTGGTTGGCCCAGGGGTCTCCTGAAGCAGCTGACAGGTACAGGCAGGCCAGAAGGACTGCAGCTGCGGTGGTCACGGATGCTAAAACTCGGGCATGGGAGGAGTTCGGGGAAGCCATGGAGAAGGACTTTCGGTTGGCCTCAAGGAGGTTCTGGCAAACCATCCGACGACTCAGGAAGGGAAAGCAGGGCCTTCCCCAGGCTGTTATCAGCGGGGGAGGGGGGCTGCTGACCCAGACAGAGGATATCGTCGGGCGGTGGAAGGAGCACTTTGAGGAACTCCTAAACCCGGTCAACATGTCCCCTGAACAGGGGGCAGTGCCTGAAGACTTGGGGTTGGATGAACCCATATCCCTGGCAGAGGCCACTAAGGTAGTCAAAAAGCTCCTTGGTGGCAAGGCGCCGGGGGTGGATGAAATCCGCCCTGAGATGCTGAAGGCGCTGGACTTTGTTGGGCTGTCTTGGCTGACACGCCTCTTCAATGTCGCATGGGGGTCGGGCACAGTGCCCATGGACTGGCAGACCGGGGTGGTGGTTCCCATCTTCAAGAAGGGGGACCGGAGAGTGTGCTCGAATTATCGGGGTATCACACTACTCAGCCTCCCGGGAAAAGCTTATGCCAGGGTGCTGGAACGGAGGCTCTGACCGTTTGTCGAACCTTGGATTCAAGAAGAACAGTGCGGGTTTCGTCCTGGTCGTGGAACAGTGGACCAGCTCTTTACCCTTGCAAGGATACTGGAGGGGTCCTGGGAGTTTGCCCAACCAGTCTACATGTGCTTTGTGGACTTGGAGAAGGCTTTCGACCGGGTCCCTCGGGGCTTTTTGTGGGGGGTGCTGCGGGAGTATGGTGTGCCGGACCCGTTGCAACGGGCCATCCGGTCTCTGTACGCCTGCAGTAGGAGCTGTGTTCGTATCCTCGGCAGTAAGTCAGATACGTTCCCGGTGGGTGTTGGCCTCCGCCAGGGCTGCCCTTTATCACCGGTCCTGTTCGTGACTTTCATGGACAGGATATCTAGGCGCAGCCGTGGGGCGGAGAATGTCAGGTTCGGGGATCTCAGGATAGCCTCTCTGCTGTTTGCAGATGATGTGGTCCTGTTTGCCTCCTCGGACCATGACCTCCAGCATTCACTGGGGCGTTTTGCAGCCGAGTGTGAAGCGGCGGGGATGAGAGTCAGCACCACGAAATCTGAGGCCATGGTGCTCTGCCGGAAACCGGTGGATTGCTCCCTCCGGGTGGGGACAGAGTGCCTACCACAAGCGAAGGAGTTCAAGTATCTCGGGGTCTTGTTCACGAGTGAGGGTAAAATGGAGCGGGAGATCGACAGGCGTATCGGTGCGGCTGCAGCAGTAAAACAGGCGTTGCACCGGGCCGTCTTGGTGAAGAAGGAGCTGAGCCGAAAGGCAAAGCTCTCAATTTACTGGTCGGTCTACGTCCCAACCCTCACCTATGGTCACGAGCTTTGGATCGTGTCCGAAAGAACGAGGTCGCGGATACAAGCGGCCGAAATGAGTTTCCTCCGTAGAGTGGCCGGGCTCAGCCTTAGAGATAGGGTAAGGAGCTCGGACATCAGGAGGCAGCTTGAAGTCGAGCCGCTACTACTTCGTGTCGAAAGGAGTCAGCTGAGGTGGTTCGGGCATCTAATTAGGATGCCTCCAGGACGCCTCCCTTTAGAGGTTTTCCAGGTACGTCCAACTGGTAGGAGGCCCCGGGGAAGACCCAGGACACGCTGGAGGGATTATATCTCCCAGCTGGCCTGGGAACGCCTCGGGATCCCCCAGAATGGGCTGGTAGATGTTGCGGGTGAGAGAGAAGTCTGGGTCAGCCTGCTTGACCTGCTGCCTCCGCGACCCGACCCCGGATAAGTGGTGGAAAATGGATGGATGGATGGAATAATTATAATAATAACGCTAATGGGTCTGAAAAATGTCTTCTCTGTCTTCTAAAGCTGTATTAGTAAATTCATTAATATCAGACAATCACATTGATTTATTTTGTCTTACTGAAAGCTGGACATGAAGAATTAGTCAGCCTAAATTAATCAACTCCAAGTCAAATTAATACAGAAAAATCCTCGAGGCACTTAACGAGGAGGTGGAGTAGCTGCCATCTTTGATTCGGGCCTGTTAATGGGTCCTAAGCCTGGATTTAACTGCAACTCATTTGAAAGCTTTGTTCTTAGTCTTTAACATCCAACCTGGAAAACAGTACAGGCAACTCTGTTTGCTGTAGTATACCCGGCACCTGGTCCGTATTCAGAATCTTGATCTAAATATTCTGAGTTTTTGTCTCCCCACCAATTTTTCAGCCAAAATTGTGGATGCTTTTTATCTCATATTAAATCCTGATTATCTCCTCATTCACAAGGTCTATTTGAAAAATGTAAAAAGCTATAATATACAGAAGATATGTGTTAGTGTTATATTGGTTTATGATAGTACACATACAAGAAAATATATCCATCCATCCATCCATTATCTGAACCGCTTATCCTCTTTGGGTCGCGGGGCGCTGGAGCCGATCCCAGCTGTCATTGGGCGAAGGCAGGCAGGGTACACCCTGGATAAGTCGCCAGTCTATCCAGGGCTCACATATAGACAGACAACCATTCACACTCACATTCACACCTATGGGCAATTTAGAGTCTAATTAACCTAACATGCATGTCTTTGGACTGTGGGAGGAAGCCGGAGAACCCGGAGAGAACCCACGCTGACACGGGGAGAACATGCAAACTCCACACAGAAGGCCCGCCCAGACCGAGACCCAAGAAAATATATATATATAGAAAATATAGATGCACACCTTTTATACTATGAAATAGCTCAATATTGTAGGAGTATCTGTGTGAAGTTTGGCTTTGATTGAGTGAAGTTAAGTATTTTTAATACTATTTTAGTTCAGGCATGTCGAGAACTCATTTTAACTCCGCTCAAGCATGAAAGTTCCAACAGTCCTCGGTGGTCCCTGAACAGGGCTCGTTTCACTGCAGCAGGCTGCTCCGTGGCCTTAGCTGTGAGTAGGGAGCAGGGAGGCCTGGAATATTCATATTTAAGCCATAAGTAAGTCAATTTTCATATTTTTTGCTGGGCACAAATTACATTATTGTGCATATCTTTGCGATGCTTTGTGTGAGAGTGGAATGGTTGGTATTGGCAGACTCTGTAGGCTCTATGGATTCTTCTAGCTAGTTCTTAACTTTTTTAAATCAGCATTTTTTCAAAACTCAGGGTGCATTTTTAGTCGGTTTTGAGTGACTTTAAGTCATGCTTATGGTTTATGTTTATAGTTATTGTGTAATAGTGTTATACACATGACACAATGCTTAAAGAGGTTTTGCCTTTGATTGGCTCTCTGCTGGATATTATCAATGGTTCTTTACCAACAGGTAATGTGCCACAGTCTTTCAAAGTGGCTGTAATTAAACCTCTTCTTTAGAAGCCAACTCTTTATTTGAGGACTTTCAGTCAGGATTTAGAAACCATCATAACATAGAGACAGCACTGGTGACAATTACTAATGACCTTCTAGTTGCATCAGATAGGGGACTTGTTGTGAGGATCCTGGAGGCACCACCACAAGGGGGTGCCACAGTAACTCTGGCTGCGGCCAGAATGTGTGTGTCTCTCTCTCTTCCTCTTTACAATCGGGCTAATGCTGGACACCCGGGAGGAGGACGGCCGCCGCTCGCAGCTGCAGCGCATTTCAACATCACGGCGCAGTTAAAGGTGGCCTCCTCCCGGAGGTCCAGCGTCGAGAGATTGCTACGCATGGCTTGCCTTCCCCTTCAGGTCCGTGCACACGCGAGCGACTTCACAAGCCTCATCCCGAGCTACGCTACGAGCCTGACCCCGAGCTACGCTACGCTAAACCCATCAACCTAGCCCTACACGTCACGAGCCCGCATCACAGAGCCACCCCCAGCGAGCAGCTGAGTATTGACTGTTTCCCTGTGCCTGTGTCAGCCTGCGTATTATAATAAACACCTGTTGTTAGCACCCTCTTCACTTGCCTCTGCAGTTTGCTTTTGGGTCCAACACCGTAACCTGACACTTGTAACTGTTCTTGTCCTGCTAGACTTTAGTGCTGCGTTGGTGAAGTGGAGCTTCTAAATGAGGACCAAGACACGTCTTGTATGAACGGAATCACTTTACTTGCAGTACAAACTGTTGAAGTGATTCAGAACGCGCTCTTGCACCCGACATGTATATTTTTCTCCTACGTATCATTCTTATTGTTAGCGTCAACAAACATGTATCATTCTACTTCCTGTCTTCAAAGTAAAGCATTTCCTGTTTCCATGCGCTTCATAATAAAAGTCAATCATGCAGTCAAACAAGTTACAACAGTTGGACACCATTGACCATGACATCTTATTACAGAGACTAGACCAGTCGATTGGTATTAGAGTTACCGCACTAAGCTGGTTCACGTCGCATTTATCAAATCGATTTCAGTTTGTATATGTAATGTTAGAAAGTATGCTTTTTAGTGCTCCTAGTGAGAGCTAGAGAGCTTACATTGGAGGGTCAAGACAAATAAATAACTCTGTATGGATTATCAAATATTGAATGGATGACACTGTATGTACTACACAAATGTATTAATTAGAATTATGAAATGTATTGAGTGATTGTGGAAGGAATCCTGAAAACATCAGGAGCCCACAAACAGTTACGCAGCCTGAAGATTGGAGCAGATAGATAAGGAGGACATGCTCAGGAATGTGAGAGGGGGTTTGGTTTGACCAACACCTAAAAGGACGAGGTCTTGTCCAATCAATGGACTGGAGGCTAGCCAGAGGAAGGGGGGCTGACCCCAAACCTGGCAAAGCTGAGACATTGTGAGAACATCAGCAGATCTCTGGGAGCCTTCTGCCGGGCAGGTATGTATGGATCTGCTGCCCGGTGGGGGGGGGGGGGGGGGCACTGGATCTCTGTCTCATGGGATTTCTCTCTCCCATGGGATATATTTGTATATATATATTGTGTAGTTATTAGTGTGATTCATTTTGAAATGCTGTTCATCATCTTTTTATTAAATCAATTTTTATGATAACTTTCTGCATCTGGGACTTCTCTTCACACAACCGCCCAAAGATTTTTGAACTTAACAATTTGGTGACCCCGACGTGATCTTTGTGGTGAGTTGTGGTTGAAGAATAGTGATTTGAACAAAGGACCAGACTTCTCTCTGGGACCCCTTGGATGATCCCTCCTCTCTGCTCACATGAGGCCTCACTAAAAAGGTAATGACAAGGACCTGTTGATAACCGAACCTTGTTTAGGTAGACCTAGGACAATTTAGTTGTGAGCAGGGAGGGCTGGTCTGACGAGGTAATAAATTATTAGTGTAAAAATGACATAAGGATAATGTTCAAATAATGAAAGTGGTGCAGCATATAGATCAGGGGTCGGGAACCTTTTTGACTGGGAGAGCCATAAAAGCCAAATATTTCTAAATATATTTCATTGAGAGCCATAGAGTATTTTTAACGTATAATAAATTAAATATGTCTTACTTTTAATGCGACTTCTGGTGCTGCATGGTTATTGCCAAAGCACCCGCAAAGCTAGCGGAATTCCCGTCACCTTGCTTGGTCCACACACGTAGTTGCTGCTGACTCGTCTGCACTCTCCGCTGTAGCTCCTCACATGCCCTTTTCCTGCTGTCCCCCGCTGGATATTTCGATGCAAATGAAGAGTGGTGCGTATCGAAGTGCCGCTTTATATTTGACCGTTTCATCGATGCAATTTTATCATAGCATATTAGACATACCGCAGATCCTGCTCTCTCCACAAATGCAAATTCCTCTGTCCACGCAGCCTGGACTGCACGGTAATCATCGTCTTTTTTTCTTTTCGCCATCTTTTCCGTTACAAGGGTTGAAGCGGATAAACTAGTTGGCTATCTGATAGAATTGATTTCTTCACCTTTACAATGACCCGGACATGCTCGCGAGCCATTGGTTCCAGACCCGACCCGCGGGTGACCCGTGAAATTTATCTTCAAAACTAATTTCTGTTTACTTTTAAATGACACAGTATTATTAGGAAATGTCACAAGTATTTTAAAATCAGTTCCAAACTATTTTCTTTTATTTTTTTTATTTTTTTAATTTTCTTTTTTTTCAACTCAAAATTGTCTGGGAGCCATATATGGCGTCACCGGAAGAGCCATATATGGCTCGCGAGCCATAGGTTCCCGACCGCTGATATAGATGTATGTTGAATGAAAGACGATGTCAGTGCATGAGTGGAAGCTTTATGTTGAGTGAGAGATTGTATGTGTTTGTGAAACTCACAGAGGTTGCTTCCACCTGAAGAGGTGTGAATGTGTTCGCAGCGATGAGTAACTACTTAGTTTCTTTATGATAAATACATAAACTGACAGGGCTTTTGTGGTCGCAATCGTTATATACGCGGCAGATGAAAGATTGGAACTGTATTTTAACCAGTTTTGCAAAAGTTTTAACAGAACTAAAAGTCCCGGCGTGGCCTGGAGATATAGGATATATCGTCAGTAAGGTTGGGGATTGGCATGCGCGAGGAGTTACGTAAAGTAAGTCGACGGGCCCTTCATTGTCTCTGAGCTCCGAGAACCAATTCTTAGGTTGCTGTTAAAATGCAAATCAAATATTAATCTGGAAAGGACGAAGTGTGTTTCTCATAAAAAATTGGAGCTGACAGAGTTTTTTGGTGCAAAGTTTGCATCAGAGGGCAAGAAGTGTATGTCTTCAAGAGTTTCACAGCCAAGAAAACGAAATTAGAATTCGTATGAGACGACGCATGAGCTAAGGCCAAGGCAAGAATGCTAGATAACAAAAATAACGAATTAGAAAACATCAGTTGAAAGTGTATTTGTTGTAAAAAATAAGAAAAGGAAGAAGAAAGCGTTGTATCTGTTGTACAGGGTGATTGCCTGTTGTATGTTTTGAGTGTTAAAGATATTGAAAACTGCCATTTTATAGTTTAAATTGTAAAGTAAGAAACGTAGGCCTCAAGGAGAAGTAGAACAAAGAGTCATAAAAAGGAGACAATGTGTTAAGGGGGAAGGGAACTTAAGAGAGACAAGCTAGATGAAGTAAGAGTGTGAAATCAAGAGGGAACCTTAAGACACAGAGAAGAAATTAAGATGGAGGGAATTTTAGTAATTGGGACTCCGTTGGACGACAGAAGCGCAAATAATAGGTGATTCCTCCCAGAAGGTGAGAAGCTGTTCCTCAGACGGAGTTCAAGATTGCCAGTCCAAAGCTGGAACTAGAAAGAATTCCACCCGGTGAGAATTCTGTTCCATGAGAAAGTCATTTGAGATGCAACAGATGTGTCCTAGTGAACTAATAATAAATAAGATAAGAATAATAATAGTGCACTAAGGGAAGATTGACAGTCACATGATGTCAATATTTGGTTCATCAGATTGAACAAAGAATAAGAGGGAAAAAGGAAGTGAGAGAAGGATTGTGGGAAGTACAAATGTGGTTGGTTGAGGCATGGAGACGCAAGTGAGAGACAGGTATGGGAAGAGAGAATTAGAGAGAAGAGAAGGAGACAGACAGGCTGACAGGCTGACAGACAGACAGACAGACAGACAGACAGACAGACAGACAGACAGACAGACAGACAGACAGACAGACAGACAGACAGACAGACAGACAGACAGACAGACAGGCTGAACAGACAGACAGGCTGAACAGACAGACAGGCTGAACAGACAGACGAACAGACAGACAGACGAACAGACAGACAGACGAACAGACAGACAGACAGACAAGCTGAACAGACAGACAAGCTGAACAGACAGACAGACAAGCTGAACAGACTGTTAATTCAGGATGTAAAGCTGTTTAGAACTTTAGAAGTAGAGGGATGTGAAGTGACTTTTTTGAGTGTTTCCGGAGCATGCAGATCTGTCATTCTAGCACCTGAAAGTAGAAAACTAAATTGATAAAGCAAAAAGATAATGCCATTTGGTGTGAACAGCATTTGTAATCCTAGATCCTTAAACATGACTATAAACAAAAGAACAACAGTTCAAGTTATCTAAGAAACTGTCCAGTAAATCTTAAGCAGAGAGCATATTGGTGACAAAGTTTAGGATGTTTGTTGGCAGGATGAGTACAAGGGGAGAACACAGCAGCATATCAGGAATGTAAGAAGAATTGAGATGCCTTCTTCTGTTATCCCCCGACCATTTGGACCACTTGGGTCTACTTCAAATGGTGAGAACCAGGAGATTTGGGACCACTTGGGTCGTAAAGAGAGACTTGGAATGCACCAAGGGGGGAAGGGCCATTAAACTATCATTAGCACATCAACTGCTGTCCGCATATCAAAGAGAGAGCATCCTGGATTCATCACACCTACAGCAAGAAGGTGCATTGGTTTTCTGCAGAAAACTGCAGTACTGAGGACTCCTAAGCGGGCACCCATCTCCTCTGTGGTGAAGTCTGGTTACAAAGGGAGGTGAAACCAATAGGGGCACTTGTCTCAACCCAGTGAAGAAATCATCAAACACCCAGAGGCTTAGGGAGTGTCTGTTTATCAAGGGGAGCTCAGTGTTGATTTTAGAAGGAGAAACTGGTTAACAACTATTGACAATAGCCAAAAGGAATTGTTAATTTTACTGTGATGCTGAGAAAGGCGTAGTCTGTAAAATGTTTGGATTTGCCTGTTTTTATTTCCATCCTAAGCAGCACAGCTCCTGATGGATCAGTGACCAAAGCGCTGACTGGTCTTACGGCTTTGAGTCAGAACCTTGCAGAGAATGCTGGGATTGATGATCCCATCACAAGCTGGTTGGACAGTATGTTTGGAAGATGCATTTCTGTCCACAATAACCACACTTTGTCTTGCCACTACAGTCGTGATCCCCTGAGGATGCTGCTGCATCCATGGACTTCTGCAGAGATTGATTGAAGCTGCATTTAGTAAAAAAAACATTCAAGGGAATCAATTAAGAGTTGAAGATGAAGAAATAAGCTTTTGATTGATGCACTGTTTATCAAGGGGGGACATGATTAAGTCTGTAAATGAATGACGATTATGGGAGTTGTAACAGCAAGTTAAGTTTACGATAATCAGAGTGTCTTGCATGACTTTTGTATACTCACTATAAATAGTGAGTAAGGGGGGATTGTTAGAAAGTATGCTTTTTAGTGCTCCTAGTGAGAGCTAGAGAGTTTACATTGGAGGGTCAAGACAAATAAATAACTCTGTATGGATTATCAAATATTGAATGGATGACACTATGTACTACACAAATGTATTAATTAGAATTATGAAATGTATTGAGTGATTGTGGAAGGAATCCTGAAAACATCAGGAGCCCACAAACAGTTACGCAGCCTGAAGATTGGAGCAGATAGATAAGGAGGACATGCTCAGGAATGTGAGAGGGGGTTTGGTTTGACCAACACCTAAAAGGACGAGGTCTTGTCCAATCAATGGACTGGAAGAGAGGCTAGCCAGAGGAAGGGGGGCTGACCCCAAACCTGGCAAAGCTGAGACATTGTGAGAACATCAGCAGATCTCTGGGTGCCTTCTGCCGGGCAGGTATGTATGGATCTGCTGCCCGGTGGGGGGGGGGGGGGGGGGGGGGGGGGGGGGGGGGGGGGCACTGGATCTCTGTCTCATGGGATTTCTCTCTCCCATGGGATATATTTGTATATATATTGTGTAGTTATTAGTGTGATTCATTTTGAAATGCTGTTCATCTTTTTATTAAATCAATTTTTATGATAACTTTCTGCATCTGGGACTTCTCTTCACACAACCGCCCAAAGATTTTTGAACTTGACAGTAAACAATGAAACTTCGATGAACACCAGTGTTCGTCATGGAGTTTCACAAGGTTCTGTGCTGGGACCAATTTTATTCACCTTATATATATATGCTTCATTTAGGCCATATTATCAGGAAACACTCAATAAGCTTTCATTGTTATACCGATGATACTCAGTTATATCTATCAATCAAGCCAGATGAAACATATGAAGACATACAAATCTGGATGACCTGCAACTTCCTGATGTTGAACTCAGACAAGACTAAAGTTATTTTACTTGGCCCAGAACACCTCAGAAATAAGATAAGATAATATAATCCTTTATTAGTCCCTCAGTGGGGAAATTGCAGGATTACAATAGGTGCACACAATAGACACAAAGTAATCAAGTAAAAAAAAATCAAGTAGTAAAAATAAACAGTAAGCAGTAGTAAAACAAAAACAAAAAAACAGTAATAAGAATAAAACATCAATATTAAATATACAGACAAAATAAAGTTTATACAAGGTATTTAAATTGCACCAGTTGAACATGATTAAAGTGGCTAAAGTGTTATTCAAGTGTTTTTGTGGTCTACTGGGAGCTCAGCTGGTTATGCAGACTGACAGCAGCAGGATGGAAGGACATTCGGTACCTCTCCTTCAGACACCGGGGATGAATCAGCCAGTGGCTGAAGGAGCTGTGCAGAGCTGCCAGAGTGTCCTGCATGGGGCGGGAGGTGTGGTTCATCAGGGATGTTCTGGTTGAGTTCTCTGTATTCCCTGTCATCATCAGCAGAGATGAGGCCAACAATTGCAGAGTCGTCAGAACTTTTGCAGGTGGCAGTTAGCAGAGTTGTGTGTGTAAATGGTGAAGAGGAATGGAGTCAGAAAGGTTCCTTGTGGGTGCCCCGTGCTGCAGGACACCCGGACTGACTCACACTCCCGTATCCGCACATACTGTGGACGGTTTGTGAGGTAGTCCAGGGTCCATGTCGTGAGATGGTGTTCCAGCCCGGTCTGCTCCAGCTTGTCCCTCAGAAGCAAAGGCTGGATGGTGTTGAAGGCACCGGAGAAGTTGAAAAACATGACTCTCACAGTGCTTTCAGCCTTTTCCAAGTGAGAGAGGCATCGCTGTAGCCAGAAGATGACGCCATCATCCACCCCGATGCCAGGTTGGTAGGCGAACTGAAGTGGGTCCAGGGATGAGCTCACCAGGGGGCGGAGATGGACAAGTACAAACCTCTCCAGGGTCTTCATCAGGTGGGATGTTAATGCCACCGGCCTGAAGCTGTTGAGGTCCTTGGGCCGCGGGGTCTTTGGTACTGGTACCACGCAGGATGTCTTCCATAGCTGTGGTACTTTCCCCAGCCTCGACATTTTAAGTGCTAACTGTGAGGATCCTGGAGGCACCACCGCCAGGGGGTGCCGGGTTAACCCTGGTTACGGCCAGAAGCTGTCTCTCTCTTTCTTTACAATCACGCAGATGCAGGACAGCCGGGAGAAGCGCGCAGCTGCTCGTCATTTCCTCGTTTGGCGGCGGATAAGACCAGCCCTCTCCCGGACCTCTGACTCGGAAGATTGCAACGCATGCCTAGCTCACGACACGCTAGCCAACCCTGCCGACCACGATCCCGACCACGATCCTCACGAGCCCGCATCGAGAGTCGCGAAGCAGCGACAGCCTTCACGTCACGAGCCCGCATCGAGAGTCGCGAAGCAGCGACAGCCTTCACGTCACGAGCCCGCGCCGAGAGCCGCCACAGCGAGCGGCTGAGTACTTCCTGGTTTTTCCCGTTGCCTTTGCCTGCGAGCCAAAATAAAACCTTTGTTTGCACCATATTCCCCCGCTCGTCTGCAGTTTGCTTTTGGGTCCAGACACCAGTCCTGACACTAACATTGTTTTCAGAATTGTTATTGTATTATATTGTGTTGGTACCCCCGACAGTATTTTCTGGTTATTATAATTTAAAAATACTTTGTTACTTGTGGACTCGCCTGCTTTCACCTGGAGTGGCTGCAGGACGATGCTCGTTTCCATCAATACACAAGTTAGAGCAGCCAAAGAGTGACAGTCCAGAAATACAGACGATATTGATTTGGGACTGTTTGCTTGTGTTTACAGGTGAGGCAAGGTACACAAGCACCATTTATATTTGTGTTGAGTTCGGTCATTTTTGTAGTGTCATGTTTTGATTGTTCAGTAAGTATTTTAGTGCTGAAATGGGAGACAGCTAGCATAATAGCATAATTAGCTACGGGAGGCTATTCGCGCACTAGCGGTTTTGCGCCAGTGTAGCGTCAGTCCCGTGACAGCTATAAACAGCACTGTTTTAGGCTGTATATTCACAAGTTATGTGTTCACAGTTAATGTTATATTTTTATTAAACACAAGTTAGAGCAGCCAGAAAGTAATTGATTGGGGACTGTTTGCTTGTATTTACAGGAGATTCAAGCACAATAAATGAATCGAGAAATACTGAATGGAGAGACTCCTCATTCACTGTGTAACATAATTTGGCGAGCCAGCCTAGGAGGACTGTATTGAAGAACAGAGAGATGCAGTTCCTTCTTGAGAAACAAACCTAGAAAAACAGACCAGCACAAGGTAAAGCTGGAGCAACTCCAGGACGAGATCAACGCAGCGTTGTGGACAAGGTGTGTCAGCATATGAAGTGCAGTGAAGCAACAGGGGATGGATTTAAAGGACACTCCCGTCGGGCCCTGAGTCGGCTAATAGAGAGCACTTTGGAGGAAATTGAAAAGGGTGATCTCAGGTGTTCTGGCAGTTTATCAATGATAATCTCCATAAATTCATACAGACTTTACAAAAACATGAAATTATCAAAGCAGAAGTACAGGCTGGTCCAGAAGTAGAGAGACTGAAGCAGGAGTATAAACTCGACTGAACTTGAAACTCGAAACCAAGGGCGACTGTGGCTCAGTGGTTAGCAAGTCAGTCTTTCAATCAGAAGGTCGGTGGTTCAAACCCCAGCTCAGCCAGTCCATGTTGTTGTGTCCTTGAGCAAGACACTCAACCCTAATTGCTCACCGTTGCTGTGTCTACGGTTTACTGTATAGCATGTAAGTCGCTTTGGATAAAAGCGTCAGCTAAATGAAATGTAATGTAATAAACTGCTTCAACAGGCTCAGGCAAAAGAATGTTGTGTTCTAGAGGAGTAGATGGAAGCTTTGGGGCCTGCAGCCTTCACAGCACCAGAAGTCACCCTGAGAAAAGATATCCAGATCTGGGGTCAGATAGGGGAGGCCGGACAGAAGGACAAATTATCTATCACTAGCCTGACAAACCAAATCGAGTCTGGGCTCAAGAAGGGCTACTCAGAGACTGACATCATTGAGGCTGTGATTAAAGTGAGAGGCCACAAGCAGTACGCGTCGGCAACAACACCTCGAGCAGCATCACACTGAGTACAGGGGCCCCTCAGGGCTGTGTGCTCAGTCCACTGCTCTTCACCTTGCTGACACACGACTGCAAAACCACCAACAGCACCAATCACCTGGTCAAGTTTGCAGACGACACAACGCTGATAGGTCTCATCACCAAGGATGATGAGACCCTCTACAGGAAGGAGGTCAACCTTCTGACCACGTGGTGCGGAGACAACAACCTCCTGCTCAACAACCGCAAGACCAAGGAGATTGTTGTTGACTTCCGGAAAGGCCACACTCATCACCCACCACTGACCATCAACGGTGCGGACATTGAGCGAGTCAGCAGCACCAAATTCCTGGGGGTGGACATCAGCGAGGACCTCTCCTGGACAGCCAACACGTCATCGCTGGCACAGAGGCGGCTCTACTTCCTCCGCAAGCTGAGGAAAGCAGGAAGCCCCCCATCCATCATGTGCACCTTCTACCGTGGCACCATTGAGAGCATCCTGACCAGCAGCATCACTGTGTGGGGCGGAAGCTGCACGGACTACAACAGGAAAGCCCTGCAGCGCATAGTGAATGCAGCTGGACGGATCATCGGTGCCTCACTCCCCCCCCTCCCCTCTCTGCAGGACATATATGACACCCGCCTCACCCGCAAAGTGACCATGATTGTGAGCGACTCCTGCCACCCCTCACATGGTCTCTTCAGCCTCCTGCCCTCCGGTAGGAGATACCCGAGCCTCCGGGCTCGCACCACCAGGCTGTCCAACAGCTTCATCCACCAGGCTGTCAGGAAGCTGAACTCTCTCCCCACCCTCCCACTCCGTCCTCTTTAGACACACACGTCTAAATGCTGCTGAACTCTGTCTGACTGCTGCTAACATACATAGTCATTCACAGTTCCAAATTTATGTTATTTATGTTGTTATAACTGCTTATATGTTTCTCACTTTTTTCTTAATTTGTTTTTGCACTTTATTATTATTATTATTCACTATTCACTTTATGTTGGACAGAAGAGAAACGTTCTTTCGATCTTTTGTATGTTTGCACATGTAAAAAATTGACATTAAAGCTGACTTTGACTTTGAAAGCAGTAAGCCCTGGCCTTCACCTTCGAGACTTGCTGGAAGTCAAGCGAGACCTCATAATTCCAACACTAAAAACCATATTGAGAGGACATTACAGAGTGGACTCATCATTTGATATGCTACAATAGACTCATGAACATATTCCAAGACACTAAGGAATCTGCACAAGGATTTCTTTTGTTCAGGGCAATAGAGCTCAGCGATAAACTGCTCTGTAGGTCTGGTGACGAGGATGAAGGGGAACAGTTCAACCCAGATTTAATCCAGCGTAAATTCCTGCGCTCATTAGAGACTGGTTTGCTTGATGAGTCAGTGAAGTTTCAGTTGAAACCTCACCTTAGCAACCCCAGAGTCACAGATGAGGTTCTGATAGAAAAGATAAATGAAGCTGCTAGTCTTGAGCTAGAACGTCAAAACAAATTTCGGAGACACATTTCAGTTAAGCCACCAAGAGTAAATGAGATACACATGGAGCTGCAATTCAACACCAATCAGTTGCCTCTGACTAGTGAAAGAGAAATAAATGATGAAACACAGGCAAAGGGGGGTGTGGCAGTCTGCACAGAGAAAATACAAGGACAGAGTAAAGTGCCTGATCCTGAAACTGTTACGCTTATTGAAAGCCTCAGGGCTGATGTTCTTGAAGTGAAGAAAATGTTCAATAGAACATTAGAAACAACCAAGTCAAGGCCCAGTACAGATCCCCGGCCATCACCAGCAGCAAGAATGGCTAGAGGATGGCAGGTATGCAGAGAGGCTTGCATCGGTGACACATGTAGACACTGCTATCGCTGTGGGCAGGAAGGCCATCTTTCTCGTGGCTGTAGACAAAACAGATTCACACAGGGAAACAAGAGGGGGCTGCTGAGCCGGGACCCACAGTAGCCCACCCAATTTCTCGGCCCCAAGTAAATTCAGTTTTTCTGCAAAATCCCCCTTCGCCTTCACAAAACCCACTAAGTGATCACGCAGACTCTCTGTGCCACCCCACAGCCAGGCAGCAGCAAATCCAGAAGTGACACATCTACTGGCTATGTGCCCTCTCAACACCTAACCAAGCTCATCAATCTCATCAGGAGAAGATGTATGGTCCAATGCCACATAGACAATGTTCCAGTTGAGGCTCTGTGGGACACGGGAGCTCAGGCGAGTCTCATCATTACATTTCATTTTCATCAATAACGACTGGCGGAAACAACATCTTCCACACAGCATTGTCAGGCCACTTTCTGAGCTCTTGGGAGAAGAACCACTGGTAGCACTGCAAATGGGAGTGAAATTCCTTATGATGGATGGGTAGAGATAGTTTTATTTGAACTGTGACAGTGACACTCACCCAGAAAGGACACTCCTAGTCCCCATGTTAGTATCCAGTGATCGTAACGTTGCAGAACAACCCATTATTGGATTCAATGTCATTGAACAAGTAGTGTGTAAGTGGACCAAGCAGCAACCAAAAGCACACAACATACAGAAAATCAGCAGAATCTTCTGTGTCAATGAAAACAACAAAATCAATGTTAATGTTACTGCAAACACCAGACCCAAGCCAATGTATGGGGACAGTGAGGACAGGAAAGAGGGGGATACGCTTGGCTGCTGAACAGATAACCACTTTATATGTCCATGCACATGTTGGAGACCAGTTTTTAGGAGAAAGCTTGCTGTTTGTTCCAGATAAACTGTCACAGCTACCAGAAGGTCTGGTCATCCAAGAGGGACTGGTTACTGTCAGTGAGGGAAGGTCAGTGTACATACCAGTCACAGTTGCAAACACCAACAAACTTGATGTCACTTTGATCCCTCGCACCATTCTGGGACACTTGGAAGAAATAAAAGCAGTGTATCCCATCACCGTGGAGTCCGCTGACAAGACACCAGGCACAGCTGGACAAAACACCTCGCAGCCTCCAAGCCTGCTAAATGAGGTCACTAGCAAACCACAAAACTGCCAAAAGCCATCTCAGTGGGATCCTCCTGTTAACCTTGACCATCTCAGCAAAGACCAGCAGCAAAGTGTAACACAGCTGTTACGAGAGGAATGTCATGCTTTTTCTTATGATGTGGCGAGAGAGAGATATGCAGAAGCTATTTAGTTTTAAGTTGGATATCAACCGACGTCAGAGCACAGCCACGCCACCTCAGGAATTGCACCGGAAGATTAAGTTTTGCCCACAGTATTCGGGACTCAGAGGACACTCAGGTTCATTATACGGAATTAGGCGGAGATGTGGTTCCAGTACAAAAAAACAATCTTTATTTTAACCACAGCGATTCACAGAAAATGTTAAATACAAACTACTAATAAAAGAGCCTTTAATTATAAAAAGGGTGTAGGGCTGCGACTTACCAGTGGCGAGGTGGACCAGTGCCGGTTGATTTACAAATGCACACAGAAGGATTTACAAATAAATTTGACATATAAATTTGACTCACAAATGCACAGAACGAATTACAAATACATTCCAATGCACAAATGTGGATTTGTATGTATTTATTTGTGGATTGCACTGCATTCGTGTGTGAATCGCTACACATTCGTGTGTGGGTTTTTCGAGACTCCCCTGACATCGGCAGATCCACAAATGCGTTTTTTCAACATGGACCTATCTGTAGCCAATCAGATGTCGCCCTCATTTTCAACCAATCACATCACTGCTGTCCCGCCGTTGCGGAAGCAGCTCTGGAAGCGTTTGTCATTCAGACGCAGTTGTGCGACTACGGATAATATTATGAACCCAGACCCGGGGGCGTTTGATGGTCCGACGTTCATAATATTATCTGTTGTCACACAACTGCGTCTGACCTGAATCCGGGGAGAGGGATCCTCCTCTGTTGCTCTCCCTCAGGTTTCTTCCCCTTGTTTTTTTCCCTGTGAAATGGTTTTCACTACTATTTTTAGGGGGAGTTTTTCCTGATCCAATGTGAGGTCCCGGGACAGGGATGTCGTATGTGTACAGATTGTAAAGCCCTCAGAGGCAAATTTGTATTTGTGATTTTGGGCTATACAAAATAAACTGAATTGAATATGGGGATGATGTGAGACCGTCTATAATTCAATTCCCTCCATCCGTGGGGGTCCGGGCGCGGGACGTGGCCCGAACAGAGGGCGATTGAGCGCCCCGGGAGGCAGGTCCCTCGCTCTCTCCGCCGGCCCCCTCCCGGGACCAAAACCGGCTCTCACCCTCCGTCCGCCGCGGCAACCTGCAACACAAGAGAGAGAAAGTTAAGGAGGCGGGACCCCTACTGGTCCCCACTGTGCCCCGGTCCATGGACCCCATACGCGGGCCCGAGCCGCGGGCTCGGCCCTCCGTCTCCGGCCCCACCATATCCCGGCCCCCTGGCCTGTCAGCCGGTCCGGCCCGGCCCCCTCCTCTCGCCCGACGATGAGGACCGGCCGGCCCCAGTCTCTCCCCCAGTCCGGCGGGGACGGTGGCGCTGCCCAGAGCGTCGCCCCGGGGTTCATCGGGCTGCCCCAGGGTCGGCCGCCCTGCCTCCCTGGGTCCGTCCTCCAACCCGGACAGGACCTCCGCAGATGGCCCCTCTCCCCGCAGGCCCAGCACCGCTTCGGGCACTGGCGCTGTAGGTGGCCCCCGCGTCCGCACGTCCAGCATGCCGGCCTCGCCGCCCCGGGGAACACCCAGTGCTCCGACCGGTTGAGGCCACCGCTCCCTGGACCCGGTGCTGGTCCTACCGGGGGCCCCATCGGCCCATACACGGGCCCGCCCCGGCCGCCCACGCCTCCTTCGCTTCTGAGCCCGCCGCGCCGTCTCCCCGTCGACCGCCGTCGGCTCCTGGCGGCCTCTCGGCCGCAGCTCCTCCCGACCCCCCTGGTCGGGTGGCGCTCCCGTTGTCGTCGCCGCCGCGCCCGCCGCCGTCTGAGCCGCCGCCGTCTGCGTCGCCGCCTCCGCCGTCGTCGCCGCGCCCGCTGCCGTCTGCGTCGCCGCCTCTGCCGTCGCCGGCTCCGCTGCTCCGGCCGCCGTCTGGGCCGCCGCCTCTGCCGTCGTCGTCGCCGCCGCGCCCGCCGACGTCTGCGTCGCCGCCTCTGCCGTTGTCGGAGCCGCTGCTCCGGCCGTCTGCGTTGCCCTTTCCTTCTGCCGCGGGGCGTCTGTCTGTGTCGCCCCGACCCTCTGGCGCCTGCTGTCCATCTGGGTCGCGGCCTTCGTCGTCGCCCGCTCGGGCCGCTTCCCGTCTGCCGCGTCCAGCCGGGCCAGTTCCGCTGTCGGGCCGCCTCTCGGGTCCACCTCCGGGTTCCGCGACTGGAACTCCTCCGCCCTCGCGGCGACCCCTGACCCACTCGGCTATCCGGGTCGGTAGTCGCGCCACGAACTGTTCCATGGCCACTTCGCTCACCACCTCCCCGTCCCCTCGTGCTCCCGCCGGCTGCAGCCACCACCCTGCTACCTCCCGTAGTCTCCGGGCGAACGTCTCCAGGGAATCCGCTTCCGGGATTCATCCGGGGTCAGCGGCGGCGGCTCCCACACCACCTTCCCCGGTGCCGTCGGGACCCGCACCGCCTGCGCCACGTCCCTGACCTCCGGTGCCCCTGGCACCCCGACGCCAGACCACGCCGCGTACAGCGCCTCTATTGCCGCGTTGCCGTCGTCCGGCATTTCCCGCCGTAGCTTCCTCCCCACCGGTAGACCCCGTTGGGCGCCACTGTGAACAGGTTCTTCCCTACCGGGGGCGACTGTAGCTCAGTGGTTAGCAAGTCGGTCTTTCAATCAGAAGGTCGGTGGTTCGATCCCCGGCTCCGGCAGTCCGTGTCGTTGTGTCCTTGAGCAAGACACTTAACCCTCATTGCTCACCGTTGCTGTGTCTACGGTCTACTGTACACTGTATATCATGTAAGTCGCTTTGGATAAAAGCGTCAGCTAAATGAAAATGTAATGTAATGTCTCCAGAAGCTCACGACACAGAGAGGACACCAGCGCTGCACGTTTATGCTTTTTATTGTGGCTCTTACAGGCATTCATTTTCCCAGCTCTCTCTAGCTCAACCACACTTCTCTCCCGTCTGCGTGGCTCTGGGAGCTTTTATAGCTCCCTCCTGCCCACGCAATCCCACGATCATGTGGATCAGCTGTGCCTCCTTACGAGACACAGCTGATCCCCATGATCGTCCCCCTCTCCCTCTCTCCCTCTCTCCGTGCTGCAGGCGCGCTAGCCACGCCCCCGCCCACAGAGAGCAACAGAGGAGGATCCCTCTCCCCGGATGGACAGAAGCAATAGATGGCATGTGACCAGAATGAACAACGTAACAGAGTTACAGCACATTCAATGAAATTATTCATATAATGAGTAGTAGGCATGGACCACGATCCATGCCAGCAGAAGGAGATAGAGAGGAGGGGCATCAAGGCCGCCATGGCAGGAGACAAGACCGGCTCCAGACACAGCCATGATCCATGGCAGAGAGCAGGGCCAGCTCCAGGCAGTTACGATCCATGGAAACTTGAGCCGAGGAAACACAGAGGGAATAAATAACTGAAGGCTCTGGCCCCATCCTACTTTTTAAGACTCTAGGAACCACAAGTAGCCCCGCATTCAGTGAGTGCAGCTCTCTGGTGGGATAATATGATACTATAATCTCCTTAAGATATGCATCACCAGTTAAGGCTTTGTAGGTAAGGAAACCAGTGGAGAGCAGCTAATACACGAGTAATATGATTCTCATTCTAGTTCATGTTAGTACACGAGCTGCAGCATTCTGGATCAACTGGAGAGACCCCAGGAGTTACCGTAATCCAGTCTTGAAGTAACATATGCGTGGATCAACGTTTCTGCATCCCTTTGAGAGAAGATATGACTGATTTTTTTAAATGTTGCATAGGTGAAAAAAGGCAGTCCTTGAGATTTGTTTTATGTGGGAGTCAACAGTCTTGATCATACCTTGAAAATACCTCTGAGATACGGTGGTGCTGGATGCCAGAGCAATGCCATCAAGAGAAACAATATAATTCGATAATTGATTTGATAGTGGAGAAGATTTTGACATCAGATGGTTTGGTTTTCAGGGCGCGACCTTTTGGCAGATAGTCTCTGGTTTTGTATTGTAGGACGCGACCAATCACCGCATCTTGCTCCTGACTCAACCCGATGTCCTCTTGCGAAAGAACCTTTCCAACTGACAGTGCTGTGGTGTCTTGCACTAGCCTGATAGCAGGCTATCTACAGGCCAACTACAGTTGTCTCATGGAAAGTGCTCCCCCTCTGTAGCACTGCACTCTCTACAGTAGCACTGATAACATCTTGTTTTACTTCTGGTGTGCACTGGGCCATGTACTGGTTCATGTCGAGTGGTAACCTGGATAGCCCATCAGCATCTGCATTACTCTTGCCCGGACGGTATCTAATCGTGAAGTTAAAATCAGACAGCCCACCCACCCACCGATGACCTGTTGCATTCAGTTTTGCTGTTGTGAGGACATAGGTTAGGGAGTTATTGTCTGTGTAGACAACAAAATATGGGGCATAATAAAGATGGTCCCGAAAGCGCTCACAAATTGACCACTTTAAGAGGCAGTATCAACAAAGCTGTGGTGAAACAAGGAATGCTTTGCCTGCTCCCCTAATTATGTGACATCATTTAAAAACCAACTAAAGACTTACCTGTTCACACAGGCATTTGGTTAAATACATGCTCTATGGCCTGTTTTATTAAATGTGTTAGTGTGGCAATGCCAGCAAGGGCTCATAAAGCCCTGCATGTACATTACACTGACACTTTTATCCAAAGCGACTTACATGATATACAGTAGATTGTAGACACAGCAACGGTGAGCAATTAGGGTTAAGTATCTTGCTCAAGGACACAACGACATGGACTGGCTGAGCTGGGGTTTGAGCCACCGACCTCCTGATCGAAAGACAGACTTGCTAACCACTAAGCCACAGTCGCCTCTTGTGGGACTATTAATCTTCTTATTCTCCTTCTTCCTAAACTTTAAACCATAACTCGTCACGCGGCGTTTCGAGCACATGTACAAAATACAGCAAAATGATCGGGAATCGTGTGGAATTACTTTAAGAGATTTGGCTGGCCGTTGCGCCAAAAACGGTGAGAAATTGTCCCATTCAATTGAATAGGGTTTCGGCTTCTTTTTACATTACATTACATTTAGCTGACGCTTTTATCCAAAGCGACTTACAATAAGTGCATTCCACCATGAGTACAAACAAGAATCAGAACAACAAGAATCAAGAAGGTACAATTTCATCAATAAAGTTCAACTACAAAGTGCTATCAGTAAGAGCCATTCCAGTGCTACTTAAGTGCTATTTCTTTATTCAAGGTATAGTCAGAAAAGATGTGTTTTTAGTTTGCGACAGAAGATGTAGAGACTTTCTGCTGTCCTGATGTCACTGGGGAGCTCATTCCACCATCAAGGAGCCAGGACAGCAAACAGTCAAGACTTTGTTGAGTGTTTAGCTCGCAGTGACAGAGCTACAAGCCGATTGGCTGAAGCCGAGCGGAGCACATGAGCTGGGGTGTAAGGTTTTACCATGTCCTGGATGTATACTGGACCAGATCTGTTCGTAGGACGGTACGCCAGTACCAATGTTTTGAATCGGATGCGGGCGGCCACTGGTAAACAAGTGAAGCGAGCGGAGGAGCTGAATAGTGTGGGTGAATTTCGGGACGTTAAAGACCAGTCGAGCTGCTGCATTCTGGATGAGCTGCAATGGTCGGATGGCACCAGCAGGTAGACCTTCCAGGAGGGAGTTACAATAGTCTAGGCGCGAGATGATCAGAGCCTGGACGAGAACCTGTGCCGCCTTCTGGGTGAGAAGGGGACATATTCTCCTGATGTTGTGCAGCATGTACCTACAGGAACGTGTTGTTGCGGTAATGTTGGCTGTCAGGGAGAGTTGACTGTCAAGGGTCACACTGAGGTTCCTGGCAGTTGGGGGCGGGGCAAAGACTGAGTTGTTGAAGGTAATCGTCAGGTCGTGAGTGGGAGAGACTTTTCCTGGAAGGAAAAGTAGTTCCGTCTTGTCAGGGTTAATTTTCAGGTGGTGTGTGGACATCCACTGAGAAATGTCAGTCAGACAGGTAGAGATTCGTGCTGCTACCTGTGTTTCCGATTGAGGAAACGAGAGGATCAGTTGGGTGTCATCAGCATAGCTATGGTAGGAAAAGCCATGCGAGCGAATGATAGAGCCAAGAGAGTTGGTGTACTGAGAGAAGAGGACCCAGGACGGAGCCTTGAGGGACCCAGTAGTGAGAGGACAAGGCTCAGACACAGATCCTTTCCAGGTTACCCGGTAGGTGAGATCGCTGAGGTAGGATGAGAGGAGGGAGAGCGCAGTGCCTGAGATACCCAAGTCCTGGAGGGAGGAGATGAGGATCTGGTGGTTCACTGTGTCAAAGGCAGCAGAAAGGTCTAGAAGAATAAGGAAAGAGGAGATAGAGGCTGCTCTAGCTGTGTGAAGCTGCTCAGAGACAGCAAGGAGGGCAGTCTCTGTTGAGTGGCCTGCCTTGAATCCAGACTGGTGAGGGTCCAGAAGGTTGTTCTGGTGGAGGAAGGAGGAGACTTGGTTAAAGATAGCTCGCTCCAGAGTTTTGGAAAGAGAGTGGGTTTCTTCAGGAGAGGGTTAACTCTAGCCTCCCTCAGAGAGTTAGGGAAACAGCCAGTTGAGAGGGAGGTGTTAATAGATGGGTGAGAAAGGGAAGACGGTCAGGAGCAATAGACTGGAGAATGTGAGATGGGATGGGGGTCAAGAGGGCAGGTGGTTGGGCGGTGTAACGACGCACCGCCATTAACAGAATATTGGGTGTATGTACGGCAATAACTTACCTCTACCTGTTTCCTCTTCCCCGGGGTGTTCGGGCAAAAGACTTCCCCCCCAGGCCCGAGCACCCATTTATAGTTCCAGGAGATACCAACTGGAGGAAGCGGGTAGGGTGAGGTCTGGGTTAATTGGCATCAGGAGGGTATATAAAGGGTTCACTTTGTTGGTGAAGGGAGTCGGGTGCAGACCAGTAAAGACTGGCCGGGACATTGTTTGTCAAATTTAATGGAAGAAGAATAAAATGAAAGTTCTTCCTAAGGCTCTGAATCTTGATTGTTTCATTTGCCTCCATGGCCGCTCGGTCACCTTGACAGGCGGGCAGAGGTTACCAAGGTAAGAACTTTATTGGGGGACAGAGGGGTGAATGAAAAAAGCAAAGGGGAAGAGGATAATGTTAATGGAGATGCAGTTATGGGAGAGGGATTAGTGAATGTCATCTATCTTTTTGTAAAGTAGTCGACAAAGTGGCTTGGTAGAAGAGTGGAGGGAGGTAGGGGAATGGGGGGGGTCAAGGAGGTTGGAAAAAATAGAAAAGAGTTTTTGGGGGTTAGAGAAAGAAGATTCAATTCTGGATTGGTAGAACAGGCGTTTGGCTGCAGAGATAGAGGCAGAGAAGGAGGAAAGAAGAGAGTGATAGGCGTGCAGGTCGTCGGCATGTTTGGATTTTCGCCATTTCCTTTCCGATGCTTGCGTAGTGGTTCTCTGGGCACGCACCGAGTCAGACAACCATGGAGCTGGAGAGGAGTTGCGAAACCTTTCATGTCGTAAGAGGACAGAGAGAATCAAGAGAGGAGGACAGAGTAGAGAGGATAGTGTCTGTGGCAGAATTAGGATGCATGAGTGAGAAAGAGTCAGTTGAATGAAGGGCTGTCAGAACAAATGAGGCTAGAAAGGAGGGAGAGAGGGTGCGAATGTTACGACGGACAGGTGCAGAGTCTGTTGCTGTGGGAGGGTTGTCAGTTCCCAAGAGTGGGAGAGAGTAGGAGATAAAGAAGTGGTCTGAGACATGAAGTGGAGTTACAGTGAGGTTAGATGTAGAGCAGTTTCTGGTGAAAATTTAGTCAAGGGGATTTCCAGCTTTGTGAGTAGGAGGGGAAGGGCTGAGTGAGAGAGCAAAGGAAGACAGTAAGAGTACCAGGTCAGATGACTTCTCAGTCTGGATGTTGAAGTCACCCAGAAGAATGAGCGGGGGACCGTTTTCTTGGAATTTGATAGGAGGACGTCTAATTCTTCCAAGAAATCTCCCAAGGAACCAGGTGTACGGTAGAGAACAACAATGTTTAGTTGAATCGGATGGGTAACAGCATGAAACTCAAAAGACAGTGGTGTAGACAATGGAAGCAGGTAGAGAGAAAAACTCCATTTGGGGGAGATGAGTAGACCTGTGCCACCACCCCGGCCAGTGGGCCTAGGTGTGTGGCTGAAGAAGAAGACAGACGAGAGAGCAGCAGGGGTAGCTGTGTTGTCTGGTGTGATCCAGGTCTCAGTGAGAGCCAGGAAGTCCAGAGATTGCTTGATAGCAAAGCCAGAGATGAAGTCTGCCTTGCGGTTAGCTGACTGGCAGTTCCAGAGGCCTCCTGTGACGAGGTGTTGGGTCTGTGTGGAGCGGGTGGGATAAATAAACGTGGAGGGATTTTGATGCATGTATGAACGAGTCCGAGGTCTAAAGTATCTACAAGTTCATATGCACACAGGTATGGAAGGGAAACACATTTTCACAGGGTGTTAATACTAGTGATGGGACGAGCGACACTGGTGCGTCAGCACTGTGCCGAGAGCTCAAGAGTGAAACCCCGTATTGGTGCGTGTATTGCTTTAAGACAGAATCACTTGACCGATACAGGAAGTGTATCGTTTGGATGTGCCGCTCCAAAGTGTTTTTATAAGGAAACAAACTGTATCAACAAGTCATGGAGTTTTGCTTTTGCGTAATTATGGATCGTTCTAAGAAGTTTTCCCCTGTGTGGAATAATTTTTATCTGGTGACGCCAAACAAGGTAAATGTTTTTCTCCTTTGAGCATTGCTTACGGTTCGTTACGGTTTTCAAATATATACTATATGTTTTTAACAGTGGCGCATTGCATTTACTTTATTTTTACTTTACAGTTTTACTTGCTTTATGTTTTTCTGGGTTAATGAAGCATGGCATACTTCCTGGATCCATGTTATCTGTTTTGCTAGTACCTATAGTTAAAAATAAGACTGGTAAATTAACTAGTATAGAGAACTATAGACCTATTGCACTTGCAAGGATACTGTCCAAGGTGTTAGAGGGGATCCTTATGGATAGGCTTGCAGAATGCATACCGTCAACAGATAAGTTTGGTTTCAAGATCAAGCATGGAACTGATCTGTGTATTTATGCACTTAAAGAAATTGTCCATAGGTACAGATCACGAAATAGCACAGTCTTCATGTGTTTCCTGGATGCGTCAAAGGCTTTTGATCGTATCAATCATGGGAAACTGTTTGGCAAACTGCATGAGCGTGGTGTCCCCTCTTACCTAATTAGGATACTGCAGTTCTGGTACTCTCACCAAACCATGCAAGTCAGGTGGGGGATGAGTTTGTCATCCCCCTTCTATGTCTCCAATGGAGTGCGGCAGGGCGGAATTCTGTCCCCGCTGTTATTTAATATGTACATGGATGATTTATCTATGGAGTTAAAGGGCTGTAGAACTGGCTGCTTGGGAGACAGTCTCATTAATCATATGCTTTATGCTGATGATCTGGTGGTACTGTCTCCCTCTAGTGCTGGCCTGCAGCAACTTCTTAGAATATGTTCTCAGTATGGATTAATGTTTGATATAAAATTTAACTCTGTGAAGAGTGTGGTCATGATCGCCAGAACCAGGGAGGATAGTAAGTGTGTCTATCCTTCTTTTTCATTGGCAGGTGAACCACTAGAGGTTGTAAAGAAAGTTAAATATCTGGGACATGTGATAAGAGATGACCTTTGTGATGATGATGATGTGCAGCGTCAGTGTGGGAATCTGTATGGGCAGGCAAATATGCTGGCACGCAAATTCCAAATGTGTACCCCTGATGTAAAAATCTCACTCTTCAAAACATATTGCACTCCACTGTACACTGCCCACCTGTGGTGTAATGTTAGTAAGTTGAAAATGAGAAAGCTACAAGTGGCTTACAATGATGCACTGAGAATTGTGCTTAAAGTTCCTAGGTGGAGTAGTGCCAGTGAAATGTGCCCACTTTTAACGCTGTTTTAAGAAATTTGATGTATAGATTCATGTGCAGACTGACAGGATCTAAGAATATGATCATTGTGTCCATAGTTGACGTTTCTAAGAGTGACACAAGGTACACATCTTGATTCTGGAAACATTGGACTCAAAGCTTATATATGTTTTATTAATGATGCCTCATCGGCTCCATTCTTAAATGTTTTGTGTTTTTTTTTTTTGTGTTATATTTTTTTAGGTATATTTATATGTATTGTGATGACTATATGGACCTCTGTGTCTGGAATAAAGTTGATTGATTGATTGATTGATTGATCAAGTGAATGCAACGTGACCTGTGATACATCCGATAGTCAGTGAAAGAGCCTTACAGCTGCATTGTACATTTTATCTCGTGATTATGAGATCCTGATCTCTAGATCATGAGATAGGGTGTGTTTTTTTTCTTGTAACAAGTTAATGCAATGGGCCACCTTAGTTTTTACTCTGGTAAGAGGTTTGAATTGTTTACAGATAAATTAAGTTTTTATATTTTTGTAGGTGAAGTGTCGGCTCTGCTCTACAGAGCTATCTTACATCAATAAGAGCACTTCATCAATGTTGAGGCATTATAGAGCTCGGCATGGCAATGGAGAATTGGCAGATACTCGTGAGAGTACCCCAGGTATGTTTCAATTCTCTACAAAATTGTGATTCAAAAATAGTTTATTACACCCAAAATGCTTTGTGTGAGTCTTTAATATTGTTTGTAAAAAATTACAGTCCTTTAATAAGCTTTTAACAAAATATTTCCTTTTGGCTTACAGTACCTAACAAGCAAGCAGTGGATGAGGCAGTGGTCAACATGATCATCAAAGACTGTCAGCCACTCAGCTTTGTTGAAAATGAGGGTTTCAGGGAGCTCCTGAAGCTTATTATACCCTCGTATGTTCTACCAAGCAGGAAGGTATGTGTAAGAAATGTTATTATTATATTTTTGTACTATATAACTATATTCATTGGGGTAACAGTATTTGTATGGTTATTTTCAGACCATCAAGGACTTAGTTAGCCAGAAGTATGAGGAGGAAAAGGAGAAAACAAAAAAGGACCTCCAGAGCGCCGTTGCTGATATGTGGACATCTATTAATATGGAAGCATATCTAGCTGTTACTTGCCACTATGTGGACAAAGAAAGCCATTAACTCCATTCGTCAGTCTTGGGAGTGCAGCATTTTCCTCAGAAACACACTGCAGAAAACATGGCCACGGTTAAAAGGAGCCTCATGGAGGAGTGGGGCATAGCGGGAAAGGTGAGGTGTCTAGTCACTGATGCTGCAGCAAACATGATTTCATGTGCTAAAATGCTGCAAATACAGCATACCATTTGTATAGCCCATGCCATGAATTTAATTGTGAGGAAATCATGTGATCAAATCCCAACACTTACAGAAATACTCAACAAAACACGACAAATTGTGACATATTTTCGATCAAGCACGACTGCCAAAGAGAAGCTAACTCAAATACAGCAACAGCTGGGAACACCGGTCCACAAATTAATAAACGAGGTGCCGACACGATGGAACAGTACCTACCACATGTTTGAAAGAATGATTGAGCAGAAGGAGACAGTCTGGGTGTCACTGGCCTCATTAAAAACTGACATCACTCCACTGACTCCTGAGGATTGTGAAATCATTGAAGAGATGCTCAGGGTGCTTGCTCCTTTTGACCAAGCCCCAACAGAACTGTCTGAGGAAAAACAGAGTCTCTGGGTCAAAGGTTATTCCATTGATGCGAATGATCCACAGAGCTTCGACGTCAAGCCTCAGTGACAACAACAGCTGCTCAACAGCTGGCAGAAAATCTAAGAAAGCGGCTGACTGACTCTATCGGCAACATGGAATCACTCAGTGTGATGACACTGGCAACACTGTTGGATCCCAGGTTCAAAACAGCTGGATTTGTTAGTCAACTAAAGGCAAATGAAGCTGTCAAGAGACTGAAGTTGGAGTGTGCAGATCAAATGAGCCAAGAGCCTGACCCAGCAGAAGAAGAGCCTAGCTCTTCACATGGATCACAACCCAGTTCAGGTATGAAAACAAATTTCTTTGTGTTTATTTGTATATTTCGGTGGCACTTTGTCATGTGATAATAAACTAATGATTAACTATTTTTTAGGGCACAATCTCTGGAGAACTCTTGACATGGAGGTTAAGGAGAACAAGAAGACCTCTAATACGACAGCCGATTCCATAATAGAAGTCCAACGCTACCTGGCAGAAAGCAACACACCCAGACAACAAGACCCATTACAATATTGGAAAAATAACCAGAAAACATATCCACACCTTTATCAACTCGCACTTCAATTTCTATGCTCACCTTCTTCATCTGTACCCTGTGAAAGAGTCTTTTCTAAGGCAGGGGAACTGGTGTCTAAGAAGAGAAATCGCCTTGGAGCAAAGACACTACAAAAACTTTTGTTCCTCAATAAAAATGCATAAACAAATCACTTTTTAGTCTTTTACTTCATATGATTTAACTGTGAACAAAATTGGGTGCATAAATTAAAAATTGTAACTCTGAATTGTAACTCAAATTTGTTATATTTTACATACCAACTCAGTTTCGCATTAACACAAACAAGGACTTTCATTACCTGCAATGATTTTATAACTACTGCAGGGGTCACTATTGGGTAACCAACACAGTATCAATACAGTGCCGACACAGTTTGTGTAGTGTGTCAATACACTCCTTGAGGTATCATCATCCCATCACTAGTTAATACTCAGCCGCCCCAAAGACTGCTTTGTCTTTATCCTCCGAGTCTCGACTCCAACGAAAGACTCTTTCTCTTTCTTTCTTTGGTTTTTTTTTTAACGTCGGCTGCGGACTAACTTAGCGCATTACCGCTACCCTCCAGATAAATTAACGAAAGACTCCTTTATCCTCACCTGGTTTTATACCAGTGTTAGCGATAATTAGCTACAGCTGAGTTGACTACGCCCCAGGTCGTTAGTGTGACGGCCACCAATCGAAAGTACTCTGGCTCCGGACAATAGCAGGTTTTCCCTTTAATCAGTGAGGTGACAGTTTTCCAAGAATAGGTAGTTCTTGCCAAATCTGATTAAGGACAGGATCTGTTTACCTCAAAGGTAGAAAGTAAAATAAAGCCTAGTCCTTAGTAGAGTTGGATTACAGAAGAAGACTTTAACCCTAGCTGGTTCAGTTGCGTTTAAGTCACTTGACTGAAAGCAAAGTCCTGTTTCAAATGGTTCGGATAGAAAAGACAGTACAGACTAACAGTCTAGTAGAAATAGTCTAGTAAAGATAATACAGCAAATAGTAGAAATAATACAGCAAATACAATAGAAATATTGCTGAGAAATGTCTTTAAAGAATGTACTCAGCCAAGATCCAAGTAGTCCAGTAGTCTTGAGGAGTCACAGGTAGAGATGCACACACTTTGTGCCCATAGTGACTCACCATACTTTAACGTAGAGGAATATTTGAAGTTTAAAATGTTAACAGAAGTCTGGAGTTTATTTTCTTAATTGGGCATTTTTTGATAGCTAGCACAGTTTTAATGTAATCATTGTTCAAGTTTAGGAACATTTTCGGACCATTTCTGACTTAATGTGTATGGTGCAGCTCAGAGCACGTGATGTCATCGCTAGAGTGGGGAGAAGCTTCAGACATTGTAAATTGTCATTCACTCCACAATTTTCACTCTTCAGGCATAATCTTTACTACAAACGTAGGAAATATTGTGCTTGCTTGTAGAAATACGTCATGGAATCCAACAAACTTTTACTTTTTTGTCAACAAGCCTGAAAGCGACATGAAGTCAGTCAAACTGCTCCATTGGACTTCATGTTAAATCGGATAATAATTTTCTCTCATGAAGCAAACGGGGGCGCTTTCTGAATTGCCTTTACGCTCTTAATACTAAACCCCACAAACATTTAAGTACACGGAAACGGAAACGTTCACAAAAGTCTTGTGCCTCTCCTGGTTCTGTTATTTTCACAATCTGAGTCACGGTTTTCTGTGACATTCAGTAGTTTGACAGGTTGCTTTTGTTAAATCCACAGTCCAGTCTACCTCTAATTATCAGTCTGCCACTCAGTGACAAAGGTGCTTCAAATGAGCTAATCAGGGCAGTTTCACACACACACACACACATATATTTGTTTTAGATACATAGAGAGACATCCACACCTACTTGTTATAGATACATAGAGAGACATACACACAACAATTTAAAAAGGGGCCGGTAGTAGGTTAAATATATGCCTTTACTGGAGCATGAGGTGGTTAATAGTATATTTACAATTTTGAGGTAAGTATATAGATGCTTTCACTTGCTTAATTCCCCTTCAGCACAGGCTTTTTTAAATGTTTACAACACAAGGCCGAGTCAGTGTTAGGTTGTTATTCCCATGCCCTGTACTTAATGGATCAGAATGTACAATTAGACAAGTTATTCCTGAATCTCAAAGAGACTTTCATGACCAATTTTGCAAGGGTGTCAGGGATCAGAGATTGTCAGACAAAGTATGCTTAAACCCCCGGTGGACTACCCATGGTGTGTCGGGGGAGGCTGTTCCTGACAGGCAGTTAAGCAAAAGGATCACCAAGCCTTTACTGAAGCACAAAAGAGGCAGCTTGACTTGGTAATGAAAGCACTGTAACCCTCAAAACAGTTTGGGGCTCAACCTCAAGATCCTTCTGGTGTGAACAGGGGGCCAAATCACATTATTGTACTGCAGGCCTCTCTAAAACGACCCTGTCTGAAAGAGAAGCAGCCCAATTGGAAAAACAAAACCGTGCTAGTGTCACAATGCTGGAGAGCAGGCAGCAGGGGATGGTCCAAAACACAGAGAAGGACAAAGAGGCAGCATTGCAATTATTTAATTTTAAAACACTTTAAAAGTGTGAGTCCAACAGAACAGACAACATAAATGAAGACAAAGAACCAAAGAAGTTGGATGGTATATGTTGTCACTAACTAATGAGGAAATGGGAACAGGTGAGAGAACTAATTTAGGGCGTAGCAGACAATCAACAAAGTGAACTTCAGGACACTTTGTTAAATTCAACCTAATCTGCAACACAGTCCAGTCTTCACATAAAAAGTCAGAGTTCATAGAGCCAGACTGTGACAGCTAGCGCCAAAGTTCCACAATCTAGAGACAAAGATTGGTTCAGTGGTCGTCCTTCCATCAGATGATCGGCAGTTCGATCCCCCGGCTCTGGTTGCTCATGTCGATGTGTCCTTGGACAAGACACTTAACCCCAAATGGCTCATATAAGTGTGCCTACGGTGTATGAATGTGTCTATGAATGTTAGTTAGTCCTGATGGGCAGGTGGCACCTTAGCCCCGCCCATCAGTGTATGTATGAGTGTGAATGGGGAAATTATGTAATTTTGTGTTGAAGTGCTTTGAGTGGTCGGAAGGCTAGAAAAGTGCAATACAAGTACAGGGAAGCTCAGGTCTGAAACTTCTTTCCTCCCTGGTTGTTCTGAAGAGGATCTAACCACGTGACAAGAACAAGACCCAGTTATTGGAAAGCTTTTGGCCTTTTGAAATGAAGGCCATATGATTCAAAGTAGAGGGAGGCTATCGGTTAAGGCAGTGGTTCTCAAACTGTGGGGCGCGACCCTCTA
Organism: Cottus gobio; assembly: GCA_023566465.1. Lineage (NCBI taxonomy): Eukaryota > Metazoa > Chordata > Actinopteri > Perciformes > Cottidae > Cottus > Cottus gobio. The sequence continues at coordinate 4,466,897 of CM042220.1, forward strand.
GTGGGGCGCGGAGGTATTACAGGTGGGGCGCGAGAGGGTTGGGGAAATGTAGATATTTTTATTTTATTATTATTATTTTAAATAATTGTGAAAATGCCCGGATGTGATTTGATCCGCCCATTTTACCGGGGATGCATAGGATGAGACTTGTGCGTACTTGAGACAGCCAATATCCCAGAATGCATTTTGCATTTTCAAATCTGTAGTTTAAATTACGCCGTTATGGTTCCGCATGCGCGACCGCGACAGATCCTTTTGCGAGTTGCGACTCACACTTGTAGACCTAATGGTGTGTTACTCGCGTGAGTTTAGTCGCTCGACTTTATGTGGTTAATTCGCGTCATTCGCTACTGGCTTTACTCGCCCCTTGAAGGGGGCGGGGCTTATCTCTGTGGCTTATCTCCGTAAAAACAGTACCGTTTCCCCCATCCACCATTAAACTAACCACTAGTTCTGCTTTAAACTTCTTGTGGAAGTCCCTCTAATGTCGGACCATCAAACGCCCCCGTGTCCGGGTTCATAATATCATCCATAGCCGCACAACAGCGTCTGAATGACGGCCGCTGCCAGCGCCGCTTCAGGTGGATCAGCAGCTGTGTGATTCAGCACCGGCCGGACGGCTGTGATGACGCGCAGAGCTTCCTCTGTGAGATCGGCTTTTCTGCTGTTGCCTCTCTCAAAACAAAATACAGATCGAAGCTCAACTTTGAGCATGAATTGAGAGTGGCCGTATCAAATCTACAACCCTGTTTTACAAAGATTTGTAGTGGAAAGCAGGCTCATATCTGCACTAATTTAGTTTTGTTTTGCACCGGTTACACGTTATTGTTGTTTTGAAAAGATATGCAGTGTAAAACTCTTTATTGCCAAATATTTTTAACTGGTTTTATTTAGTTTTTCACAGGTTGAACTTTATTGTTATTATCCTGAAAAGATATTCAGTACAAAACATGTTAATTAGGCTATTACAATAAGCTATTTTTGCCAAATATTAGTTCTTTTTTTGCACAACTTTGTATTGTTCTAACAAAGTGATTGCACGTTTTATTTGTTTTTGTCCGATGGAGCAATCTGGTTTACATGAAAGTGACTTACATTTTCTTTGTTCTATTATTAATAAAAGCACAGATAGAGGAGTCACAAAATGTCGTTATTTTAATAAAAATTCAGCGTGGACCATTTTGTTAAAATTTTTTAGGGGAGGTGGGGCCCGAACATTTTTCGTCCTCCAAAGTGGGGCTTGACAAAAAAAGTTTGAGAACCACTGGGTTAAGACGACGACGAGCTTGCTCGCCAGTGGGCGCGTCCAACCACTCAAAGAACTTTAAAATGACTTGTCATCATTCACCCATTCACACCCATTCATAAACTGATGGCAGACAGTGACATGCGGTGAGGTTCAGGGCTGGTGAGGCACTGACTCTTTCAGAGTCAGATTTACAAATATATGAACCCAGTAGAGCAGCTTTGTGTGGTGTTCATATTTTTGTTACTCAATAACAATGTTCCTGGTCCAGGTGGACCCACTGCATTTGTTTTTTTTTAATTCAACATAATCAAACACTTCATCCCAATTACAAGCAATATAAACAGCATTAATAGTTAATATTTGCCCTTTACCTTTGTTAGATCACATTTATGAATTAATGTGCTACTCTCTATTCTTTTAAATAAAATTGAATAAAAAAAGATCAATTATAATCAATATATGAGTGTTGCTACTGGCCACAGATTCTCCCATATATGTGTAGTGTACTCATGAGTACCACATTCTGGCCTTTCTTTGGCACAAAGGATACACAAACTTGGAAGAGTGTGTTCTGTGTTGTCAGCAGTGGTGGGAGTTCAGACTTGTTTTTTTTAGTATTGTTCCAGCTTCCTCTTTTAAGGAGTTCCTGTCCTACCTTTTGCGAGGTAAAAAAAATGTTGCATGTAATGTTGTGTCCACTGAGTCCCTTAATCATGTCCAAGACAACTCTTAGTCCTTAGTTTTTCTGAGGGGCTCCTCCATCAGGCTTCCCTGTGTAGACTAGTATGGATAAGTTAAAAAAAACAACCTTGGGCGATTGTGTGAAGAGAAGTCCAGGATTCAATTAGTTATAATTAAAAAGTATTTAATAAAAAGATGATGATGAACAGAATATAGTTCCTGGCCGAGAGCGTCTCACTTCAGGCAGTCCACAATCCACTTCAGTCGTGCTGTAAGCACTTTGCTGTCTGTGCCATTCACGTGAGGGAACACTGCACTTTGAACAAACAGCGTTTAGTACTCTCAGTCACTGAGCTTAAGGCCTCTCCATTGGTTAGTTTCCCAGCATGCAAAATAACTACCAATAACATAGCATGCTAATGGATAAAACAATTCACGGGCGGAGTCCTACTCAGGTAAACAGTCCTACTTCCGGCCTCCTGCGCTACAACAAAATAGTTCCTTCTTTAAAGCATGCTTGTTACAACCCCCCACCACGTGCAATCTCCATTTGTCTATGCCCTCCTACAATGCTATGCTACAATACACATCTTCATAATCTTAATTAATATTCCATTTTCATTATTATTGTTATCCTTTATAAGTATTGCAATTTAAATGTACAATTTAAAATAAAACTATTACAACTCTATACAGCCAAGATATTTATCCAAGAAGACCATTCAATTTCACAATTCTTTTGACATCCATATTTCTTCACTTGCTAGCTGATGATGGCTTGTTCTGGTCCTGGCTATTGACGGGCTGGTCTTGGTGCTCGGCTTTTTTTTTGGAAGAAGCTGATCCTCAATCTCATCCTCTTGTTCAAAGTCAATGTCAGACTCTGAATTTTCAAGAATGTGATCCTCACATTCTGAAACCTCTTCTTCTACATCGTCATCTACAGCTCTCTCTCTTCCAAAATCAATTGCAAGGCCCTCCCTCTGAGCAGAGAATCTTTTGGCCACAGGAACCACACGAGCAAAGCTATATATATATATATATAAGATATATAAGACTGGTTCCTGCAAGACAGAGGCTAAAATGTGGGGGAACGTGAAAGCAGACATTGTGATTGAATTGATCTACAATGTAGGGAACGGTAGGGGCATAAAAAACACACACTCTCTCTAGCCAGGGTCCAGTGTACCCAAAAATCCTGTGTGTAATATAAATGTGTAGGGAGTGTACAGTGTGTGGTCATAATTTGTCTTTTGATGGAAAAGGAAAATGGGTCCCATAGATTTAACCACACAAGGGTTAAATAAAGATAAAACAGAAGTAATTGTTTTTGGTCCCAAGGATGAACGATTGAAAGTCAGCGTTCAGCTTGAATCACAGATGTTAAAAACCACAAACCAATCCAGAAATCTAGGTGTAGTTATGGATTCAGACCTCAACCTGAACAGCCATATCATCCATCCATCCATCCATTATCCGAACCGCTTATCCTCTTTAGGGTCGCGGGGCGCTGGAGCCGATCCCAGCTGTCATTGGGCGAAGGCAGGGTACACCCTGGATAAGTCGCCAGTCTATCCAGGGCATATCATGACAATTACAAAATTGCACAGGTGTGCAGGGACAAATCGCAGGGTAAGTGTCTTATCCAGACTTTGAAGTCCATGATCTGTAAATGTATCAGTGAAGATGAACGTAATTGGGATAAATGGCTTGATTCTCTGTTATTTGCAGTGCGGGAGGTTCCCCAGGCCTCCACAGGATTTTCTCCCTTTGAATTGTTGTTTGGCAGGAAACCACGGGGAGTGCTCGACCTGATTAAGGAAAACTGGGAGGAAGGTCCGAGCACCAGTAAAAGTGAGATTCAATATGACCTGGACCTGTGAGCAAAACTCCACACACTGGGTCGAATGTCACGTGAGAATTTGCTCCAGGCCCAGGAGCGTCAAAAACGGCTCATCATGCACCAGATTGAGACTCCCCCAGGCATGACGGTGCGGTCACGCCTTTACAGGTTACCTGAACACAAAAGAAAAGTGGTTCAGAGGGAATTGGCTGCTATGCTGGAGATGGGGGTAATAGAAGAGTCCAACAGTGCCTGGTGTAGCCCCATTGTTCTTGTTCTCAATAAGGATGGGTCTATACGGTTCTGCGTGGACTATCGCAGGGCGAATGATGTGTCACGTTTTGATGCAGGACAAACTCCTGGACCGACTGGGCACTGCTCGTTTTTTCACGACACTGGATTTGACCAAGGGCTACTGGCAGATTCCTCTGTCTCCAGAGTCCAAGGAAAAAACGGCCTTCTCCACTCCGTTTGGTTTGTACCAATTTACCGCGCTTCCCTTCGGGTTGTTCGGTGCGCCAGCCACATTCCAGCACCTCATGGACCGGGTACTGCGTCAGCACGCTGCATATGCTGCCGCCTACTTGGATGACGTAATCATCCACAGCACCACCTGGGCGGAGCATGTGCAGCGGGTGGGCACGGTGCTGGAGTCCCTGTGCAGTTGGACGGAGGGAGGTGCGCCCTCAGGTGGACAAGACTGCAGCCATTGCAGCCTGCCCGCCGCCCAAGACTAAAAAAGAGGTGAGGCAGTTTCTGGGGCTGGCGGGCTATTACAGGCGCTTCATCCCGAACTTTGCGGAGTTGACCAGCCCCTGAACTGACCTGACCCGGAAAGGTGCCTCAGATCCGGTCCAGTGGACGGAGCAGTGCCAGTTGGCGTTTGAGGAGGTGAAACATGCTCTCTGTGGGGAACCGCTCCTTCACACACCTAACTTCTCTCTTCCCTTTACTCTGCAGACTGAAGGTCTACAAGATCCTAGTCCTGCTGTGAAGGAAATGTAACAACGAAGGCTAAAAGTGGAGGGGCCTCCTCAGGGATGGACAACATTCTCCATATTGTAGAGGACCCCAACCTGACGATGGTAAAAGCGTACTGATGATTTCAGAATCGGCTTGATTGATGAATATAAATGTATTCCTTTCTTCTTTTTTCAATCCATCTCCCGAAATCAAGAGCTATGAAACAAATAAAACAAAAATAAGCTCTTACAAATGTGACAATGTTTGCTAACATTAGCATCTTGTTCGATACATTCAAATCACACATTTACAGGTTAACTAAAACAAAGTCCCATCCATCCATCCATTTTCCACCGCTTATCCGGGGTCGGGTCGCGGAGGCAGCAGGTCAAGCAGGCTGACCCAGACTTCTCTCTCACCCGCAACATCTACCAGCTCATTCTGGGGGATCCCGAGGCGTTCCCAGGCCAGCTGGGAGATATAATCCCTCCAGCGTGTCCTGGGTCTTCCCCGGGGCCTCCTACCAGTTGGACGTGCCTGGAAAACCTCTAAAGGGAGGCGTCCTGGAGGCATCCTAATTAGATGCCCGAACCACCTCAGCTGACTCCTTTCGACACGAAGGAGTAGCGGCTCGACTTCAAGCTCCCTCCTGATGTCCGAGCTCCTTACCCTATCTCTAAGGCTGAGCCCGGCCACTCTACGGAGGAAACTCATTTCGGCCGCTTGTATCCGCGACCTCGTTCTTTCGGACACGATCCAAAGCTCGTGACCATAGGTGAGGGTTGGGACGTAGACCGACCAGTAAATTGAGAGCTTTGCCTTTCGGCTCAGCTCCTTCTTCACCAAGACGGCCCGGTGCAACGCCTGTTTTATTGCTGCAGCCGCACCGATACGCCTGTCGATCTCCCGCTCCATTTTACCCTCACTCGTGAACAAGACCCCGAGATACTTGAACTCCTTCGCTTGTGGTAGGCACTCTGTCCCCACCCGGAGGGAGCAATCCACCGGTTTCCGGCAGAGCACCATGGCCTCAGATTTCGTGGTGCTGACTCTCATCCCCGCCGCTTCACACTCGGCTGCAAAACGCCCCAGTGAATGCTGGAGGTCATGGTCCGAGGAGGCAAACAGGACCACATCATCTGCAAACAGCAGAGAGGCTATCCTGAGATCCCCGAACCTGACATTCTCCGCCCCACGGCTGCGCCTAGATATCCTGTCCATGAAAGTCACGAACAGGACCGGTGATAAAGGGCAGCCCTGGCGGAGGCCAACACCCACCGGGAACGTATCTGACTTACTGCCGAGGATACGAACACAGCTCCTACTGCAGGCGTACAGAGACCGGATGGCCCGTTGCAACGGGTCCGGCACACCATACTCCCGCAGCACCCCCCACAAAAAGCCCCGAGGGACCCGGTCGAAAGCCTTCTCCAAGTCCACAAAGCACATGTAGACTGGTTGGGCAAACTCCCAGGACCCCTCCAGTATCCTTGCAAGGGTAAAGAGCTGGTCCACTGTTCCACGACCAGGACGAAACCCGCACTGTTCTTCTTGAATCCGAGGTTCGACAAACGGTCGGAGCCTCCGTTCCAGCACCCTGGCATAAGCTTTTCCCGGGAGGCTGAGTAGTGTGATATCCCGATAATTCGAGCACACTCTCCGGTCCCCCTTCTTGAAGATGGGAACCACCACCCCGGTCTGCCAGTCCATGGGCACTGTGCCCGACCCCCATGCGACATTGAAGAGGCGTGTCAGCCAAGACAGCCCAACAAAGTCCAGCGCCTTCAGCATCTCAGGGCGGATTTCATCCACCCCCGGCGCCTTGCCACCAAGGAGCTTTTTGACTACCTTAGTGGCCTCTGCCAGGGATATGGGTTCATCCAACCCCAAGTCTTCAGGCGCTGCCCCCTGTTCAGGGGACATGTTGACCGGGTTTAGGAGTTCCTCAAAGTGCTCCTTCCACCGCCCGACGATATCCTCTGTCTGGGTCAGCAGCCCCCCTCCCCCGCTGATAACAGCCTGGGGAAGGCCCTGCTTTCCCTTCCTGAGTCGTCGGATGGTTTGCCAGAACCTCCTTGAGGCCAACCGAAAGTCCTTCTCCATGGCCTCCCCGAACTCCTCCCATGCCCGAGTTTTAGCATCCGTGCAGCTGCAGTCCTTCTGGCCTGCCTGTACCTGTCAGCTGCTTCAGGAGACCCCTGGGCCAACCAAGCCCGGAAGGCCTCCTTCTTCAGCTTGACGGCTTCCCTCACCCCCGGTGTCCACCACCGGGTTCTCGGGTTGCCGCCACGACAGGCACCGATGACCTTCCGACCACAGCTCCTAGCGGCCGCGTCCACAATAGAGGCTTTGAACATGATCCACTCGGATTCCATGTCCCCAACCTCCCTCGGGATGTGTGAGAAGTCCTTCCGGAGGTGGGAGTTGAAGACCTCCCGGACAGGATCCTCCGCCAGACGTTCCCAGTTCACCCTCACTACACGTTTGGGCTTGCCAGGTCTTTCTGGCCGACTCCCCCGCCATCTGATCCAACTCACCACCAGGTGGTGATCAGTTGACAGCTCTGCTCCTCTCTTCACCCGAGTGTCCAAAACATACGGCCGCAGATCAGATGATACGATTACGAAGTCGATCATTGATCTCCGGCCTAAGGTGTTCTGGTACCAGGTACACTTATGAGCCACCTTATGTTCAAACATGGTGTTTGTTATGGACAAACTGTGGCTAGCACAGAAGTCCAACAACGAAACACCGCTCGGGTTCAGATCAGGCAAGCCGTTCCTCCCAATCTCCCCCTCCTGTGAAAAATGTTCAACCCAATAAATTATTTGAGTGCAGCCATCATGTTCGCTTGTTGGTGCAGTGAAATAAACAGTTGCAAATAAAGTCATAGAAACGGAGCTTTAGTAGAAAAATACCTTTTGACAAAATCAAGGTGTTTTTATTTTAAAAACTGGAAAGAGTAAAATATTTAGTTTCTTATATGAATTGCTTTGATGTCAAATTATATGTTTTTTCCCATAATGCAAATACAATTTAAAGTGCATGTGTTGTATACTATGGAAAAATTGTAAATATAATTTTGTAACACTTATACTTACAGTATCACATAATTGATTTATAAGCATTGATTAAAAACACTTCTAATACATTTCTAATCTACAATATAGTATAATAACATTATACTTACTTTACGTATACTTAGTATAGCCATTATTAACAAACTAAAAGGGTGATATAATACATGCTAATTAAAATATACTAGAATACAATTAAGTGTCCTTGACTGTACACTTTTGAGACCAAGTGTCCACTTTTTTAACTTTGGTGCTGCATTGCCCTGTGCTCTGATTTTAAAATGTTTGCAGCATCAGCTAAATGAAATGTAATGAAAATCATCTAAAACATACAAGGGAATATAGAATGATTTATTCCTCTCTAAGGTTTTTTTCTTTGCTAACCTTTTGTTGCTAGTTAAATACTAAACATTTGCATAAGCCTGCATTGTGTCCCTTTTCTAGCTTGTTCCATACGCTTTTTGTTTGACCGTTACCGGCTCTTAGAAAAGAAACACCCTCCAACCCCAACCCCCATTTTGTTTTGAAATCTTTGTTGCACTGTACATGGCCAGCTTTTGTAGCCACTGGGCCCAATGTCAGGTTCCGATAGACTCAATATGTGTGATCAGGCTATTCTCTCTTACTGCGCTCAACAGGATTCAAGATTAAACACAGCCATGCAAACTGCATGGCAAAGGCTGCTTTGTAAGGATTTATTCTGTCAACTTTACATTAAGGTGAGTTCAACTTGGATTCAGTTACCCTTCATTTGTATATCTGTTGTCCACATTGTCTTTGTCTAACTGTTTGAGAAGGAATAAGAACAGAAATTTGTAACAAATTCACACATCTTTTTACATGCACATACATATCTTTGCTTTAGCTATTATTGTGGACACATCCTCAGTAATCTTTCTGGAATTCTGGTAACTTGAAGTTGAGTTTTTATGATTTCAAGCTTTCAAGCAGATACAAATATATGTTTGATCAAGTACCTTTGAATTAAACACTTGTTAGATTTGGAAAATAATGAAATATGTAAATAAATACAAGTCTTACACATTCCATTTATCTTTCTTATCTTTTATCCAAAGCGACTTACATGATATACAGTAGACACAGCAACGGTGAGCAATTAGGGTTAAGTGTCTTGCTCAAGGACACAACGAAACGGACTGCCGGAGCCGGGGATCGAACCACCGACCCGCTGATTGAAAGACCGACTTGCTAACCACTGAGCCACAGTCTCAGTGAGATAATATGAATACAAGTATTGAATCTAATCTATAAGAACAATAAATAGAAACTGTGAAACATGTTTTAAATTCAATTGCAACAAAAAATACAATAGAGCAGTTTAACAAAAGAAACACAAAGCTTGGAAGTTGAGAATGAACCCAGTTTGGTTTGTAATCACAGCTGTATTTATCTTTGCACTCCATTTAGCTTCTGTCTGATCAAAAATGAAAGATAATTGGCACAATACAATTTATCAAATCACCTGCAAACATGTATAACTGTGTTTATGAATTGCATACTAATGAGTGTTCATGTTGGAATATTTTTTTTTTCAATTCAGTTTATTTTGTATAGCCCAAAATCACAAATACAAATTTGCCTCTGAGGGCTTCACAATCTGTATACATACACTGTAAAAACAAAATCCGTAAAAAAACGGATAAAGTCCTGGCAGAAAATTACCAGGAATTTATCCGTTATTTCACGGACACTTCTGTTAATCCTAAAACGGATAATTCCGTAGATTTACAGTATATTCTCTGTTTATTCACAGACACTTCTGTTAATCCTAAAACGGATAATGTAATCTAATACAGCAACATGATCAAATACAATCACCACAACATATATAAATTGCACATGTTTATTTTTTATGCCACGAAGGATATGCATAAAAGTGCATTCAATGGCTACATTTTTAAATGACAAGTTTTTTTTACGAATTATTTTGTTATTATATAACAATATGCAAAGCAACATGTTTTTGGATCAGACTTTCTTCTTTGAAACAGCAGAATAGAACAGAATAAAACACATTTAAAACATTAAAACTATGATTCATAAAGTGCATAATAGTTGTTCATAGGCGAATGGAGAGGAAGATTATGAAGTGATCGGGGCATCCCTAGTTCATTCAATGTTTACATAACACATAAAGACTAAAACAATACATTCAATAACAATTCATTGAACTATGTGCAAAGCACCATTAAGAAGTGCTCATTTTGTAGAAGATTGTTTAAATAGCAACAGAGTAAACAACGATACATTCATTAATAACATGAAGATAATGGTGTTGCACCAAAAGGTGGTCACAATAAAACAACTTTCCAACATTTCCAAATACATGGCAAAAATCATCATCATTAACAATACAATAAATCTCTCTTCTCTAAGTCCTGTATTGACACATTCATTAATAACATGAAGATAATGGTGTTGCACCAAAAGGTGGTCACAAACAAGTAAAACAACTTTTCAACTTTCTTTTAAACATTTCCAACATCATCATCAACAGTAAAACAGCTCAAGTTACCATCCATGGATTCTCGAAGTTGTTTAGTTCAAACAGGAACTTCAGCAGTCTTGGAGGAATGTGCTGGTGTTTGGTCCCCTTCTTCTCGGCCTTTGACCCTCGCTCAGGATTTATTCCCAGGAAAACTCTTAAAGAAAAGAATTAGTTTTTTAACATGCAGTAACATGAGTAACATGCAGACCAATGATCAGAAATGATCAAATTGCCATACTTAATACTTTCCAATTCAGCTATTGCATTAATAATGCTACAACTTAATGATGCATCTCAGTCATGTGAGTTTGTCAGCTGAAATAGGTCTTATGCCGGTTACAAACTGGCTGCGTGCCGTGAGCGTGGCGTGTCAGTTGCGTGGTGGCTGCGTGGCGTTTTCTATGTCTTTGCACACCAGAAACGTGTCTGACGCGGCGCTGCTGCTAGCCTTGTCTGGACACATGGATGTTTCCCATTGATAAAATGAAATATCATGATAAACATAAATATATACTGATCTGATTACAGCAAAGACGGAAAAATAGGCTACAGACTATTTTGTTCTGTATTGACAGGTGACATATTTGAAAATCAATTTTTTGGCGCAGCTCAAGCTGTGCCTGAGACGTGCGTGTCACGCAGGCAGTGTGCACGCTCTAACCTGTTAACATGGGAGCTGAAATATAAATGGACACGCCACAACACTCACGCCACGCATCCAGTGTGTAACCAGCCTTACACTATACACTCACCAGCCACTTCATTAGGTACACCTGTGCAATCCAACACAAGAGCTCTGTCAGAGGTGATTGGTGAAGGTGATAATTATACTTTATGTTTATTATTGAGGTTTTATTGGGTGGTGCTGGTGTACTGGAGTGCAAGAAAAGTGTTCCTAATATTTTGTCCTCCTCAATGTATGGTTAAACTCCAGGATCCAGAAGAAAGCAGGAAAAGCTTGATCAGACAAAAGCAATGTCCACTCCAAAGGTTGATGGATGACACAGTTCCATTTTTAATGGTCCATCAAAAATATATATATGTGTGTGTGTGTGTATGTGTATTATACAGCTGTTATATATTTTAGTATATATATTTTTGATCAACCATTGAAAATGTATAAAGTATAAGTATCAATATAATGCACTCAGGTACACCATCAACATTCACTATGACCTCAATAATAAACAAAGTATAATCATCACCTTTCTGACAATGTCAACAAAAACTGAAAATGTAAAAGCCTCGTAAAAGAATGTATATTATATTGCACAGATGTAGGCCTACCTAATGATGTGTGTATTTACAATGTCCAACTTAATAGACAGCAACACAATATGCTCTATACATAACATTTCAAAACATAAAACAAAGAGTTGCTTACCTTTGTATGAATTCCAGGGTGATTGACATGGGTATTTTATGTTTAATACATAAAACAAAGAGAAAGCGTAGCTCAGGGCCACAATGAGGGAGTTGATATGGTCGTTGACAACTTCCTGATCGACGGCAACCTTGAATCGTCGATCACCTTAAACATAGATTAACTTAGATATTAGAAGATAGAAAATATTAACAAAAAAAGAAAAACAATAAACCCTTCCCATCCTAAAGTAACTAATAAACCCTCATCATCTTACAGTAACTAATACAATTAAAAATAAATGGAGGTTTTTATATTTATCAGGACTTTTACACACTACATCTACACTGGATGACGTATAAGTATTTTTAAGCATGCAGCTTGAATTGACTGTCACTTTGTAGAGAGTAAAGAGTAATAAGTAAGAGTAAATAGTAAGAGTTAACAGTAAAGAGTATGAATAAGAGTAAATGAAATCCATAACATGCCTAAATATTATACAGACTACATACCCATGATAAGGATGCAAGGGGTGCTTGGGATGCTCAGTCCAGCAGCAGTTGACTCCTGTTAAAATATCAAAGAAACACAAATGTCATGAACTATGTTTCCAATGTATGCAGTATTTACTGTATACATTTACTGTATACAGTACAGTAATACTTACTAGGTAGTAGTAACTACAATAAGCCTAAACCTCGAAAGCTAAATTTTTGCCCAGGTTTTGTTAAGAGCTTTAAAAGTACATCAAAAACAAATGTTTTGCTCTCATACAAAAACCTCTGACTTTCATTTTTTGTTATTTTATCTCTACTTTCTATAGTTAGCTAGGAGTTTATTATTTACTGTTTATTGTTTATTTCTATCTATTAAGGGTGCTCCGATCGATCGGTCACCGATCGGTATCGGCCGATAATGGCTTTAAATAGTTTGGTCGCCATAAAGGCCGATCAGATGACGCACTACCACGGATGTATTAAGAGCGCACTACTCGTGAGAACATTTTCTACATGAAGCTAAAATGGCGGCATCCCTACATTCAGCGGTCTGGCAGTTCTTGTGTGTGTGTGTGTGTGTGTGTGTCGGTCCGTGTGTGTGTGTCGGTCCGTGTGTGACTGACTGACTGACTGACTGAGTGTGTGTGTGTGTGCGTCCTGTTAAGTTCTAATAGATTAGTGAGCTTGAAATTACCTGTACATGTGTAATAAAGGATTGTTTAAGTGTACATTACAATGCATAAGAAGGATATGATAAATAATGAAGGGCATTATGAGGGATATGTAATTGTATGTATTAAGAAAGTCACTGTATGTCATATTGTTTAATGTTTAGGTGTGAATGGTTTTTTATATAATGATTCTATAGGAGTTAGGAATGTGGGACTGTTTCTTGAAGAAGAAGTGGTTCCTTCATGTGTTGCTGGGGGAAGGTGGAGTGAGACACAGACATTTGGGAGCGGAAGGACGCGCGCATGGATACTTGGAAGATGGACTATTCCTTTGTCTCTAAGAGCCTCCGCCTTCCCGAAAGCAAATGGACCTATGGACCATCGAGAAGAATAACTAACCAATGAGAGGGCCTTAAGCTCCGTGAATGAAAGTATTTAAACTAATAGCGGCATTTGTAAAGGTCTCTCTCCTGGATGTGAAGCGACAGCTAACTGTTTACAGTCTGTGAATTTGCAGAAAGGAGGAAGGCCTCGAATCGAGTAATGTATAACTGTTTTGTCATCATCTTTTATTAAACCAAATTATATAAATTTGAATATCTGAGCATTTCTCCCACGGACTGGCCGGGATAACGAGCAGAATCTTTCAGTTGGTGACGCCCGACGTGATCCCGGTGCTGATTCGTGTGGAGATAGTGATTTTAGACGGACAAGCCTGTGGCGAATCGGATTTTCTCTGCTCACAGAGGCCTCACTAAAAGGTAATGACAAGGACCTGTTAATAACGAACCTTGTTTAGGTAGAACTAGGACATTTAGATGTGAGCAGAGGAAGGCTGGTCTGACACAGTGATACATTGTTACCGTGATAACTATTAAATAAAGTAAATACATCATTAAGATAGAAGAGGTGATAATCAGTGTACATAGCGTACGTTGTATGGATGCTGTTGCACGTGCATGAGTGGAAGCTTTATGTTGAATGAGAGATTTTATGTGTTTGTGAAGCTCACAGAGGTTTCTTCCACCTGAAGAGGTGTGAATGTGTTCGCAGCGATGAGTAACTACTTAGTTTCTTTATGATAAATACATAACTGACGGCTTTGAGTTTGGTCGCAATCGTTATATACGCGACAGATAAAAAAACTAAAAAAAAACTGTAAAACCAGTTTAGCGGGAAGTTTTAACAGAGCTAGAAGTCCCGGCGTGGCCTGGCGATACCGCCATATCGTCAGTAAGGTTGGGGATTGGCATGCGCGAGGAGTTACGTTTAGTAAGTCGACGGGCCCTTTATTGTCTCTGAGCTCCATGAACCAATTCTTAGGTTACTGTTAAAATGCAATCAAATATTAATCTGGAAAAGACGAAGTGTGTTTCTCATAAAAATTGAGGAGAGTGGGTGGGACTACTGAGGCCGAGTATTCGCATCATACCATTGGTGTGGCGTGAATGGGGATCTCACGAAGTACTGCTATTTACAGACTTTCCAGCATATTGGTGCAAACAGTGTTAGTAAGGTTTGTCTGCTGCCCTTTGTGCCATTAATGTTGCAAGGATCAATGAGCTTTTTTGGTGCAAACTGGGTTTGCATGAGAGGGCGAGAAGTGGATACCCTCAAGAGACTCACAGTAAAGATAACGAAATTTAATCTGATCAGGGCAGATAGCATGAGTTCTGGCCAAGACGAGATGCTATCACAAAAATAACGAATTGGAAAAAATAAATCAGTAGAAGCGTATCAGTTGAAAAGTGTATTGTTGTAAAAAATAAGAAAAGGGAGAGAAAGCGTTGTATCTGTTGTACAGGGTCATTGCCTGTTGTATGTTTTGAGTGTAAAAGATATTGAAAACTGCCATTTTATAGTTTAAATTGTAAGTAAGAAACGTAGGCCTCAAAGGAAAGTTTGAACAAAGGGTCGTAAAAGAGGGTCATAAAAGAAAGATAAGATCAGGCACGTGAGACAGACAGGAAGAGGAAGTGTGTATCCAAAGATAGGATATAGCGCATCTGGTGGTTGGAGGACTAATACCCCAGCGGGCAGGTAGAGTACTACATGGTATAATAAAATAGCACCATCGTGTGGTAAAGCTAGGGTACTACAGCGGTTAGACTACTGAGGTTAGATAGGGTACTACAATAATAGAACTGACAGTTAATTAGTTTCACACAGTTGACACACACTTAGTCTCGCATGACAATAGTGATAGCAGAGATAGAGGAGATAGATAAAACATTTTACACATTAATGATAGTTATATTAATAACATTTTGGTAATTTAATAATTTTAAATTTTTAACAATTGTAGTTTTTATAAATACATCGTACCTATCCAATAGCTATTCGATCCAAGTGTGATTGTTTTTGGATTGTGATCCAATTGCTGTATGGGTGTTGAATTGCAGTGTGAATATTTTTGTGTTTGAATGCAATTGCAGTGTGGTTGATTTCGGATTGTGTATTCAATTGCAGTGTTTGGATTTTAAATTGTTTGTTGAATTGCAGTGTTTGAGTTTTAAATTGTTTCTTTAATTGCAGTGTGGGTTTTTCTCGACCAGCTCAATAATAGTGAAACTTTTTCCCCCAAAACCTAACCAATTGTATTTTTCCCATTTGCACCACATTTACACGTTAGACACATATTGTTTATTATTTTAATTTCTACATATACATTTCCTTATATAAGCCAAAGTCAGTACCTGATTCTCTCAGGATGTCAGAGCCAAATCAAACGGAGACCCCACTGTCATGGGTTGATGCAGCCTGCGATGCTGCCCTAAACATGACAATCCCAGGTGACCAACGAAGAGCCAACAGGAGGCTGAGGAAGCACATCCAGGAGTGGTATGCTGAGGGTTTACTAGATGTAACAACCCAGGAGGGGCCCACCAAGGAACAAAGGATAGCACTGATGAAAGTGCTCAAGCTGAGAAGCAGCGCTGCAAAGAAAGTGCAGAACAAGGTGGGATGGTTCAAGCTCCCCTCAAAGGCAGTAAATAAAACCAGTATTGCCATAGTGGAGGCAAGACTACTGCTCCATGGTCTGGCGCAAGTGGAAGCAAGCGACGCCAGGAAAAGTCAAGTGAAATCCCTGCTGGTGGAAGAATCCCCGAATAAGGAGGAGCAGAAGCAGCCGACAGCAGAAGCAGCCAATGCATCCCTGATGACGTTCCCAGTTCCCACCAAGCTCATCTACCCCACCCTAACAAGTTACCCTCCGCCGTATAATTCAGGAGACACCCCACATACCATGGCGCCGATAGTGGAAATAAAGGGAGGCACTGTGGAAATCGAAAGTGATTTAAGCTCCCTGGAAAGCCGTGCAGTTCCAATCCTGCTGAACAAGGTGGCACACCTAGAGAGGTCCCTTCATGAAATCAGAGAGCAGTCCAGATTGGAGGAAGAAGATATTTTGAGAAAAAATGAAAGAGATGAATTAGTTCAAGAGCTAAGGAGACTGTGTGTAGACAGCCTCCACCCAACAAGCCCCCACCCGACGAGCCCCCGAGATCAAGCTCAAGATTGTGGGCACCAACCACAGAGACAGGTGGATTCATCAAATCTTGAACTCCACGGCCCAGATCGACCACACAGACAAAATTGGGAAGAATTGTCACCGATACAGCCAGTCCAACAGCAACAAAACATCCAAGCGTCTCATCCCCACTTACCAACACCATCCAGAGAGGGAAGGCAGGATGAAAGATGTGGTGGTTCTTCGACTCCTCCTCCACCTCCACCTCCATCTGAGAGCCTCATTTCACCTCCACAGCCCATAAGCCTCATTTCACCTCCACAGCCCATAAGCCTTGATTTCACTGGCAGACTATCTGTGCAGACAAAGTGACGCTGATGTTCCAGAACCAACATCCAAAGCCAGGTTCCTGAGACCACAGAGAAGAAAGGCGTACCATGACCTACAGTCACCAACAAACAGTGACCAAGAATGGGTCGACGAGGGGGAGGAATATCGGCATCATAAAATGATGGCACCAATCTTGACCCTGAGTGATGGAACAAAACAATATAAACCATATAATCCCAGAGATGTGCAGTACATTGTCGACAAGCTGCCTCCCTTGACAAGAGGAGGATCTCCGTGGATTAAGGCATTGAACACTGCTACCATTGGTACCCCCTTAGCAGTGGGAGATCTGAGAGCTATCCTGGTACAATGCTCCAGCCTGAGTGAACTGCAGGAGCTAGAGAGGAAGGCTGGCTGCCGATCCATCGCGGATAGCCAGGAATTGGACACAATCGGTACCACACTGTTCGAACAAATCAGACTACAGTGGCCCTATACCCCCAACTTGGCCAATTTGGACAGCATCAAGCTCAAGCCCAACGAAGAAGCAATGGAATATTTGAGAAGAGCTGCTGACTCTTGGGAATTATCCACGGGCACAAGACATGACAAGGACAAGACTTCCCTGTCTCTCTGGATGAATGCTGTTGTGTTGGGTCTCCCACCCCCAATCAAGGAGAAGATGAGAAGAACAGTGGGCATTAAGAATGCCACAATTGAGGTATGGGAAGAACATATCACCCATCACATAAATCAGTACCACGAAGATGAAAAGGAAGATAGAGAGGGCAAAGAAAAGATGTCAATGAGACTGCTGAAGATAAAATTAGCAGAAAAAGACACTGAAGCTGCAAAAAATGGACCGAAAGTGCAAAAACAGATGGCTGCTATGAATGACCTAGCCATCCAGATAGAAGAAGCAGTGGCCAGAGCTCTAAAAGACAAGGAGGATAAAGAGAAAGAACAAGAAAAAGACCGACCTCGTTGGCAGAGAGAGAGACAAGTGAACAGAAAGCGCAATGACAGCTGTCATATTTGTGGAAAACTTGGTCATTGGGCTAGAGATTGCTTGATGAGGAGAGGCTCAAATAGAACAAGACAGGACATCCCCGATCGTGCCCAAATGCCTGCAAGAGCGCAGGAAGAAGAGGAAAGTGAATATTGACGAGGCCCAGAGGACCCGGCACAGGGAATAATGGTTCCAGTTGGAGAAGAACCTACTATTGTCTGTGTCATAGACGGAGAGAAGAAGGATTTAATGGTGGATACCGGTGCCTCGGCGTCTTGCATTGCTAAGTTACATCACGCAGTACCACCACTCTCCGCTCGAACATTATCAGTGGTAGGGTACTCGGGAACACCACAGAAACAATATTTCACAAAACCATTAGAGACTAGAGTGGGAGGAACAATCCTCGACCATTCCTACCTTCATGCCCCAAACTCACCCATTGACCTCGCAGGCAGAGACCTGCTGAGAAAACTGGGCATCTCTGTAATGTGTTCACCAAATGGTCTCTACTTAACAGCCCCAGGAGGACTGGTGTTGGGACCTCAACAGGCCGGAGACAGAATCATGTTTATGGCCCCAGACACGTCGCCAAATGCAGTGAGTTCAACCAGAGTGTACTGGTCTGCACTACAGCCAGAGACTCCAGAAGCTCCTGGTCTAATTAGAGAGTTTATGGATTGGAAATCATGGATTATGACACAACACCCATATGTCATGCCAGAGGATCCATGCCACTGCACCTACAATTATACCACCACTGATGACGACGCCTATCAACAAGCCTGGGACGAAGAAAAGGAGGGTGAAACTGAAATCATCAAAGTTGGAGCCATAATAGTGGCCAAGGAAGGAGTTGCAGCTGAAGTTCTGTTGTCTCCTGAACAACAAAACTGGTATGCGCTGCAGCCAGATTCTGCCCCTCATATTACACTGATGATAGGAGCAGGACATGAAGCAAGAAATCTCGGCCCCATGATGAAGAAAATATCGAGAGAAAGGTGGATTCCTACCAAGAACCCGTACCTGTTCCACACCTCTGATGGCGACTATTGGAAAATCCACCACTGCTCAAATGCCAAGGGACAGCTCCAACAACTTGAACTGGACAGACATCATGGAAGGGAGCACTCAAACCATCCCTTTACAGAGAAAATGTTAGAGGAAGTGCCGCCCCAGATCTGGTCGACAGGAGGATATGATGTAGGGCACACCACTCAACACAATGTGGTGATTACCCTGAAGCCAAATCAAGATTCAGTGTGGCGCCATCAATTTCCCTTAAAACAAAACCAAAAAGATGGCATTCGAGAAACAATTCATGGCTTGTATGCAGCAGGAGTACTGATTGACGCAGAGTCAACCTGGAACACACCCATACTCCCAGTTCCCAAATCCGGTGACAGAGGCTGGAGGATGGTACATGACCTCAGGGTCATAAATCAAGCAACAGTTCCCCAGAACATACAAGTACCAAATCCATATACAGCAGTGGCAGGATTGTCACCAAAACAACAGTACTTTACTGTCATTGACTTGGCAAATGCTTTCTTTTGCCTGCCCCTTGATGAGGAGAGTAGAGACGTGTTCGCTTTCACATTTGAAGGCAAACAATATACCTACTCCAGACTGCCTCAAGGCTACAGGAACAGTCCAGGACTGTTCAACGCAGCACTGAAGCAAGACCTAAAAGACCTCATCATGCCTAAAGACACAATCCTGATCCAGTATGTTGATGATCTACTGCTGGCTGCACCAACTGCTGAAACCTGCCTCAAAGTAACCAAAGAATTGTTGACCCTGCTGGCAAAAGCTGGCTACAAAGTGACACGATCCAAGACACAAATTGCAAGAAGAACGGTGTCTTTCCTGGGAAGGCTAATTTCAGGAGATTCCTGTTCTCTGTCTGCAGGGCAGAGATCTGCTATCCTGAGTGCTGCAAAACCAAAATCAGTACAAGACATGTTGTCATTCCTTGGCCTCACTGGCTACAGCCGACATTATGTTCCTGACTACACGACTCTCACACAACCACTCAGAGACATGTTGACTGAAGCAGGGAACAGAAACATGAGAGCCATGCTCACATGGACCCCTGATGCGGAAGAAGCCTTCATAAGAACAAAACAAGAACTTGGTCAAGCATCCAAGCTCTCTGCGCCTGATTATGCCAAACCCTTCCATCTGGATGTTTCTGAATCAAATGGGATGATATCCGCAGTATTGTTTCAGAAAAAGGAGGGAGGAAGGAGACCATTGATGTACTACAGCTCAAAACTTGACCACATTGAAAAGGGCCAAACAGGTTGTACAAGACACTTGGCGGCCCTGAAGAGAGCAATTGAAAAGACCGCTCATGTGGTAATGTGTCATGAGCTCAAAGTCAACACAGAACATGGTGTTCTCGCCTACTTAACCTCAAGTGCATTCACCATGACTGCTGCAAGACAGGATAAGATTTCAAGAGTTTTGCAACAGCCACACATCAGGTTTTCATATGAGTCCATCAATATGGCTGATGGATTACATGTGAATCTTCAAGAGCCCCATAACTGTGAAGAGATTGCAAGAACAGATCTCAAAGTCAGGGCTGATCTGGAGACAGAACCTCTGGACAATCCTGAGCTGACGCTGTTTACAGATGGAAGCTGTCACAGAGGTGAAGAAGGAAACGTTGCTGCCTATTCAGTGGTACAACAAGAAGGAAAGAAGCACACAACCATTGCAGCTGAGATTATTCAACAGCCAGCATCAGCGCAACTCGCAGAGGTAGTGGCACTCACAATCGCACTGGAATATGCCCAAGGAAAGTCTGTGAACATTTATACAGACTCAGCTTATGCACATGGAGCTGTGCATGTCGATGGGCCCCAGTGGTTGAGAAGAGGATTCCTGACTACAGCAAATTCACCTGTAAAACACAAAGATCAATTAGAACGACTATTGAGAGCCATTTTGCTACCACACAAAGTAGCAGTGATGAAGTGTAGAGGACATCAGAACGATCAGTCGTTAGTGGCAAAAGGGAACGAAGCAGCCGACCTTGCGGCAAAGAAGGTAGCAGGCTATGTGAAGCAAATGATAGCCATAGCCACCCCAGAACTCCCTAAACTTGGGATGGAAGACATCAAGCTCATGCAAGAAGCAGCAGGAGCATATGAAAAGAATCAGTGGATACACAGAGGAGCCACAAAGAAGGAAGGCCTCTGGAGATCACATGATGGACGCTTAGTGGCACCTGCAGCATTATGTCAAGGACTAATCAAGCAGGCACATGGCCCATCACACGTGAACCCCAAAAGGACAGAAGAAGAAGTCTCCATCCTATGGTGGCATCCATATATGAAAGAGATGGTAGGACTCTACCACCACGAATGTCCTACCTGCAATGACTTTGGCATGAGAAGACCGTATAAAAGTCCCCAAGGAGAGTTCCCAGTGCCAGATGCCCCTTTCAAGGAAATATGCATAGACTACACAGACATGGGTGCAGAAAACAGAAAGAGAGGGTACAGATATCTACTCGTGATGATCGACAGATATACCCGATGGATTGAAGCGATTCCCTGCAGAAAAGAAGACGCAAAGACAGTTGTAAAATGGCTGAAGAATGAGCTGATTCCAAGATATGGTGTCCCGAGAAGGATAAGGTCTGACAATGGCACACATTTTGCAAACAAACACTTACAAGAAGTAGAAAGATACTTAGGTATCACACACGCACACGGAGCAGTCTATCACCCACAGTCACAGGGGATAGTCGAGAGAGCTAATCGAACAATTAAATCTAAGATAGCTAAAATATGCCATGGTACCAAGTTGACCTGGCTAGATGCGCTTCCTTTGGCATTAATGTCAATGAGATCCTCAAAAGCGGGGAAAACCTTTCTTTCTCCCCATGAGCTATTGACAGGAAGACCGATGCCCAGCCCAGGAAGAGAGTTGGGAGAGAGTCCTGTGTTAGACATATTCCAGGTAGAAGAAACAGAATATTTTGGGAAGTTGTCTGACCAGATCAAAGTTCTCTCTCGACAGGTTGCAAGAGCTCAGAAAGTGCCAGCTGATGGGAACGTGCCATCAGTAGGTCCAGGTGATTGGGTTAGACTAAAGGTGCACAGGCGGAAGTGGACTGAACCTAGGTGGATTGGGCCATTTGAAGTCGTTGCAAAGACTTCATATGCTCTCCAGGTAAGAGGACACAATAAGATCAAGTGGCATCATCTAACCCATTGTTTGCCTGCAGATCCACCTGCCAAAGCAGCAGAACCAACAGCTGAAGGTGTGACTGAGCCGGAAGGAGATTCTGAGTAGAAATGGAAGACTCAGAGAAATGCAGAATCAGTAAGAAAAAATAATTCACAGCTACACAATACTGCTTAGGGGCAGTATTCTTATTAAGCGTAATAATGCTTCCCTTCATTTGGTGGGAGGTACAGCAGCAAAGAAAAGTTAAAAGTACATTTGGAACTCAGGATGCTGTGTTCACTATAGACATAGAGAGGGTTCGTACACTGGATAAATTACATTTATTATAATCAGCAAAGATTTGTCAATTACAGCAGGGATGCAATTAAAGGCATCACAGAGCAGTTGGACAAAAGTCCCTCATGACCTATCAAAATAGAATGGCTCTGGACATGTTGCTTGCTGAGAAGGGTGGGGTATGTAAAATGTTTGGGTTAATGTGTTGCACGTTTATTCCAAATAATACTGCCCCAGATGGTTCAGTGTCCAGGGCATTAGCAGGACTTACCTCACTTAGCAAAGAATTGGCTGAGAACTCCGGAGTGGAGAATGAGTTCACAGGATTCATGGAAAAGTGGTTTGGTAAGTATAAATCGTTTATCCTCTCAGTAATTACTGCAGTAGGTATTATGGTAGTGATTTTGATACTCTGTGGATGTTGTTGTATCCCATGCCTGAGAACTTTAATAACCCATTTGATTTCTGTAGCCCTGACCAGAGAGGACCAACAGTTGATGCTGCCGTTGATGGGTCTAGAGATACAAGTGGATGAGGAAAATATGGATGGAGAGTTGCTCTGTTCAGCCTCACCGCCGGAGTATTATGACATGGCGGAAGTAAAATGAGAGCCAGTCCGGAGGCCTCTCTGTATGTTCTAACTTTCCTTCACAGCTACATTCACCACCCCATCACCAACCTCCACCATGCTTCTGTTGAAAGAAGAAGACCGCAACATCAGACCAGAGACTCCAAGTGTCACATCGGAGCGCTGACGGGAAGAAGAGCGCTACAACCCAGGGTGACGGGTAGTATGAAGGAGTATCATACAATTTTAATAAAATAACAATACCCAGTTGTCAAACTAAATGATAGGATGCAGTGTTTAGACCTGTTTTTCTGATCTTTTTCGAGATAACTGGAGAATGGAGTCTGCTGGAAAATGAAGGAGAAATGGAGTCAGATCGAGGAGTTGAAGCAAGCAGTTGGAGATGATGGAGCCAGTGTGATGCGGAGAGGAACAGGATGTAACAGGGCTTACACAACACGCACGTAGAGAGACACCCACCAACACACATAAGAACATATAGTGACACACAGACGCACACAGATAAGCAGACATAGTCATTACAGTTCCAGATTTTAAGATTTTTACCTGTGTGATGAATAGAACCACACTGATACATATTATATTTTTGTGACAGCATATATTACACTGTCAAAAGAGGGAGAGAAGTTTTTTTTCACTGTTGATGTTTTTCACTGTTGATGATGTATGAAATGTATTATGATGTTTGCACTGTGGATGACAATAAAGAGTTATTACGTTTGTGTTGATACTATGAAATAGCATCAAGAGAGGGAATTGTTAAGTTCTAATAGATTAGTGAGCTTGAAATTACCTGTACATGTGTAATAAAGGATTGTTTAAGTGTACATTACAATGCATAAGAAGGATATGATAAATAATGAAGGGCATTATGAGGGATATGTAATTGTATGTATTAAGAAAGTCACTGTATGTCATATTGTTTAATGTTTAGGTGTGAATGGTTTTTTATATAATGATTCTATAGGAGTTAGGAATGTGGGACTGTTTCTTGAAGAAGAAGTGGTTCCTTCATGTGTTGCTGGGGGAAGGTGGAGTGAGACACAGACATTTGGGAGCGGAAGGACGCGCGCATGGATACTTGGAAGATGGACTATTCCTTTGTCTCTAAGAGCCTCCGCCTTCCCGAAAGCAAATGGACCTATGGACCATCGAGAAGAATAACTAACCAATGAGAGGGCCTTAAGCTCCGTGAATGAAAGTATTTAAACTAATAGCGGCATTTGTAAAGGTCTCTCTCCTGGATGTGAAGCGACAGCTAACTGTTTACAGTCTGTGAATTTGCAGAAAGGAGGAAGGCCTCGAATCGAGTAATGTATAACTGTTTTGTCATTGTAACAGTTCCGGGTTCGTAGTACCGGTAAGGAGGGACACCACACCGTCAGGATATGCTCAACTCTTTTATTCTTTTGTTTTTCTCCGCCGTCTCACTCTTCCGTGTGTAGCCCGGAAGTCCCAACCCCGGCCGTCGTCACTGCCGGGTTTAAGTATCCGTCCCCCACGCACACGCACACACGCCCACACACACACACACACACACACATACTGATTTAGTCCAGGTGCCGCTCATTCCCCGCAATTCCCCGCAATTCCCTGCACCTGTTCCCCGAGCCGCTGTCTCTCCTCCTCCCCCGCAGCCGCGCTAACCCCGCCCCTGCCCCACATACCCCCACCGCCCGCTTCAGGCCGGGGAGCCACCGGCCTAGCCAACTCCCCCCCCCGCCCCCAGAGGCCGGGACAGGAAGTCAGCCACGGCCATCTGCGACCCCGGCCTGTGGACCACCGTGAAGTTAAAGGGCTGCATAGCCAGATACCACCGGGTGATCCGGGCGTTGGTATCTTTCATGCGGTGGAGCCACTGGAGCGGGGCGTGGTCCGAACAGAGGGTGAAGTGGCGGCCCAGGAGGTAGTAGCGCAGGGAGTCGACCGCCCATCGGATCGCCAGGCACTCCTTCTCGACCGTACTGTAACGGCTCTCCCGCTCGGTCAGCTTGCGGCTGATGTACACGATGGGGCGGTCGGCCCCCTCCACCTCCTGGGACAAAACTGCCCCCAGCCCCCTGTCCGACGCGTCGGTCTGCAAGACAAAAGGAAGAGAGAAGTTAGGTGTGTGGAGCAGCGGCTCCCCACAGAGGGCCTGTTTCACCGCCTCAAACGCCCACTGGCACTGCTCCGTCCACTGGACCGGATCTGAGGCACCTTTTCGGGTCAGGTCGGTCAAGGGGCTGGTAAGCTCCGCGAAGGCGGGGATAAACCGCCGGTAGTAGCCCGCCAGCCCCAAGAACTGCCTCACCTCCTTTTTGGACTTGGGCGGTGGGCAGGCGGCAATGGCCGCCGTCTTGTCCACCTGGGGACGCACCTGCCCTCCGCCCAAGTGGTACCCCAGATACCGTACCTCCCTCCGTCCAATCGCACACTTCCCCGGGTTGGCGGTGAGTCCGGCCTCCCTCAAGGACCCGAGCACCGCGCCCACCCGCCGCACATGCTCCGCCCACGTGTCACTGTGGATGATGACGTCATCCAGGTAGGCGGCCGCATATGCAGCGTGCGGACGCAGCACCCGGTCCATGAGACGCTGGAAGGTGGCCGGAGCCCCGAACAACCCGAAGGGAAGCATGTTAAACTGGTACAACCCGCACGGAGTGGAGAACGCCGTTTTTTCCTTGGCCCCTGGCGACAGGGGAATCTGCCAGTAACCCTTGGTTAAATCCAGCGTGGAAAAGAATTGCGCAGTGCCCAGTCGGTCCAGGAGCTCGTCGACCCGGGGCATTGGGTACGCGTCAAACTGTGATACCTCGTTCACCTTGCGGTAGTCCACGCAGAACCGTATAGACCCATCCTTCTTGATCACCAGAACGATGGGGCTACACCAGGCGCTGTGGGACTCTTCTATTACCCCCATTTCCAGCATGGCGGCTATTTCCCGCTGGACCACCTTTTTCTTGTGCTCCGGGAGCCTGTAGGGCCGTGACCGAATAGTCACCCCCGGGGTTGTCTCAATCTGGTGCTCTATGAGGTTGGTGCGGCCCGGCCGGTGCGAGAACACATCGGCAAAATCCGCCTGCAGCTGGGCAATGTCAGCTCGCTGGGCCGCAGAGAGGAGGGCGTCACAATGGAGCGAGGCTGGAACGGCCGATTTTGGAGCCTCTGGCCCCAGCTCCTCCCTCTCCGGGACCGCGGACACCAGTGAAACCGACTCCGCCTCTCTCCATGCTTTCAGGAGGTTGAGGTGGTAGATCTGTGTACTCCCGCCCCGGTCGGACCGCGCCACCTCATAGTCGACCTCCCCCACCCGCCGTGTGACCACAAAGGGTCCTTGCCACTTGGCGAGGAGCTTGGAGCTGGACGTAGGGAGTAATACAAGTACCTTCTCTCCCGGTGCGAATTGTCTCAGCTGGGCCCCCCGGTCGTACAGGCGCTTCTGACGTTCCTGGGCCTGGCGCAAATTCTCTCGTGAGAGCCGACCCAAGGCGTGCAGTTTTGCGCGCAGGTCCAGGACGTACTGAACCTCGTTCTTGCTGGTGCTCGGCCCCTCCTCCCAGCTTTCTTTAATGAGGTCGAGCACCCCCCGCGGCTTCCTGCCGAACAGCAGCTCAAAGGGAGAAAATCCCGTGGAGGCCTGGGGTACCTCCCGCACTGCAAACAGAAGAGGGTCAAGCCATTTATCCCAATTGCGTTCATCGTCGCTAACGAATTTACGGATCATGTTTTTCAAAGTCTTATTGAACCGCTCCACCAACCCGTCAGTCTGCGGGTGGTATACGCTGGTCCTAATCGACTTGATGCCCAGTAACCCGTAAAGCCCTCTCAGTGTGCGCGACATGAACGACGTGCCCTGGTCCGTCAGGATCTCTTTCGGGACCCCGACGCGGGAGATGACCTGAAACAGCGCCTGCGCCACACTCTTTGCCGAGATGTTGCGCAGCGGCACCGCCTCCGGATATCGCGTTGCGTAATCCACCAGGACTAGCACAAAGCGATATCCGCGTGAGCTCCGGTAAAATGGCCCGATGAGGTCCATGCCTATTCTTTCGAACGGGACCTCCATCAATGGTAGGGGGCGCAACGGCGCCCTCGGCACGGCCGGGGAATTTACCAACTGACATTCCGGGCAGGATGCGCACCATCGGTGGACATCCGCCCGGATGCCCGGCCAATAAAATCGGGTCATTATCCGGTGCAGCGTTTTGTCCCCTCCCATGTGCCCGGCCATGGGGCTATAATGAGCCGCCTGGAAAAGCATTTCCCGGCGGCTCTTCGGCACCAGCAATTGGGTGTCTACCTGCCCGGTCTGGGTGTCACGACTCACCCGGTACAACCGGTCTCTGATTATTGAAAAGTGGGGATATGTCTGCGCTGCGTCGGGGCGTACCAGCTGACCATCAACCTTGATCACTTGGTCCCAGGCCGCGCGCAGGGTCTCGTCCTGCGACTGCGCCAGCGGAAAATCTTCCAGGGCGTGAAACTCGGGAACCGGCGGAGTCTCCACCGGAGGCTCAGCCGGTTCCCCCTCCCCGGCCGCAGTGCCGGACGGACCCGCGTCGCCGCTCAGCACCGCACACATATCCCATGGCCCTACCTGTCGCGACCGCACCCCCGCGGCCTCCCCCATTAGTCTGTCAAACCCCGGCCAATCAGTTCCCAGGATTAGGGGGTGCGTAAGGCGGGAGCTAACCGCGACCTTCACCCTATGCTTTTTCCCCCCGTAACGAATCTCCACCGGCACTAAGGGGTACTCGTGAATATCCCCATGCACACACCTCACCATCACCCGTGCTGCCTCCACCAAAGCCCCGGGTCGAACCAGGTTCTGGTGGATCATGGTCTGCGAACAGCCCGAATCCACCATCGCCTGGCGCATACCCCCCTGGATTCTTACCGGAACGCGGTACGTCGCTCCCAGGCCGGGGGAGGGTGCTGGAGTGCCGGCAACCCGGATCGTCTGCCCCACCTCCATGAGCGGGCACTCCCTCCGGAAGTGCCCGGGCTGCCCACACTTCCAGCAGCCCTGCCCTGGCGGTTGAGGGGCCCCCAGTGGGTTGGGAAGGGTGCGGGGGCTGGTCGGGGCCGGGTCCGCGGCCGGCGCTCGTGGCTCTGGTGGTGTCGGCTGGGCCGGCGGGCCCGGTGTCTTGGGCCCTCTCCGCGGCCCGGGTGTCGGGACCGCCGGTGGCCCGCCGCCCCCTTTCGCCGGCGGGTAGACCTCCAGGTGGGCTTCCGCCAAGGCGACGGCGTCCTCCAGGGTCGCAGGGCGGTGACAGCGCACCCAGGATGCGGTCCGGGTCGGCAGTCCCTCGGCGAACTGCTCCAGCACGACCCGTTCGACGACGGCGTCCACTCCTCCGACCCCCCCCGGACGCAGCCACCGCCCCGCGGCGTCCCGCAGCTGCTGGGCGTATGCGAACGGCCGATCCTCCGGCCCCAGCCTGGCCGCGCGGAACCTCCGACGCTGGTCCTCCGGGGTCAGGCCCAGGCGGTCCACCACTGCCCGCCGCATGGCCCCGTAGTTTCCCCGGTCCGCTGGCGGGAGCCCCAGCGCCGCCGTCTGCGCCTCCCCCGTCAGCAGGGGAAGGAGCCGCACCGCCCACTCGGCCCCCGGCCAGGCACACGCCTCCGCCGTCGCTTCGAAGGCGTCCAGGAAGGACTGTGCGTCATCCTCCGGGGACATCCGGTGGAGCGCCACCCTCTCCGGAGCGGGAGCCGGCGCGCGCCGCGCCGGCGCCGCCGTCATGCCCGCGACGAGGCGGTCCAACGCGTCCGCCTGCCGATCCGCGCGGTCTTGGAGCGCCTGCAAGCAGGCGCGATTCGCCGCCGCCTGCTCTTGTTGGATGGCAGCGATGCCCGCCACCATCTGCCCCAGCGCTACGAGCGGCTGGGCTGGGACGTCCCCGTGATCCATACCGGAACCCCTGGTCGGGCGCCACTGTAACAGTTCCGGGTTCGTAGTACCGGTAAGGAGGGACACCACACCGTCAGGATATGCTCAACTCTTTTATTCTTTTGTTTTTCTCCGCCGTCTCACTCTTCCGTGTGTAGCCCGGAAGTCCCAACCCCGGCCGTCGTCACTGCCGGGTTTAAGTATCCGTCCCCCACGCACACGCACACACGCCCACACACACACACACACACACACATACTGATTTAGTCCAGGTGCCGCTCATTCCCCGCAATTCCCCGCAATTCCCTGCACCTGTTCCCCGAGCCGCTGTCTCTCCTCCTCCCCCGCAGCCGCGCTAACCCCGCCCCTGCCCCACAGTCATCATCTTTTATTAAACCAAATTATATAAATTTGAATATCTGAGCATTTCTCCCACGGACTGGCCGGGATAACGAGCAGAATCTTTCAGTCCGTGTGTGTGGGTCCGTGTGTGTGTGCTGAAGAAATGTGCAGTGATTGAAAGGACATTTTTTAGATTTTGAGCTAGGACAGAAAGCCAAACAGTTACTGATACATTCTCTAAACATGTGTGACTGTTAAGTAATGGCGTAATTTTCAGTTCATAAAAGTGATCGGTATCGGCCGATACGTCTTCCAGCAATCGGTGATCGGCCCCAAAAATCCTGATCGGAGCACCCTTATTTTCTATAGTTAGCTAAGAGTTGAGAGAGATAGGTGAGAGAACCATAGCCCATACATAATTAAATTAAAATCACATTTTCCTTTTTTGTGTGCGTGTCCAAATCCATTAATTAAATCCATACAAGCCATTACAAAAATATGTCTAATGAATATCTGCAAAACAAAAACAACACAATAAAAGTATAAACCTACCTCACTTTGGTAGAAAAGGAGATCAGGCTTTTCCTTAAAGAACTTCGCAATGCCTGAGATCAGCTGTACTGGTGGCATCTTCATCCCATTTGAGTCGAGGAAGTCTTTGATGCTCTTTCCCTTTTTGGACATTTCCTCTGCCAGCTTTGTTTGTAGTGGTAAGCCAAGGAGGGTACACGTGTGGTCAAACAGGTGAACATCTTCAAAAAGGAAGGGCCACTCTTCCAGTATTGTTTTTACAGTGCTTCCTTTGTTGATAGTTGCACGCTGGATGGAATAGGTTTCAGTCATCAATTTGCGAACACACACCTCCTGAAGATGACGGGTTTTGAAGGCCCTTTTCAAGTCATCTTGTTTAGACTCGAGTTCTGCTATATCCTCAATATCAGGCTGCCACTCCACACACCCATAACGATCTGAGAGTGTAGACTTTTTCCTGACTGCGTCTTCACCCTCTGCTGGCCTCTTTGTTGAGCTGAAGGTAAATGGCCTTCTAATATTTTCATATCTGTTTTCTAGCTGTATGAAGAGAGCATCATATCCTGTTCCAATGACTTTAGTTCCAGTGAGCTCTCTGTCTTGAAAAGAGCAGGGATATTGTTCTACAATCTTCTTGGCAATCTCCCGCAGCTTTGCTCTTCCAGGCCTGCCACGCTCTTTACCGAGTACATCGTCAATGACTATACGAACCAGCTCTCTTCTCTCTTTAGGCTTTGGTCTCTTCTTTTCACTTAAGGCAAGCATGAGGTTTGGGGGCATTTTGTGCCATGGTACATCATATTTTTCCCGGGATGGAGAATCCTCCATGGGAACAGGTGTCGGACTTTGGGGCAGATGGACATTGTGTTGCAGAGATGTCGAAGCAGTGCCAAGTACAGCTTGTGACTCTATGGATAACATACATCACCAAATATTAATGAAATTATGTTACATTTATATAAAAGATTTAAGCTATAACAATCCAGGTATGGTATGGAATAAATGCATGTCACCAGCGGTAGGTTTTACAATACCACATTGCACTGGTTTAGCTAATAAAAAGTGTTATGAACAAGCTGAAACAAAACTTATCTAAATGTAGTCAAACTTTTTATCTTAAAAATCAGAATTTAGTTTAGAATTTGTCAATTTTCAAGATTTGTGTCAATGTTTTCTAAACTTGACAATATTTTTATGTCAAATGTATTATTCATTTAGTGTCATTTTACATTTGTTTCCAGTGAGTGTTAATAGCTATTATAATATATAATAATAATATATAATGTAAAAAACTTACCTGCACTGAAAGCTTGAATTAGTCTTCTCTGCTGAATGGGTGGCAGAAGTCCATCGACATCATCAGTCTTGACAAAGTTAAGGTCATCTACATTGTTTACTCCAATCTCCTCCAGTCTTGCCATGAGTGAGTCCATTACATGATTACTGAGCGATGGCATAGCTTTCTGAACTAATTCTTTCACAAGCTCCATAGTGGCATATGCTTAAGTGGGATGAGTAACCTTGCACCTCTGTGGTAAAAAGAAAGTGGAGCATAGTCATTAAGCTTGTCAAGACTTTTACAAATAAGCTTATTGGAACTATTTTTGTCAATTTCATAGACGCCAAGCTCAGGTACCCAGCTGGCAGTTTTCCCCCGCAGCAAAAGCAGGACAGTTGTTTCACTTTTGATAACAATGCTTGCTATTTCACCCAACTGTAGTTGTCTTTTGGTATATCTCTGTACTACAAGCATACCATTTGCATATGAAGTGCCTTTAACTTGCACTTTATCTGTAACAACTGAGTTAGATGAATTAAGTCCAAAGTCTGCAACTGCTGCCCTTATGCCACCATCATAGAGCTCTGGATAAAAGCTGGTGGAGTCTGACACCTGAACCTGGGGGCTGAAAAAACTGCCCTGACTCTGATAAGCCTGAAACAGCTGATGTCGATCAGCGAGTGACTTGGTTACATTTCTGAAGTTTTGACTTGACCTGATGCATCTTTTGAAATAGCTATGCTTACTTTCAAAGCGCATGGTCCAAGTATGTATGAGTGGACCAAACTGTAGACTCAAGTCTGCATAGTGAAGAAGATAGTGGTGTTTTGGTCTCAGATTTGAATGCGGGAATAACTCTTTCCTCATTTCCACATACTCTTCAGTCAGTACCTTCATGTAAGCAATCTGAGACTCTGAGAGGCTAGGTGCACAGACAAATTCAGTTAGCTCCCTCAGAAGAAGTACCAGCTGCCAGACAGCATTATCAGCATCTTCAATTCTGTCATGTACCAAAATAGGGAGGAACCGCAATAGCCACCTGTTTTGGGCTGCATGGCCTCCAAGCCTTTTTCCTTTGTTTGGAATAGCATTTGGCTTGTTGCTGCTTTCACCTGGAAATAATTTGAGTCTGTCATTTAGTGACTCATAACTGAACCACTTCTCTTGTTTAATTAAGCACTGCAAACACATTGCCAGGTCATAGTCCACAACACCCTCGAACAAGTCATGTGCCAAACAGGGCGGCAGCCCAGGCTGACACACGTGGAAATGTGAGAGTTTGTTGAAAACACTGTTGCCTTTAATGCCCTGATGCATGGTCACTTCAGGGTGACTCTCCAAAAACTGCACAGACTCATTATAATCAGCAGGATCTCTATGAGTGAAAACTGTGAGAGGGTTAGACACAAACACATCTTTTGTGACTAGACAGTATCTACAGAAAAACTGAAATTTTCTGTAAACCCTCCAATCATGTGGGAGCCCAGATTATCTCCCATTATGCATGCAACAGTACCTCTGTATATCTTTTCCTCAAAAGATATGCCCTTTTCTTCCAGCTCACACAAGTCTGACACAAGCTCACCGAAAACTTTATCCACTCCAAAATATTTACAGTCTTTCTCTGTACAGAGCAGTACCAACTGGATTTGATCAACAGTTGATCTGATGTGAGGACAGAAATTTCCAAGAGTGAAGTACACAGCTAAAACTTTGTGCTTTTGCTTGGCAGATCCAAGAGGATTAGCCACCTCGAAAGCATCTTGAAAAAGCATCACCTTTAAAGAATCTGGGTCTGTGGCAAACATCGCATTAGATCTAATGGCATGCCCATCAGTGAAATCACGAAGTGCACTATCTTCAACATTAACAGGGTTAAAACTCTGCTGAGTTTCACTTCCCTTTTTCAGCATTGCTCTGAGGCTATCCAGTAATGGAATGTAATGATAGTGTCTCCTCTGCCCTCTGTCATTGTAGCCAAGTGTGACTTCAACAGGCTGAACATAGTTAAAGTGCGTCTTGTAATACTGCAGCCTTCGATGGTGTGTAGTTAAAGGACCACCTGCATGTAAGGCCTCGTGCATAGGGCTGCGCTCATATACAGTCTTCCCCAGACATGTTAATGTTTCTGTTGGGACACCATACTGTTCAAGTTCTTGAGCTAACACATCCATTGTATACTCCTGTTGAATATCCTGAAGAGTTTTCATCTCATTTGCTATCTCTGTAATTGTGGAGGCTGGGACTAAATACTTTGCCTGGAAACCCAAGTAAAACAGAGCTAGATTTTCTGTGTAGGCATCTTGCACTTTATCACTCTCAGCAGCCTTACTTTGGTCTACATCAACAGCATTACTTTGGTCTGCATTACTCACATCAATTACTTCATTCTCTGCAACATGTGCCCTCTAACCTGGAAAATACTGTTCTGCAGCTTCACAAAGATGAACAGGTGCTCTGTGATATCTGGACAGATGAGATGAAAAGGATGTTTTTATATTAAATGTCTTAGAACATCCATCAAAGGGACAAGTTACAGTCAGACCCTCTTGTATGTGGTCACTCAAGTGAGACACAAGCCGTTTAACATCTGCATATTCTCTGCTGCAAAAATTGAACAAACACTTCAACTGCACAGACACACTCCGGTTCCAAGTTTGTCTGATCCCTGGGTCTGGGTGTGTTCGTGACATGTGAACAGCAAGGCAGTTGAATGAGGAAAACTTTCTTCCACAATCTTTATGGCCACATGACAAAAGTACATTATTAAGATGTCTGTGTGATCTGCAGTGCTTCAGGTATTCCGTCAATGACACGCATTTAAATTCACAGACATTACAAGCCAACATGACGGCACTCGTGAACTGGCGTTAGCCGGTTAACTATCTTTAGCCGACCCAACTAGCTAACCAAAACAGACGGCTCGTTCGTTTGTGTATCATGGCTGAATAGGTGGATAGACTGAGGCTGGGGCTATATGGTAACTTTAGCCCGTTGTCTCGCTAACTGATGTTAGCGAGACAACGGTTAGCTAGCTGGTTAGCTAGCTACTACTATCCGGTAATGTTAACGGTAACGTAAGACGTAAAAGACAGGTTAACACAGACTGGACAACTCTTTCAATTAAAACTATACAGAACTATATACATGCTATGTTATATTAGTTAAAGAAAATATAATTTGTACCACAGAAGTGCAATAAAGGTTTCTCCAACTCCGAAGATGAGACTGAACGTCCATTGATGACCGCTTCTTCTTTCAGAGATTCAGACTTTAGCGCGTAACGGTGCTTCATGCTCCCACAATGCAATGCGTTCTTAAAAAATACAGTTAAAAGTCCTGTAAAAAAATATTACGGAAAATTCCTTCACATTAATACGGTACATTGTACCGTATATTTACGGACTTTTCTTACAGTGTACGACATCCCTGTCCCATGACCTCACATCGGAATAATGATTTATAACTGATGAATTCAATGTTTATGGCTTTACTAATGCTAAATAGTGTGTACTTATTATAAAGTGCTACCAATATTTCTAGTTAGGAGTTAGCCTGTAGCTAAGGTGGTGCAATGGCGCTCTGCTACTCTTTATTCAGAATAATGCATGCTGATGTCACTGGGATGCTGGGACATCTGTAACTGCTCATTAATGTTTTCAACTATATATATATATATTTGTTTTTAAAGAAGACCATATCACATTTATCCTGTTTTGTTTTCAACATTTACCCAAATGAATTGATGGTTGATATCAATTAAACTGGTTTACACTGGGATGAATAGTATGGCATTATTTCTGCTTCCAAAAAGGGGCAAGACAGACAACTTTTGAGAAGTACTGATGTACACTGCTGTGTCATATCGTTAATAACATTGTTTACTTTCTAAGGTTACGCCATGGGTGACTGGTCCATACTTGGTCGCTTCCTGTCTGAGGTCCAAAACCACTCTACAGTGATAGGCAAGATCTGGCTCACCATGCTGCTTATTTTCCGGATCCTGCTGGTGGCCTTGGTGGGTGACGCTGTCTACAGCGATGAGCAGTCCAAGTTTACCTGTAACGCATAGCAACCTGGATGCAACAACGTCTGTTATGACACCTTTGCTCCTGTTTCACATCTTCGGTTCTGGGTTTTCCAAATTGTGCTGGTGTCCACCCCATCCATCTTCTACATTGTTTTTGTTCTGCATAAGATTGCCAAGGATGAAAATCTGGATGGCCAAAAGGCACAGATGATAGCCTAAAGCCACCCCCGACAGAAATGTGGGAACATGAGAAAGGGTGGCATAGAGGCCCTGATGGTCGATATGCCCATCCCTCATTTCAGGGAGGAATGGGATGCGATGGAAAGGGAAGTAGTAGAGCAAAGCTTTCTGGAAGAAGATTGTGGCAAAGTAGGAGAGGACCCTACCCAGCAGTCCAATCAGGTTCTGCTCATCTACATGTGTTGCTACGATCTGTCATGGAGATGACCTTTCTGGTGGGCCAGTACTTCTTGTTCGGGTTCGAGGTGCCTCACCTGTATCGCTGTGAGACCTACCCTTGCCCCACTCGTACAGACTGCTTTGTGTCACGTGCCACTGAGAAAACCATCTTCTTGAACTTCATGTTCAGCATCAGCTTGGGCTGCTTTCTGCTCAATGTCGCAGAGCTCCACTACCTGGTCCGGGTCTACATTTTCCGTATCCTCTGCTCAGCCTGCTCCACCTGCTGCGGTCATGGGAGGGACACTGTCAGACTGTACTCAAACCACAACCCCCACGTGCTGCAGCTAAGGCATTCTCTGAGGGGCCAATTGATTCTGCAGCACCCAGCAGCCATGGCCCCAGAGAAAACTGGGAGTCTGCTCACACATGCTCCGGCTATCTCCATTGAGACAGACTCAACAGTGGAATGCACCTCCAGAAGAAGTCCCGAGAGCAGAGACAAAGTCAAGGTCAGGCTGGGAAGGACTAAGACGTCTTGGCTATGACAGTGCTATTTATTTGTAATGCCATTCAATTTGTGAAAACAGGCTGAGAAAGGAGCATCACAGGCCGGAAACTTTCATAGTTGACTGTTAGTAATCAATAAATGAATTTGATGTTTTGTACTGACAGGAAACAATGATGATTGTATTGAATGCCAAATAAACTTCACAAGATAAATCCAAAATAATACTTCAGGGACAGGAAGGAGAGGAAACTTTAGAGCTCTGTTTTTCATTTTGTCATTACAGTTTGTCTGGCAATTTTTGTACCTTCCCAAAACCGACAATTCAACCTACTTACCTAATTCACATAGCAATTTTCAGAGGAAAATAGGCTGGGTTTGAACTTTTCTCTCAGCTCATTTTTTCATTCTTTACACTCCAGGTGTGACTGAAAATATGTTTTGTTATTAGGGTCCGAGCGACTGACAGAGTCAGTCCAGCAAGGACCCTATTGAAATTGATAGGATTCTTATTATTATTATATATATGTATACATACATATATATATACATACATATATATATATATATACATATATATATATATATATACATATATATATATATATATATATATATACATACATACGACATCCCTGTCCCATGACCTCACATCGGAATAATGATTTATAACTGATGAATTCAATGTTTATGGCTTTACTAATGCTAAATAGTGTGTACTTATTATAAAGTGCTACCAATATTTCTAGTTAGGAGTTAGCCTGTAGCTAAGGTGGTGCAATGGCGCTCTGCTACTCTTTATTCAGAATAATGCATGCTGATGTCACTGGGATGCTGGGACATCTGTAACTGCTCATTAATGTTTTCAACTATATATATATATATATATATATATATATATATATATATATATATATATATATATATATATTATTTGTTTTTAAAGAAGACCATATCACATTTATCCTGTTTTGTTTTCAACATTTACCCAAATGAATTGATGGTTGATATCAATTAAACTGGTTTACACTGGGATGAATAGTATGGCATTATTTCTGCTTATATATATATATATATATATATTAGGGCCGGGACTTTAACGCGTTAATTAAGATTAATTAATTACGGGACTTTAGCGCGTTAATTAATTACGCAAAAAATAAATAACATAATTTTAACCACACTTATTTTTGCACCGCGGAACGTTTTTCAATGAATGAGTTTCGACAGACCGATTATACTGGAGCACCAACTAGCGTTCTCGACTTCCGACAACAACAAACCACAGTGAACATGAACGAAGAAGCTGACGAGACCGCTTTGCTTGGCCCCGTGGATGGGAAATTTTATTTTAAAAAACGAAAGGATGGAAGCGTCGACAAGAGCATGGTTGTGTGCAAGCTATGCAACAAGGAATTTGCGTATCACCGCAGCACATCGAGCCTCAAATATCACCAGAACGCAAAACATATAGGAGTTAGCGTGGACCTTAGCCCGACTCCGAGTAAAGTTACAAGGACCCACTGTAGCTATTGCTACACTTAATGGCAAACATTGCACTGGTCTGCTGGACTGAAACAAATAAACAATATTTTGTTGATTAAGCTTATGTATTCAGTCATTATTCAATGGTATACTAAAAATCCATGTGAAAAAAATTACTTCTCACTGTTCTCATGTCAAATATTTATATGCAATTAAAATGCGATTAATTTCGATTAATTAATTACAAAGCCTCTAATTAATTAGATTAATTTTTTTAATCGAGTCCCGGCCCTAATACATATATATATATATATATATACACACATATATATATATATACACACATATATATATATATACACATATATATATATATATACACACATATATATATATACACACATATATATATATATATATACATATATATATATACACACATATATATATATATATACATATATATACACACATATATATATATACATACATATATATATATATATACATACATATATATATATACACACATATATATATATATATATACACACATATATATATATATATATAGTTTTTGATTCTTTAGTGTCAACATCCTGTGGAAACTGACATCTAAATGAGGAAGCTGGTATAGGCAAAGTCCAGAGCAGTTCCTGGTGGTGAGATCGCAGACTCTGCCTGAGTTGGCGGTTGAAATGAAGCCATTTTTACAGAGGGCATCTTTAAGTCAAACAGCGTATCTGGTGTGGAGGATCTGCAGCTCATCAAGTGGGCCTTGAGCAGCTGAGGTCTATGGCGTGTGTGGTCTCTGTCGTCTCCTCGCCGTCAGCACCGACGAACTGCTGCTCCGCCAACATGTCCTTCATCTTCAGCTCAAGTACTGGATCCCTGGACTCTGCTGACACCTGCAGGACAAAGGCCATACTGTGATTTATGAACACGATGTTCACTTGTTGTGTCTCTGTTAGCATTACTAGGGATAATTTAAATTCCATGTTTCTTTGTGCGGTGAAATAAATTGATATAGTTGAAAAATCTTCAAAAACAAAAGATCTCCTGATATATATTCGATTGATATGGTAATAATTTAAAAAGTAATTGATTTTATTGTAGGACCTCTGACCTATATATGTAATTAGTCTTTTCAAAAATACCAAAATGCGAAAGAAATACCAATATTTAAAAATGAAGATAAGCATTAGATGGATAATTATAGACCAATATACCTTCTTCCTCAATATATAAAATATTAGAGAAAATATTTGTGCAAAGATTTGATTTCTTTATAGTAAAAATAAATGATCAGTATTGATTTAGGAAAAATATAACTACTACCTATGCACTAATGGAGATCGTGCAAGGAATAAAAAAGGCACTTGAAAATGATGAGTATTCTATTGGTATTTACGTTGAGCTCCAGAAGGCTTTTGATATATAGATCATGGTAAATTATTGAGAAAATTGGAGAAGTATGGGATGAGAGGGATTGCTCACTCTTGGCTGAAAAGCTATTTGGAAAATAGACAGAGAATAGATAGAGTTAATGACATAGTGTCCTGAATTAGGAAAGTAATCTGTGGAGTACCACAGGGATCAGTGATTGGTCCAATACTTTTTTTTACTTTATATTAATATTTTTAATGTTACTAAATTATTAATATTTGTCATTGTTTGCTATTGAAAAGTAGCTAGAAATGATCAAATCCTGGTTCGATATTAATACATTATCTCTTAATATAAAGAAAACAAAATGTTTTTTGGAAATCAAACGGAATTAGAGGGGGATATTGAATTACAATTCTGTGATGATAAAATTAAAAGGGTTTTTGAGACAGAATTCCTCAGGGTTGTGATTGTTCATAAAGTAACATGAAGACAACATATTTAATGTATAAATGGTAAAATGTCAAAGGCAATAGCAATACTCAATTATACTTCCATGCATACATACATATACATACTATGAACCAGGTTGTTTATTGTTAATAAAGTAATACTATGAACCAGGTTGTTTGTTGTTAATAAAGTAATACTATGAACCAGGTTGTATATGTTGTTAATTAAGTAATACTTTGAACTGGGTTGTTTATGTTAATAAAGTAATACTATGAACCAGGTTTTTTATTCGACACGGTCGATCACGACATACTACTAGACAGACTGAAAGTCTGGGTAGGACTCTGGCGCAGCAGTTAACTGGTTTGACTCTTACTTGAAGGACCGACAATACTTTGTGTTGGTAGCTAATTACACATCAGAGCTGACTAGTATGACATGGTGTTCCCCAAGGTTCAATACTGGGGCCTCTTCTGTTCAACATCTACATGTTTCCACTGGCTCAGATTATGAAAAACAACAAAGTGTGTTATCATAATTATGCAGACGACACACAAAGCTACATAACTATATCGCCAGGGGACTATAATCCCATACAAGGGCTGGCTAAATGCATTGAAGAAATAAACAACTGGATGTGTCAGAATATTCTTCAATTAAATAAAGATAAAACAGAAGTAATTGTTTTTGGTCCCAAGGACGAACGATTGAAAGTGAGCGCTGAGCTTCAATCACTGATGTTAAAAACCTCAAACCAAGCCAGAAATCTAGGAGTAGTTATGGATTCAGACCTCAACCTGAACAGCCATATCTTCTATCACCTGAAGAAAATATCAAGGGTTAGAGGACTTATGTCTCAACAGGACTTGGAGAAACTTGTCCATGCATTTATATTCAGTAGACTTGACTACTGTAACGGTGTGTTCACAGGTCTCTGTAAAAAGTCAATCAGAAAGCTGCAGCTGATACAGAACGCTGCAGCTCGAGTCCTCACTAAGACCAGGAAAGTGGATCACATCACTTTGGTTCTGAGGTTTTTGCAATGGCTACCTTTCCAACAAAGAATTTACTTTAAAATCCTGCTGCTGGTTTATAAAGCACTGAATGGCTAAGGGCCTAAACACATTTATGATCTGCTGCTACCATATGAACCATCCCGACCCCTCAGGTCATTTGGGACAGGTCTACGTTCTGTTCCAAGAGTCAGACCTAATCATGGAGAAGCAGTGTTCAGCTTTCCTGCTCCACATATCTGGAACAAGGTCCAAGAAAGCTGCAGGTCTGCTTAGATCCTCAACTCCTTTAACTCCAGACTGAAGAGCTTTCTGTTGGCTGTTGCCTTTAACTAAACCAGATTCTGCATCTCACTACTGCATTTTATATCTTAAACTGCACTGCAACTTTTATTCAATTCAGTATTTTTTGCTTTTTAATTGTTTTTTAATGTTTTAATGAATGTTCTTAATAGTTTTTAAATCTTGTTTTATTTTGCATTATGTTTTGATGCTTTTAATGGTTTTACAGTTAGGTCCATAAATATTTGGACATTGACACATTTTTCATTATTTTGGCTCTGTACACCACAACAATGGAGTTGTAATGAAAAAATCAAGATGTGCTTTAAGTGCAGACTTTCAGCTTTAATTTGAGGGTATTTACATCCAAATCAGGTGAACGGTGTAGGAATTACAACAAATTCAAATGTGGCCACCCTCTTTTTAAGGGACCAAAAGTAATTGGACAATTGGCTGATCAGCTGTTTCAAGGTCAGGTGTGTGTAATTCCCTCGATATTTAATTTACAAGGAGTAGATAAAAGGGTCTTGGGTTCATTTCAGGTGTGGTATTTGTGTTTGGAATCTGTTGCGGTCAACTTTCAATATTAAGTCCAAAGAGCTGTCACTATCAGTGAAGCAAGCCATCATTAGGCTGAAAAATCAAAACAAAACCATCAGAGAGATAGCAGACACATTAGGTGTGGCCAAATCAACTGTTTGGTACATTCTTAAGAAGAAAGAACGCACTGGTGAGCTCAGTAACACCAAAAGACTTGGAAGACCACAGAAGACAACTGTGGTGGATGACAGAAGAATCATTTCCCTGGTGAAGAAAAACCCCTTCACAACAGTTGGCCAGATCAAGAACACTCTCCAGGAGGTAGGTGTATCTGTGTCAAAGTCGAAAATCAAGTGAAGACTTCACCAGAGTAAATACAGAGGGTTCACCACAAGATGTAAACCATTGGTGAGCCTCAAAAACAGGAAGACCAGATTAGAGTTAGCCAAAAAACATCTAAAAGAGCCTGTACAGTTCTGGAAGAACATCCTATGGACAGATGAGACGAAGATAAACTTGTACCAGAATGATGGGAAGAGAAGAGTATGGAGAAGGAAAGGAACTGCTCATGATCCAAAGCATACCACCTCATCAGTGAAGCATGGTGGAGGTAGTGTTATGGCGTGGGCATGTATGGCTGCCAATGGAACTGGTTCCCTCGTATTTATTGATGATGTGACTGCTGACAAAAGTAGCAGGATGAATTCGGAAGTGTTTCGGGCAATATTATCTGCTCATATTCAGCCAAATGCTTCAGAACTCATTGGACGGCACTTCACAGTGCAGATGGACAATGACCCGAAGCATACTGCGAAAGCAACCAAGGAGTTTTTTAAGGCAAAGAAGTGGAATGTTCTGCAATGGCCAAGTCAATCACCTGACCTGAATCCAATTGAGCATGCATTTCACTTGCTGAAGACAAAACTGAAGGGAAAATGCCCCAAGAACCAGCAGGAACTGAAGACGGTTGCAGTAGAGGCCTGGCAGAGCATCACCAGGGACGAAACCCAGCGTCTGGTGATGTCTATGGAATCCAGACTTCAGGCTGTCATTGACTGCAAAGGATTTTCAACAAAGTATTAAAAGTGACAATTAGATTTATGATTATATTAATTTGTCCAATTACTTTTGGTCCCTTAAAAAGAGGGTGGCCACATTTTAATTTGTTGTAATTCCTACACCGTTCACCTGATTTGGATGTAAATACCCTCAAATTAAAGCTGAAAGTCTGCACTTAAAGCACATCTTGATTTTTTCATTTCAACTCCATTGTTGTGGTGTACAGAGCCAAAATAATGAAAAATGTGTCAATGTCCAAATATTTATGGACCTAACTGTATGTGAATAACTTTGAATCGCAATGTTGTTGAAATGTGCTATACAAATAAACTTGCCTTGCCTTATGTTAATAAAGTAATACTATGAACCAGGTTGTTTTTGTTAAAGTAATACTTTTAACCAGGTTGTTTATGTTGTTAATAAAGTAATACTTTGAACCAGGTTGTTAATAAAGTAATACTTTTAACTGGGTTGTTCATGTCGTTTGCATGACGCAACACAGTAAGAGCACAGATGATGTATTTAAGATGATCTTTTTTGTAGTCCATCTTGTAGTTTCACCGCAGCAGACTGACGTCCCTAACATCTTGCTGGCTTAGTGAAAGTGGAGTCGGAACCTCTAAACCAGTGGTCCCCAACCTATCAGACATTGTGTCAGACAATATTTTCACGGACCGGTCTTCACAGTGTGGGCGATAAACATGATGTAATAAATTTGACGTAATAAATTGATAGGACCACCATTACAGCGAATTAGTGGGAGCCCTGAGCTTGTTTATCTGCAATGAGCCGGTCCCATCTCGAAGTGATGGGAAACAACGACACCCGAAGTGTGTTTGTTATGTCCAGTCTGCTCCGTTACTTAGTTTTGGTCGCTGTCATTGCAGAAAACCTGCTTCACAAAGATATAACGTTGGAAATGGAAGCAGGGTTTTCAGTGCTTTTTTGGCGATCTCGGGATATTCTGCCTTGATTTTGATCCAGAACACCGGCAGAGTTGTTGTGTGAAATGTAATTTTAAGGCCACCGTCATTTGCAATCTCCAGCAGCTGATCTTCTTTTGGCACGGACA
Organism: Cottus gobio; assembly: GCA_023566465.1. Lineage (NCBI taxonomy): Eukaryota > Metazoa > Chordata > Actinopteri > Perciformes > Cottidae > Cottus > Cottus gobio. The sequence goes on from CM042220.1 coordinate 4,509,886, forward strand.
GGCTCGATTCACCGGGTTTGTTCACAAATGGGTCGCGGCTCCATTAAATTAATTATGAGACCAATATCGGGGACTGTGGTGGAACACAGACTCCACGCAAGCAGGTTTGGCGAATCACAATATTATGCATTTGCCCTCTACATCCTCTAGTCCAGTGGTCCCACGGTTACGTGTAAGACAATATTTTCACAAATTAGAGTCCAATTAACCTAACATGCATGTCTTTGGACTGTGGGAGGAAGCCGGAGAACCCGGAGAGAACCCACGCTGACACGGCACTGTCGCCTCACAGCAAAAGGGGCCGGGGTTCCAATCCCGGTCTGGGCGGGCCTTCTGTGTGGAGTTTGCAACCAACTATTGTTCTTCAAATCTTTATTCAACTTATTAGTCGGAGTGCTTCAGCATGAAGCACCCAACTATTGTTCTTCAAATCTTTATTCAATGTATTATTATTATTCCGTACGTAGTTTGGACCTCTTAAGCTCCTTCATATGTTCAGCTACAGAAACCATTCAAATATTAAAATATCCAGCTACTTAAGCTCATGATGGGTATATATTTTCATATTTCTATCTTTTCAAATTCTGTTATTAAAAATATTAATTAATTCTTCAACTTTAAAAGCTTATAGGTTCAGCATACTTTCAGCTAAATATACCAACTTTAAAATGTTGACAGATTGTTCAACTATGACTGCATATTTCTTTATATTTTTATCTTTTAAGAATTTTAAATTATGAATTTAATACATTTTAAGATCCTTTTCTGCCTTTAACATGAGTGTGTATGGCGCAGCTCAGAGTGCGTGATGTCATCGCTAGAGTGCGGAGAAGATTCAGGATCTCGAGATTTTTTTCTTTTTAAGTTGCCATTGACTCCACAATTCTCACTCTTCAGGCATAATTTTTTACATATAAACATAGGAAATCTTGTGCTTGCTTGTACAAATGTGTCGTGGAGTCCAACAAACTTATACTTTTTTGTCAAAAAGCCGGTAAGCGACATGAAGTCAGCCAACTGCTCCATGTTAAATCGGAGCACACATTTCTTCCATGAAGCAAACGGGGGCACTTTCTGAACTGCCTTTACGCTCTCTTTTTTTAACTCCACAAACATTTAAGTACACAGAAACGTTCACAAAAGTCTTGTGCCTCTCTGGATGCGGTCATTATCACAAACGGAGTTACGGTTTACTTTTACTCATACTACCGTTATTAAAACTACTCTCCATCTCTATCTGCGTTTGGGCTTCAACAGTCTTTAGCAGGTAGATACTCTTTTCTGTATTTTAAGCTATTTTAGGCTATATTTAGCTATATTCAGCTTTTTTCAGCAATATTCAGCTATATTCAACTTTATTCAACAATATTCAGCTATAATGATCTATATTCTGCTATATTGAGCTTTACTCAGCAATATTTAGCTATAAGCTATATTCAGCAATTTTCAGCTATAATGACCTATATTCTGCTATTTTCAGCTATAATTACCTATGTTCAGCAATTTTCAGCTATAATGAGACAAAATACATCAAAATGTACGGCCTGATCGGGAATCGTGTGAAATTACTTTTCTAAGAGATTTGACCGGGCGTTTCCCCGAAAAACGCCCAAAAATTGTTCTATTCACTTGAATGGGATTTCGGTGCAAAGAGAGCAAAATATTTGTGCCCATAGTGACTCGCCATACTTTAACATAAAGACATGATTGAACCTTTGAAACGTTAACAAAAGGATGGAGTTTATTTTCCTAATTGGCCATTTTTTGATAGCTAGCACAGTTTTCCTCTAATAATTGTTCAGGTTTAGGAAACTATTGGGACCATTTCTGACTTTACAATGAGTGTGTATGGCGCAGCTCAGAGCATGTGATGTCATCGCTAGAGCACGGAGCAGCTTCAGACGCTTGCAAAAAAAATATTTGTAAATTGCCATTCACTCCACAACTTTCACTCTACAGGCATAATTTGTAGTACAACACGTAGGAAATATTGTGCTTGCTTGTACAAATGTGTAGTGGAATCCCACAAACTTTTACTTTTTTGTCAGCAAGCCTGAAAGAGACATGAAGTCAGCCAACTGCTCCATTGGACTCCATGGGTGCATCCCAAGTCTCTTAATTGCATCCCCGTGTCCCTCACTTGCGTCTTTTCCTTGCGTCTTAGTCCCGCCCACCAGGGATGAATGGAGAGATGCAAGGAAACCAAGCGAGGAGAGAGGACACGAGGAAATATGTTTTAAGAGACATGACTGCAGCGCCGATCACAGCTGGATCAGCGGTCAGTCGGCTTTAACAGCTGAAGAGACTTTTGACAGAGTTTTTTTTAACATAGCTGTTTTCTGGTCCGGACAGTTTATAGCAAACATGCCAATAAAAATCCATTTAAAAATACTGATCGTAAAATGTTGTCAAATGATTTAATGGTGGTAAACTATATTAATAAATACAGTTATCATCACTGTCAGAGTGGAGATGTTTTCTCTGTTAAACTGCATTGAGTATGATTTACAGTGTGGTAATTATTGTGTGTCCTGCTTATATGAGCAGTTTTTTTACCGGTGGAATGCGTCTTATTTATTCATTATTTCCGTCTGTATGTTTTGAAATTCTGATTGTGACATAATTATAAAAAACAACAATATCATTGATTCTCCAGCTCTCTGATCTTAATTATATACATAAAAGAATATTTTTTTATAAATTAAGTTGTTTAGACCTACAATGAACATATTTTAACCAGATGATGAACCAGAAAACAAATCTAATATATAGCTTGAGTTTAATCTGTGATTGTCTTCACTCTGGTATGAAACTCCAACGATCAGTCCGCTCAGCTGCAGCGTTCAATCACATAACTGATGAACACTGAGGGGGCGTGTCAAGCGTTAAAACACTTCCTGGAAGCTTGCTCTCATGGCTCCTCAATCATGGCTCCTCTGAGATCCCTCCTCGTTCCTCCGAGACGAATAAGAGCTTTGGGACAGCCGTCAATATGGCGGCGCCAAACAACTTCCGGTTCAATCGAGGAAATGACAATTAAGAGTTAAATCGGAGCACAATGTTCTCTCATGAAGCAAACGGGGGCACTTTCTGAATTGCCTTTATGCTCTCATTTCTAAACCCCACAAACATTTAAGTACACAGAAACGTTCACAAAAGTCTTGTGCCTCTAATGGTTCCGTTATTTTCACAATAGGAGTTACGGTTTTCTGTCAAATTCAGTAGTTTGAAAGGTTGCTTTCATTAAATCCACAGTCCAGTCTCCCTCTAATTGTCAGTCTGCAGCTCAGTGACACAGGTGCTTCAAATGAGCCCCACACACACGCACACGCACACGCGCACACGCACACGCACACACGCACACGCACACGCACACGCACACGATCTTGTCTGCTCTTAACCCTGGTGCCCCAATCACAATGGTAACCAGTGACCTGTATCTATGAAGCAGTAGCTGCTCTCACATTTGTCACAAATATAGAAATGACTCCTCAATAACACATCTCACTACCGGTAATATATTTATTGCGACGTCTTACGGCAGTAGTCGCCGCACATCAAAATCTCTTGCAACATTTTCATGTAACCCTGTTGACATGTGTCAAGATGTTCTGTCTGAGGTTACGCACAGACGGATGTATCCGGTCATTTTTAAAAATAAAATTATATTCTCTCTTTAAAAAAAAAAAAAAATCATTATTTCTGTGAGGCCCGGTACCAAGGGACCCACGGTCCGGTACCGGGCGGAATGAGCATACTTATAAACACAACTGAACTCACAACACAATAAAGGTTACAAATCAATCTGTCCATTTTAAAACACACACCTTTGAGAGAGCAAGACAAGCAGCATTGTAACGAAGTCTAAAAAATAAAACTTTCCACAAAATGGGTTTGTTTGAGTTTATAGAGGAAGATCTTAAGTATCAAGCACTACCTTTTATTATTAAGAACTATTATACGCGGCCATATTTTCTGTAACTAGGCAACCAATCTACCTCCTGTTTACACCGACATGCCCAGTGTACGTGACTAGTGTGACATTCAGGAGTATTATATATTAATGTGTTATTTGTTTTCATGTCTGTAAGTATGGACGGGAATCATTTCTGTGCTGAAACGCATTTTTAAAAAGCCGGTTTTCAACATGAACGTATTAATGTAATTGTAGCCTCTTACAGGAAGTGCTCCTATCCGCCTCAGTATGACGCCATCTGTGAGTAACGCCTTCTCCGTCTCCTCAAACAGAGCAGACTCCTCCTGCTCACCGTGGCTCTTCAACTCTGTGTAATGGTCTACAAACCTGCAGGAGCAAAGTGAAACATTTAGTAACACGGTCATGGAAATAATGTCTTAGTTGAATTTTAGGGATGCACCGGTATCGGTATCGGGGCCAATACTGCGTTAAAATACTCATACTCGTTTTCAATTGTCGATACCAAGAACCGATACCACTCAACAGTATTTCACTACAACAAACTGGTCGCGCTTTGTGGAGAAAAAGATTTGTTGTCCTACCTGACTTCAACGTCTAGGGCAGGGGTCGGCAACCCGTGATCCAGAGCCGCATACGGCTCTTTCGTCGCTCTCTTGCAGCTCTTGCAGCAAGGTGTGTAGAGTAATGTGCGTCGCGTTCACACAGTAAAAAATTACTGCCGTCCTGCCGGTGTGAATCAAACTGTTGCTGGTCCGCCAGAAGTAGCGCTGGCAGCGGCCTCATTCAGACGCTGTTGTGCGGCTACGGATGATATTATTGTAGCCGAGTGTCTGTTGTGTGTCTATATTTGTAATTCTAATAAAATGAAAACACGCTGCAGGGTAACTTGAACCACTTTTTTATCTCCTTCACACACGTATATCCCACAATTCCACTCCTCTTTTCCTTTCCGTTTCTCCCTCCACAATAAAAGCACCGGAAACATAACTTGGAACACAGCTTCCTATATAATTGCTCGATCCCTAATATTATCGCTTACATTATGAACCCGGACACGGGGGCGTTTTATGGTCCGACATTAGAGGGACTTCCACAAGAAGTTTAAAGCTTGGGATAGCCTTCTGTTAATTTTGTACTATAGGCTTGACATAATCTGCAGAGGATAAAATAAAATCTGCCTCCAAATTAATTGCACTTTCATGGAGACCAAATCTAAGAAGTATCGGTACTCGGTATCGGCAAGTACACAAATAAAAATACTCGTACCGGTTTGTAAAAAGTGGTAACGTTGCATCCCTATTGAATTTGTTGATCGTCTTTTCAACCCTGCACCAACATTTTTTTTTTAATCAGAGGGGGAAACATACCTCTGACACGTGGAAACAAAGTTGGTCCTGGACAGATCTAAAGGCCGAGGACCCGTCCCATACTGCACATAGAACTTCCTGAAAGGCACACGCATTGGGGTGAGTGGGGCCTGCGAAGACATCCTAAAGGGCTCAACAATCAGGATCTCACTTGTGCGAGGGGGGGAAGTGAGATGATATTTAATGAACATATTATTACTATAAATCACTCAATATATAGTGATGCAACTTGTCATTTAAAACCGACGGGCTAGAAAGGAACCAGTGAACGCACTGAAGTGTACCCACAAACAGTTAATACTTTCTTTTTTTTGTTAAACAGCAATTTAATTTATTCAGGTTAACAACAGGCCTGCTGAGCTAATCAGTGTTCTGGTTAAAATAAAGACACATGAAGCCGCTGATTCCTAACAAAATCATTCAAACATCCACACCATAATGTAGAGACAGCAGTGGTAAAGAGGTAATGTTCCACTAAATGAAATACCGGGGACAAATAACAATAATTTTTATGGAAGAGACATGGAAGGACATTTAGTCACTACTGTGAGCTCTCAACTTACGCTCTTACTTCATCCTCTCTGTAGAAGATCTCTGGCACAGCTTCCTGTTTCTTGATACAGGGTCTGGTGTGTGGCTTCACATAGAGGGGGTCCCTCTTGGGTGGGAAAGCCTCATATACATCATACCAGATGGGTTTCTCCAGCGGCTTTATGACCCCAGAGCGCATCAAATCTCGAACCCTGTTCATCGTGTCATCACAATTCATTAAAATGGCCTTTGACATAAATATGAATTATTGCAAAGCAGAGATTTACACAGATTAATGATATTGCTGGCTTAAACTCAAAAGATGGGAAGTATAAAGCTGCTCTACAGTATGATGTTGATTTCTTTTGTTTCAGAATTCTTAGAATGAGCAAAGAGATCATATTAGTCTCAGCAGCCAGCACTGATTGCTTTCTGATGCTGAGCTCCTCAGGCCTTCTTTTCATCAGGGCCCCGTTCCTCGTAGGTTGTTCAACTAAGTCGATCAAATGTCCTATTAGCCATATTAAATTAACCCAATTGAAATATCGGTTTCTCAAAGGCCGATCCGCCTATATGTATATGCCTGTATGTATTATTCATAATCAGAAATTCAATCAATTGAAGCCGTGAAAATATAGTGTGATTCTCTCTATTCTTATCATGAGTACACCGTAATAATTTTCTACAATAATGATATGCTATGGTGTACTAATAACACTGTAATATAATTATGAGCCCTCTTTGATTGCATTTACGCGGACATGGCCAGGGAATGTAAGTTTCTTAAGTTCCAAATCAACTTTACGAACAGCATGGCATGCAGCGGCTTTCCCAATGTTCTCCGCATCGCCGACACTGTACAGAAATGTACCACAAGGCTATGCATACAGTCTGTGAGACAGTCAATGCTTGTGTGGCGTTCGCAGTGTAAGGCTCGAAGGTCTTGTAAATAAATAATTCCTTGTCGGCAGAATTGATAGCACTCGTACAGGAAGTCATTATGATGTGATAACGGATCTTGGCGATCTGGAAGAACTCTTTATAAAATGCTAATCTAACTAATATCGCTCCTTCATCAATGGGATCTCTGAGGAAGGGAGCTGTAATTTGTTTCTGGGTGAGTGGCAATCTTATCCAGCTAACTTAAGTTAGCCTGTGCTGGAGCAGGTTCAAGTGTAGGTATGTATTGCTATGGTGTTTTTGCCAAACTTGCTTCGTGGAACCAAAAAGCCTGACTTATCTTGAAAATTATACGGCTAACTCAGTTAGCCAGGTACGAGGAACGGGGCCCTGATCTGTTGAACTCAACTTTGGAGCATTAAGACCACTTTCTGATAAGTTAAACAAATTTAAACAATGGCGGAGGAGAAAACACACAACTGAAAGTTGACATTTTCTAAATACTACTGTTGTTGAGTCATAGAATGTCATCTTGTGATGTTTTCAGGCGAGAAGTCAGTTGTTTAAGAATCAAATCTGTGATCGGTTTGTCAAGATTCAGCCTGCTTAAAAATATACTGCAACGAATTCAGAGCATATGCTCACGGGACCGGTGAGCACCGGGCGGTCAGAGCTCAGCTGCCCGCCAGAGCAGCCTGATCTCAGTAGGACCTTTTGGAATGATCCGCGTGTGGTTAAACATGAGATATAATTCGGTTTGGAGGATCTAACGAGCAATCTTAGTTGTTTGTTTATTAATTGTTAACAGGTAACGTTAAATCAGTTTGACTGAGGCAAATGTTAAAATGTATAACTTAATAGTTTAATTTAACATTAAACTACAGCAGTGTTTTTACTTTTGACCAAATTGTTTAACATGTTATGTGTATCTCTATATGTTTAATTTTATACATGCACACTCACAATTTTAAATATTTTTTTAAATAATAAAATAATTTAATTGAAAACTAAAAAAGCAGGGTTGTCATATTATGTTTGACTGTAAAAAATACTTTACAGTGAAAAACCGGACTAAGTGAGTAACAACAGCCGAGGTGGTGACGTCACGAAGTCAGCAACCGTTTCAATTGCAAAAGACGTCCTGCGTCCTCTCGTCCTTAGAGACTGGACTCCCAAGTCCAGACTCCAAAGTCCGTACTTGGTATTGAGACATACAAGCCATCGGTCTTTGTCGCATGATTATAATGTCATCACAACTCGTTTGCGTTAACGTGCTGACATGCGATGACGTATGCGAGGCTCAGCTTACGAGGTCACCGCTGCTGCAGGACAGCGTGTTTGATAATGTGAACGAAACCAGTGTCTCGTAGAGCTACATGACGTATTCCCAATATTCAACACGTGACGTCAATCTGTGCTAAACGACATGTATGAATGCTTCTGAGCGTTCAGCAGGTCGAGGGCGTGGCAAACGGCAACCACGCGCTGCTCTCTTACCGGGTGAAGACGGTCCCGAACCTCTCCAGTCTGCTGCCAGCCATTGCTGCTGTGTCCCGGACGCAGTCCCGCTCGTGAACTAGTCTAGTGCTCACATACCGGATACATCCGGCGGGAGCGCCTTCTTCTTCCTTGACGGATTTTCGGTACATCAGATGCTTTGCCGCACACGTCTGCCTCCCTCAGGTTGGAAATGTATTGCAGGTCAGACTGTTTCAGGGTGCAGCGCAAGCCTCTGAAGACTCTCCTAGTAATTGGGCTGTGGTAGGCTGGAGCTGGACAGCCTGCAGCTCATCCTCTGTGGCTCAGTGCAGCTCAGGCTTTTTTCTGATATGGAGGTTCAATTCACTGGATGCATCTGCTTGGTTTAAGTATTAGTGAGCAACATGTCTGTCAGCATTCTTCCCTCCCTATAACAGATCATAAAGATATATCTTTATCTTTGCTTAAGTATTTCCGCCTTATAACAGTTGTAGTAAAGACAATTATTTGAACTGGAACAACTCTCTTAAATATGAAAAAGTGAAGGTAAAAATTGCTTTAGCAAAGACATTGTATTGTTAAAAGCTGTAGCTATTTAAACAAAATACAGTATTGTAACGTCCACAGGAATGACGCGGAGACGTGGGCTTCAGGTAACTTGGCGGTTTTATTCTTACAGAATTCAGGTACTTCGCTCACTAGCTCCCGTAGCTCCGAACGCACACACCTAACACACCCACACTTCCTCACTTCCCGTACAACTCCCGCCCTACTCCCTACTCCCCCAATCACAGGGCTCAACCCTCCCAACCAGCACGCTGCTTCCCTGTGATTGGCCAGATACCCCAGGTGCCTGAACAGGGTCGCTACACTACCCCCCCCCCTTACAAAGATTCTTGCCCACAAGGAACCCCAACCACCCGCCTTACCCCCGAACACTTAAATACAGATGAACCCCACACAGAACAAAAACACCATTTTTTTTATTTATTTGGAAGGTCAGGGTGGACTGCCATCACTTCCAGTGAGACCAGGGCGCATTCTTGCCCTCTATGAACTGACAGGCCTCACTTTTGTCAATACTGAACTACAAAGTCTCTGAGGGCGAACGGGGGCCTTCTCTGCCTTCGCGCCTGGCCCGGCTGTGGCGCTGGGTCCCCCAGTGCCGCGGTGATGGGGTCTGCCGCCTCCGCCTCTGCCGGAGCTCCCCCCTCCCGACCCTCTGGGGGGTGCATTCTGCTGGGGGGCTGCGGCGAGTGCCCCTCTGCTGTCGATGCCACCGCCGTCCCTCTGTACGGGGCTAGCCGGTCCCGATGAAGCACCACCCTCCTCCCCTTGGCCGGTAGCTGCACCCGGTACACAACCTCCCCCACCCTCTCCAGCACTCTGCAGGGCCCAGCCCATTGGCTGTCCAACTTCGGGCACCGTCCTTTCTTCCGTTGCGGGTTGTAAACCCACACCTGCTCTCCCGCTCGAAAGTGCTGTCCCCTCTCCCTCACATCACAGATCCTTTTCTGCCTCACCCCAGCACTCAGCTGTTGTCTCCTCGAGAATTCGTGGGCCGACTCAATGCGATCCTGTAGTCTCCTGGCGAATTCGGGCCCTGGTGGAATATCCGGGGCTTCCGGTGGCCGACCGAAGGCCATTTCGCCGGGGGTGCGGAGCTCCCTCCCTAGCATGAGGAGGGCCGGTGTACAGGCCGAAGACTCCTGTACTGCCGAGCGACACGCCATGAGCACTAGGGGCAAATGTTTGTCCCAGTCACGCTGATGTTGCGACGTAAGAATGCCCAGCTGCTGGCCCATGGTGCGGTGGAACCGTTCCACCAACCCATCACTCTGAGGACGCAGAGGGGAGGTGCGCGTCTTGCGCATGCCCAAGTGCTCGCACATGCTGGCAAACACTCGGGACTCGAACTTCCTGCCCTGGTCGCTGTGGATGTTCTCTGGTATTCTGAACCGGCTGAACATTCCTCCCAACAGCGCCTCCACAACTGTCTCCGCCTCCTGATCCGGAATCGCGTACGCCTCAGGCCACTTTGTGAAGTAATCGATGGCGGTGAGGACGAAGCGGTTCCCTCAATCCGACCGGGGCAGCGGACCCACCACATCCACGGCCACTCGTTCCATCGGTGCCCCCACAAGGGACTGTTGTAGCGGCGCATGTGAGCGACCTGGGGGTCCTTTTCGTGCCGTGCAGAGGTCGCAGCGACGGCAGAAATCCTCCACATTCCTCCTGCACTGCCCCCAGTAGAAGCCCCGACGTAGGCGACGTAGTGTTTTTGACACACCGAAATGGCCTGACCCTGCAGCCCCGTGCATTGACTCTAGCACCGCGTCCCGCAGCCCTTTGGGGACCACCATCTGCCACTTCGCCTCACCTGTTGATGGCTCTTTCCATGCCCGCTGGAGTACACCCAGACTCAGGCGTAGCGACTCGAACTGTGACCACAGGCCTTTGAGGGATTTGGAGTACCCAGCCACCTCTTCCCACGGCGGCCGCTGCTCGGACTCTACCCACCGCACGGCTGCCTGTAAGTCCGTGTCCTGACTCTGTTGACGTATCCACTCGGCCAGGTCCACCGTTTGCCGCTCTGCGACTTCCTTCAGCTGTCTTACCGCTGCACAGTCCCCCTCTTCCTCTCACTAGCTCCCGTAGCTCCGAACGCACACACCTAACACACCCACACTTCCTCACTTCCCGTACAACTCCCGCCCTACTCCCTACTCCCCCAATCACAGGGCTCAACCCTCCCAACCAGCACGCTGCTTCCCTGTGATTGGCCAGATACCCCAGGTGCCTGAACAGGGTCGCTACAGTATTTTCTTGACCTTGCATAACTCATTATGACACATATTTGGGTGATTTCCCAAATATCATTGGGAAAAAAATAGAAACTTAGAAAGAGCGTAAATAACATATAGAGTTTTGGAAAGGCATCATGTTAAAATGAATACTATTTATCAGCTTGAAATTAATGCAAATCAATATAACTAATGACCCAAAGTGGATATTCTTTTCTTTTTCAGAATTATTTCCCCTGTTAGTAGAAGTACACCAGTACGGTAATTGTACAGGACTCAGAAAATATTTCCTGGAACTAGGGATGCAACGATACCATTTTTTACAAACCGATACGATACCGATATTTTTATTTGTGTACTTGCCGATACCGAGTACCGATACCGATACTTCTTAGATTTGGTCTCCATGAAAGTGCAATTAATTTGGAGGCAGATTTTATTTTATCCTCTGCAGATTATGTCAAGCCTATAGTACAAAATTAACAGAAGGCTATCCCAAGCTTTAAACTTCTTGTGGAAGTCCCTCTAACGTCCGGGTTCATAATGTAAGCGATAATATTAGGGATCGAGCAATTATATAGGAAGCTGTGTTCCAAGTTATGTTTCCGGTGCTTTTATTGTGGAGGGAGAAACGGAAAGGAAAAGAGTGGAATTGTGGGATATACGTGTGTGAAGGAGATAAAAAAGTGGTTCAAGTTACCCTGCAGCGTGTTTTCATTTTATTAGAATTACAAATATAGACACACAACAGACACTCGGCTACAATAATATCATCCGTAGCCGCACAACAGCGTCTGAATGAGGCCGCTGCCAGCGCTACTTCAGGTGGATCAGCAGCCGTTTGATTCAAACCGGCAGGACGGCGGTGATGACGCGCAGAGCTTCTCAATTATAGATGTATTAAATATGGAAAATTTCAACTCTCGCGTCTAACGTGCCGCCGGCGTAAATTTGCGTCTGTCGCAACCACACACGTCTGTGCATAGACTTTACATGTAATCTGGTCGCGCGAAACATTTGCGTCGCGTTGGGACGGACTGATTACAAGTAACTCCGGGGCTGTCAGCCACTAACAAGAGCACTAATATGTCATACACACGTATGCAACACCGGTTAATAAGCACAATATCGATAAAGTCTTGTATTGTACTCGCGTCTCACTTTTCTCCTGTCTATTGAAAGAAGTGAGCGCTGCGTAGCGAGGATCCAAGATGGCGGCTCCAGATTCTGCTGTTGAGACAAACTGGCCATCTGATTGGACGGCAAAACAACTTGGATAGCGTGATTGGCTGCTCAGAAGTTGAGACTGTTGAGACAGTTGAGACAGAGAAGAGTGTCTCCGGCTCCGCCAAGGGGTTGCTTCTCCACAAAGCGCGACCAGTTTGTTGTAGTGAAATACTGTTGAGTGAGTATCGGTTCTTGGTATCGGCCATTGAAACCGATGCGAGTACGAGTATTTAACGCAGTATCGACCACCGATACCGGTGCATCCCTACCTGGAACAAATGGTTAATCATCTGAATTCTCCAAATCATTTTACCAGCAGATGGCGCCCTTTCGATACAAAGTATTTTTAAGGTAGCGTGTTAGTCAATGCCTTACCTTGGAGTATGACTCAAGACCAGACTACCAAAATTCTTCAAAGTTATATCGGTAATTTACCTGTTGAGAAAGGATTATAGACGTCCGGTTGTGATATTTGCTTTCACTATTATAATATATATCCCTGGCAGAGGCCACTAAGGTAGTCAAAAAGCTCCTTGGTGGCAAGGCGCCGGGGGTGGATGAAATCCGCCCTGAGATGCTGAAGGCGCTGGACTTTGTTGGGCTGTCTTGGCTGACACGCCTCTTCAATGTCGCATGGGGGTCGGGCACAGTGTCCATGGACTGGCAGACCGGGGTGGTGGTTCCCATCTTCAAGAAGGGGGACCGGAGAGTGTGCTCGAATTATCGGGGTATCACACTACTCAGCCTCCCGGGAAAAGCTTATGCCAGGGTGCTGGAACGGAGGCTCCGACCATTTGTCGAACCTCGGATTCAAGAAGAACAGTGCGGGTTTCGTCCTGGTCGTGGAACAGTGGACCAGCTCTTTACCCTTGCAAGGATACTGGAGGGGTCCTGGGAGTTTGCCCAACCAGTCTACATGTGCTTTGTGGACTTGGAGAAGGCTTTCGACCGGGTCCCTCGGGGCTTTTTGTGGGGGGTGCTGCGGGAGTATGGTGTGCCGGACCCGTTGCAACGGGCCATCCGGTCTCTGTACGCCTGCAGTAGGAGCTGTGTTCGTATCCTCGGCAGTAAGTCAGATACGTTCCCGGTGGGTGTTGGCCTCCGCCAGGGCTGCCCTTTATCACCGGTCCTGTTCGTGACTTTCATGGACAGGATATCTAGGCGCAGGCGTGGGGCGGAGAATGTCAGGTTCGGGGATCTCAGGATAGCCTCTCTGCTGTTTGCAGATGATGTGGTCCTGTTTGCCTCCTCGGACCATGACCTCCAGCATTCACTGGGGCGTTTTGCAGCCGAGTGTGAAGCGGCGGGGATGAGAGTCAGCACCACGAAATCTGAGGCCATGGTGCTCTGCCGGAAACCGGTGGATTGCTCCCTCCGGGTGGGGACAGAGTGCCTACCACAAGCGAAGGAGTTCAAGTATCTCGGGGTCTTGTTCACGAGTGAGGGTAAAATGGAGCGGGAGATCGACAGGCGTATCGGTGCGGCTGCAGCAGTAAAACAGGCGTTGCACCGGGCCGTCTTGGTGAAGAAGGAGCTGAGCCGAAAGGCGAAGCTCTCAATTTACTGGTCGGTCTACGTCCCAACCCTCACCTATGGTCACGAGCTTTGGATCGTGTCCGAAAGAACGAGGTCGCGGATACAAGCGGCCGAAATGAGTTTCCTCCGTAGAGTGGCCGGGCTCAGCCTTAGAGATAGGGTAAGGAGCTCGGACATCAGGAGGGAGCTTGAAGTCGAGCCGCTACTCCTTCGTGTCGAAAGGAGTCAGCTGAGGTGGTTCGGGCATCTAATTAGGATGCGTCCAGGACGCCTCCCTTTAGAGGTTTTCCAGGCACGTCCAACTGGTAGGAGGCCCCGGGGAAGACCCAGGACACGCTGGAGGGATTATATCTCCCAGCTGGCCTGGGAACGCCTCGGGATCCCCCAGAATGAGGTGGTAGATGTTGCGGGTGAGAGAGAAGTCTGGGTCAGCCTGCTTGACCTGCTGCCTCCGCGACCCGACCCCGGATAAGCGGTGGAAAATGGATGGATGGATGGATATTATAATATAATATAATTGATGAAGCTCAATGAGGGTTTATGACTGACAGACGCCTCTCGAACAAAAGAACGAGTAGTTTGTTTGATCGTATTTAGAGATACGTTTTTTTACACTTCTTAAAGGTTATTGACACAGTTGAACATACTTTTCTTTGGAGATTTATTTTTTAAATCAATAAAAGAAATTGTATAATACTGACAATTGCTAGATTATACCTAAAGTTGGGTCATCAGCCAGAATTGATGGGAAATCTGGCTTTAAAGGTGTCCTATCTGTTTCACATTGTCAGGACATCTCCAGAACTATTGTTCTTAACTGGCAGATGACAGCCTGGTTTTCTATGGTCTGGTCCCTCGAGCTATCAACATTATAGACTATATGTAGGAGCGGTCAGTAAATCAACGTGCATTCTTTCGTAGTGTCACATAGTTCCTTTATTGCATAACAGCAACAGCAAAATAAATTAAACTCATCTTAGACATAAACGTCGCTTTGTCTCGAAATGCAGTATTCTAATGCTATTTCTAATGCTATTTCTAATGCTATTTCTAATGCCATTTCTAATGCGATTTCTAATGCGTTAACGCGGTCTCTAATGCGTTAATGCGGTTGAAAATAGTTTGCCCTTCCGCTCTCTAGCCAAAAACACACCTGGCTGTCCTCAGGTGACATCTACATATAGAGTTACCACCCCCTGACATCATTGCGTCATCATCATCAACATCGTAATAATTTCAGCAATATCACATCAACATGATCAACAGTTCATTTCATTATGATCAGCATAATTTGATATATAGGTGGCAGCATGATTATAAGTTACTCACATGATAGGATATGATCTAGATAAACATAAATCAGTGTAATGGCTTCTACACACTAACTTGTAAAGTGTGTGTCACATCCTGATATCCATTCTTCCTCTTGACCACAGCGCTCAATTAAAACCCAACAATGAGCTGGCGGACATGTTCCTTCATCCCCATCAACAGTTCTTTTGGTTTAATCCCACATACAACGTCGTCCTGCTGTCTCACTAGAGCACCAGATGCAAACTTATCCGCCGCTACAAAGAGTCCTGCTAAAACCTACAGTGATGGTTGTCACAAAGTACTGAGCCTTTCAAAAAAAGTGAAACTATATATTTGTGATCTGTTTTTAAAGCTGTCTTCAGAGGAACCAATGGGCTAGGAGCTGAGATGGACTGCAGCAGAAAATTAATGGATGGAATGAAGAAAAATTTAAAATAGTGACAGAAAATCTTTGAACAGGAAATACAATGAGTGAGGTATAAGGGATTTTCACAGTAATATAACCAAAACCAACTATATTCACAGCTTTTTCCTAAACTCAAACATCACACGTTAGAGGGCAATCCAAAAAATATTGAAATAAATGTAACATTATTTGTGTCAGCTAAACCCAACTCAACAATGAAGGAAATGCTTTGTGTCTGAGGATGTTATTTGGTTCGTTAATTTGATTTCATAACTCTTGTTGAAAAGCAGCACAGCAGGCTGATTGCTGTGAGGAAAATAGGAGACTTTAAAAGTCTAGTCAGCTGACTACAGATACAACCACTGTATGGAGCCCCGGCTCAACAGGACCTGAAATATTACATCACACACAGTTCTGCACAAGGAAATAGCAGTCATCTTCTGCTTAATGTGTTCTGTTCATTTTAACCTTTTCCTGAATAGAAAACGGAGAATATGGACAGGTCTTGTGGAATGGTCTGAGAAACCTGGAAGCACAGAAACGTTTTTTAGCAGGCAGCTTTTCAGGTTCCACAACAGGGAGAGCCTTAGAGCTGCAAGGCAGGCAGCTGGTAGGCCAGGTTGGGTTCAGGAATGTCACCGCGTAACAGGGTGCTGTCGAAAGAGGGACGGAGGTAGGCAGCCTATCAGGAGGGGCAAAGAGCAGGAAAGAGAGAGTCATAAATGCAATAATTACAGCTTAGGCAGAACTAAGTGACGCACTCTGCTGGTTCCAAAGGCTGCCTGGGAAACTAACAACACTGCTGTCCCATTGACAGGAGGGAGAGATAGCCCAGGAACCACTTCTCTGTTCTTGGACTTGGTGTTAGGATTTATTTTTCACCAGAACGTTTCATTTCGAGTCATGGATTTACTCCTGGATTCTGGCTAACTATGACTAATTTCTCTCTCCCAGTTTCCTCAAAGTCAAATATAATCTTCCAAACTCACTTTTTTTGAAAAGCAAAGGGACTCATTTACCATGTCTGTTGCTGCCCTGTTCAGGAGCAAGTGGGGGCACAAGTCACAGGAACCCCCGGAGAAGCATCCACCTACTGTGGTTAAACCCAGCCAGGGGGGCGACGATGATGAAGATGTCACCAGAGTGCCAATTCGCAGGAACTCTCGCTTCTATCGGTCAATGAGGAAGAAGAGGCCGGGCTCATCTGAGCAGCCTGAAAGTAAGAAAACATCAGGCCTCCACTGTGCCTGCATTTTAACATTGATTTTGTACTGAACCTCAAATTTGGGGAATTTATCTCACAAGTTAATCAACATTTAATTTTAATATTTTGGTCCATAAGCAACTTGTATTTAGCCTATTTCAAACCTGATTGCACTTATTCAACTGAATGCTCATTGCACATTAACAGGCTTCATTGGAGAGCATCACACTGTAGCAACATGGTGGAATCACTGTATAACCATACACTGTATAACAATAATGCATTATTGCCCCATTGGCAGGTGGCATTAATGCAGTTGTTTTGTGCAACAAAGGCTTGTTACTCCCATCCTATACACAAGTCCAACCTGAGAAACTAGTTTTGTTTGAGCAGCACATTGATCTGAGTAAATATTCCACAGGTCAACCTCTGACCTTGTGATTTCAAGCAAAAAACAACTTGAAGTTGGTATAAATGAAATAACCAACATATCCCTGATATCCTGTTGATCTTAGAGTCTGGTGGGAGTTCTGTTTGTCACCCTGCTTTGTTTTCAACAGTCTGAGGCACAATCCCAGAAATGACGGGATGAAGAATGTATTGTTGTTGTTTTTATGCTCTGCATTAGTCTTTCTTCTCTATAGGAATGCACCATACTCATACAGTAGAGCCACACCAAACACAAATAAAGCATTTGAGCTTAGACTTTGCCCGGCATCTCAGATAGGCCTCAAAGGGAGGGATTAAAGTGATTACTTCATAAAGCTTCAGCCTTACAAATAAATTAAGTTAAAAAAACAGGGAGGCCTGTTGAACAATGTCTCACAGTCCAGTCACCTAATCATCATCCTGTGTCCTGAAATAAAAAGGAAAATGTGCTTCAGAAGCAATTTATGAAATTCCGATTATTGATTAATATGATTTGATCTAATTAGCAGTTCATATGCACAGACACTGATAACTTTGTGTTCCATCAGGGATATGATCATATGATATTTGCTTTGATAGCATGTCTGATAAATGTACACCAGATCACAGCAGAATGTGGCTCACTGTATTCATAAGCAGTGAAGAGAACCAGTTGCTGTATTTATAAAAAACATTTATAAAAATTTCAAAGAGAGTGCAGGTGGTAAAATGTAGAGGCAGTTGTCAGCGCAATTATGTTTTTTTCTTAATTCCAAAATAAAAATCAAATCTTAGTGGAGATAAAAAGCTATTACATCCACTTGCATCCAGGAAACAGGTCAGAAGCCGACAGAAGCCTCTTCAGCTCAACTTAGCACAAAACACTGGGGGCAAAACACTGGGGGATCTTATTATGTATATGTGTATCTACCATTCAGGAAACAAGATATTGGGCCAATATTTGTTTTCAGAGCGACATACCTTGTGCCATATGAAATTTCAAGCTTTGCAGAAGTCATTAACCCTCAAAACCCTAAGCAGTTTTGAAGCGTGTTTGGCTCCGTACACATTTTTCTCTCTGTGACCTGGATTTTCGTTGTAATATAAAAGTCCTGCTACTTTATGGATACAAAATAATCATGACTAGAAGTAAAGATAACCCAAACATGTGCAGAATAACATAGTTACAATGCCATGAATCCTAATGAAGAAATAAACGCAAGATAAATATCTTTGATCATTTATTTGATAAAAAATGGCAAACATTATAAATTGGAATCTATATCTCCAACATTATTCCAAGTGCCAACACGTGTTACTAATGTTTGAAATAAAGGAGGCTCCACATGCTATGAATATGAACTCTTTACAACAACTTTACAACATCGACCTACAATCTCTCCTGTCCTTTCCTCTTTGCATGAGAAATGCGTGAGACATGTAGCAAAACATGCTTTTGATGAAATTTCACTATTTCAAGCTTAGTTTCGGTTGCTTTTTCTGCTTGAAGCGTTCATACTAATAATATATTTAACAAAGAGGAAAATCTGATATTCAGGTCAGATTTTACAAATTCTGGCTCTGACAAACGGTGTAGAAAAAATACAATGCAGCTAAATTAATATTCTATTTACTATTCCATCAATATTTTTTTCCCGTGGCACCTCTCAACCCAATTGGCTCTCCGCCGGCACCCACCAACGATGCCACCACGCTCACTTGAGGAGGCGCAATGGAAAAACGATCTGACGGCGAGTGGAAACCCCTCCCTCTCCCACCACCTCCACCTCCCCAGCTCTGGCCCTCACCGCCCTCACAGCGCTAGCCGGGGCTACTAGCTCCCTTCGGTCGGGGCTGCTGGCGGTGAGGGCCAGAGCTGGGGAGGTGGTAGTGGTGGTGGGAGAGGCAGGGTTTCCCACGCTATCAGACCTGTTTTTCTGATAGCGCTGCTAGCGCTGCTGCTGCTGCTAGCGCTGCTGCGGCTAGAGACAGCTTAGCTTATAAACCACTGCGGCTTGTTTATAATTAAATACGACTTTTTCTTTAAATTTAGTAGATGCGGCTATAACGGGTTCACCTTATAACCCACATTTTATGGTACTGTCATATACAAAAAAAACTTTTATATACCAGTTATACAATCATTTATGAAAGAGGGCAAAGTTCCATTTGTATACAGGTGAGACACAATGTTGACACCCTTTCTTTCTTAAGTTTACTGCTCGGCGTTTGCCCTCCACAGTCTATTCAGAGGGACAGAATAGAATTTTGAAATAGCAACTGGCAACATCTGGAAAAAAATATTATAACTTGTGTAAAATGTAAACGATTCTCTTCTTCTACTTTCTACTCTCTTAACCAAAGATTAATAATTCTGGCCCGCAGTTTTTACCCACAAGGTATGGTATCTGTAGTCCTGCATATCTTATTTCCTGTTGACACATGCTGGCATTTCTGAACACGTCTGCCTATGCAGATAGGCAATGTAATTAACATTATCTTCAGAGCTAAAAGTCATCATGAAACAGTGTCATGTGACATATTTCTGAGTGAAATTGTCTTTAATGAGGATGATTGATTTGCACAGCAGTGTATCTTCAGGGCTTAATTGCATTTTGTTTCGTTAACAAAGTCTTTGCAACCTGTACTGAGGTTTTCCAAATGAATCTGAAGATACTGGATTTAGTTGTCACGTGGGAATGCAGAGGTCAAATTGAAACACTCCCAGTGGATATTTATTGTATATTCTTCGTATATCAACTATACAGCAGCATGCAGCGCTGACGGGACATTCTGTTGTCAGGACAAGATGATTTGTAGAACTTAGACTATTGGCGAGAAATCCTTGATAAAGTCTCAATCCATTTTATTTTATTTTATTGTATCCATATGTTTTATTCATTTCATCTTTATTTAATTGGACAGAGAGTTACCTGAGAACAAGAAACATTCATAGAAACACAATCAGCAACATAGAAACAACACAATGACACAAAGAAATGAAGACAGTTACAAGAATCATTAAAAACATTAGATACAAAAGCTATATAGGGAATGCACGACTCTAGTTTGAGGGCAGTTTGAAGTTCATGCCATTTAAAAGGTGCTTAGTACCTGAAACCAGTTTGGCCAACATAGTGCATAGTCACTTGACATGATGGCGCCGCAGATGGCAGCCTCAGTACTGCGCTCTCTCTTACTTTTTCTGTTTTTGTTTGTTTGTCACGTTTCCAGCTCTCTCTCTCTCTGATCACATTCAGCAGTGAGGAACTTTTAAACTTCCGTCAACAAAATGGTCAAACCTTTTCTTATTGAACCGTAAAACTTTACATTAAATTATTACATTTAGCTGACACTTTTTATCCAAAGCAACTTATATGCTATACACTAGACCGTAGGCATAGCAACGGTGAGCAATTAGGGTTAAGTGTCTTGCTCAAGGACACATTGACATGGACTAGCGGAGCCAGAGATCACCACTGATCCTCTAATTGAAAGTTGGACCTGTTAACCACTGATCCACAGTCGCCCGGCAGATCTTTTTGTTGGAGGAGCAGCGGCTCTTCTCGGGATCCTTCTGCCGGGGGAGAAGAAGAAAGAGAGAACAGAAGAAGAGGAGAAAGGAGCTCATTGTATCCGAAGATGTCCCACAGCAGTCTAGGCCTATAGCAGCATATCCAGGGGCTGGACCAGGGCCAAACTGAGCCAGCCCTAACTATAAGCACTATCAAAGAGAAAAGTCTTAAGTCTACTCTTAAATGAGGCGACCGTGTCCGCCCCCCAGACTGAAAGTGGAAGCTGGAAGCTATAAAAATGCCACATCCTGCCCTTACAAGTCAATGTAAGTTAATTTGTCATGTTTATAACAACATTATACAATAAATATGAACATAAACCATAAGTATGACTCAAAGTGACTCAAAAGTGACTAAATCTTTGGAATCCTTACAACCTACTGAATCCAGCAATACCACCAAATCCGCTGTCAAACAAAGCTTCACCAAGATACGCACAACATTGTAAGTTATGTTCTGCATAACCGAGGAAGGTGGGAACTTTCTAGCTTCAGAGAAGTTTACATGATTTCTCAAAATGTCTGAACTAAAATAATGATTAAAGATACTTAACTTTACTCAATCAAAGCCAAACTTTGCACAGATACTCCTACCATATAGAGAAATTTGATATATTTAAAAGATGTGTTCGTGAATATAGTTACAATAATAAAATTAACTTTGAAAAATCATTTTCTTTTTCATATTTCTTTCTTTTCTTTTCTGTGTATTATCATAAGCCAATATACCCCTAACACATATATGAACTTATTATTTATGTTCACAAGGGTTTTCAGTATATTATATCTTATTATTATTCCTTAAATTATTCAAATAGAACTTGTGAATGAGGAGTTACTCAGTATTTAGTATGGGATGCAAACCAGTTGCAATTTTCGTCAAAAAAATGGTTGGGGCACCTGGTCTAGTCTCTGTAATATGATGCCATGGTCAATGGTATTGAACGCAGAACTAAGGTCTAACAAGACAAGAACCGAGACAAGTCCCCTATCTGATGCAACTAATACACTATTGTTATGTAAAAAGTCACACAACTGATTTGCAACTACTTTCTCAAAGTTTAATGGGATTGGTCTCTCTAAGACAATTGGTCGACTGATGGGAAAAAAGCCATCCAAACACACATCAGAGCCCACAGCCGCCTCCAAGGCCACTCCACCTGAGGATAAACAGTCAGTGGCCGAGACCAGGAGATCACCAATATTGCCTCTAATAGCCAGAATCTTATTACATTACATTTCATTTAGCTGACACTTTTATCCAAAGCAACTTAAAACAAGTGCATTCCACCATGAGTATATTCAAGAATCAGAACAACAAGAATCAAGAAGGTACAATTTCATCAATAAAGTTCAACTACAAAGTGCTATCAGTAAGAGCCGTTCCAGTGCTACTAAAGTGTTACTTTCTTATTCAAGGTATAGTTGAAAAAGATGTTTTTATTTTGCGATGGAAGATGTAGACACTTTCTGCTGTCCTGATGTCACTGGGGAGCTTATCCCACAATCGAGGAGCCAGGACAGCGAATAGTCGAGACTTCGTTGAGTGTTTAGCTCGCAGTGACGGAGTTACAAGCTGATTGGCAGAAGCCGAGCGGAGTGCACGAGCTGGGGTGTATGGTTTTACCATGTCCTGGATGTAGACTGGACCCGATCTGTTCTCAGCACGGTACGCAAGTACCAATGTTTTGAAGCGGATGCGGGCGGCCACCGGTAACCAGTGAATGGGGCGGAGTAGTGTGGGTGAATTTCGGGAGGTTGAAGACCAGTCGAGCGGTTGCATTCTGGATAAGCTGCAAAGGTCAGATGGCACCAGCAGGTAGACCTGCCAGGAGGGAATTACAGTAGTCTAGGCGCGAGATGATCAGAGCCTGGATGAGAACCTGTGCCGCCTTCTGGGTGAGAAGTGGACGTATTCTCCTGATGTTGTGCAGCATGTACCTACAGGAACGTGTTGTTGCAGTAATGTTGGCAGTTAGGGAGAGTTGACTATCAAGTGTCACACCAAGGTTGCTGGCAGTCGTGGTCGGGGCCAAGACTGAGTTATTGAAGGTAATCGTCAGGTCGTGAGTGGGAGAGACTTTTCCTGGAAGGAAAATTAGTTCCGTCTTGTCAGGGTTAATTTTCAGGTGGTGTGTGAACATCCACTGAGAAATGTCAATCAGACAGGCAGAGATTCGTGCTGCTACCTGTGTTTCTGATTGAGGAAATGAGAGGATCAGTTGGGTGTCATCAGCATAGCTATGGTAGGAAAAGCCATGCGAGCAAATGACAGAGCCAAGAGAGAAGAGGAGAGGACCCGGGACGGAGCCTTGAGGGACCCAGTAGTGAGAGGATAAGGCTGAGACACAGATCCTCTCCAGGTTACCCGGTAGGTGAGATCGCTAGGGTAGGATGAGAGGAGGGAGAGTGCAGTGCCTGAGATACCCAGGTCCTGGAGGGAGGAGATGAGGATCTGGTTGTTCACTGTGTCAAAGGCAGCAGAAAGGTCTAGAAGAATAAGGACAGAGGAGAGAGAGGCTGCTCTAGCTGTGTGAAGCTGCTCTGAGACAGCAAGGAGGGCAGTCTCTGTTGAGTGGCCTGCCTTGAATCCAGATTGGTGAGGGTCCAGAAGGTTGTTCTGGTGGAGGAAGGAGGAGACTTGGTTAAAGATAGCTCGCTCCAGGGTTTTGGAAAGAAAGGGAAGGAGAGAGACAGGTCTGTAGTTGTTGACTTCTGACGGGTTGAGAGTGGGTTTCTTCAGGAGAGGGTTAACTCTTGCCTCCTTCAGAGAATTAGTAAATGAGGCAAGTATGTCGTCTATTTTTTTTGTAAAGTAGTCGACTAAGTAGCTTGGTAGAAGTGTGGAGGGAGGAGAGGGACAGGGGGGGTCAAGGAGGTTGGAAAAAATAGAAAAGAGTTTTTTGGGGTTAGAGAAAGAGGATTCAATTCTGGATTGGTAGTACAGGCTTTTGGCTGCAGAGATAGCGGCAGAGAAGGAGGAGAGAAGAGAGTGATAGGCGTGCAGGTCGTAGGGTTAGGGTTAGGGTTTGGATTTTCGCCATTTCCTTTCCGATGCTCGCATAGTGGCTCTCTGGGCACACACCGAGTCTGACAACCACGGAGCCGGAGAGAGTTGCGAACCTTCCATGTCGTAAGAGGACAGAGAGAATCAAGAGTGGAGGACAAAGTAGAAAGGAGAGTGTCCATGGCAGAGTTAGGATGCATGAGTGAGAAAGAGTCAGTTGAAGGAAAGGCTGTCAGAACAGACGAGGCCAGAGAGGAGGGAGAGAGGGAGTGAATGTTACGACGGACAGGTGCAGAGTCTGTTGCTGTGGGAGGGTTGTCAGTTCCCAAGAGTGGGAGAGAGTAGGAGATAAAGAAGTGGTCAGAGACATGAAGTGGAGTTACAGTGAGGTTAGATGTAGAGCAGTTTCTGGTGAAAATATGGTCAAGGTGATTTCCAGCTTTGTGAGTCGGAGGGGAAGGGCTGAGTGAGAGAGCAAAGGAAGACAGTAAGAGTACCAGGTCAGATGACTTCTCGGTCTGGATGTTGAAGTCACCTAGAAGAATGAGCGGGGCGCCGTTTTCTGGGAAATTTTCTTCCAAGAAATCTCCCAAGGAACCAGGTGGACGAACAACAATGTTTAGTTGAATCGGATGGGTAACCATCACAGCATGAAACTCAAAAGACAGTGGTGTAGACAATGGAAGCGGGTAGAGAGAAAAACTCCATTTGGGGGAGATGAGTAGACCTGTGCCACCACCCCGGCCAGTGGGCCTAGGTGTGTGGCTGAAGGAGAAGGCAGACGAGCGAGCAGCAGGGGTAACGTGTTGTCTGGTGTGATCCAGATCTCAGTGAGAGCCAGGAAGTCCAGAGATTACTTGATAGCAAAGCCAGAGATGAAGTCTGCCTTGCGGTTAGCTGACTGGCAGTTCCAGAGGCCTACTGTGACAAAGTGTTATCATTGCAGAAGTTCATGAAATCATTACTACTGAGGTCTGTAGAAATACACGGCTCCACAGAGCTGTCACTCTCCATCAGCCTGGCAATAGTGCTAAAGAGAAACCTGGGGTTGTTCTTGTTTTTCTCTATTACTGATGAGTAATAGGCTCCTCTGGCATTACAGAAGGCCTTCTTGTATGTTCTCAGACTATCCCGCAAACTTTCCTCTAGATTCCTCTAGATTGTTGTAATGCCATATACCTTCAAGCAGCCAAGGACCCCTCGTCAATTTGGAGAGGCCTGGAAGTTACCACAAACTACAGGAGACCATCCCCCCACTGAGGACAATCACCAACTGGCTGATGACCTGAATGCCTTCTATCGCAGGTTCGAAAAGCCCACTCCCACCCCGCCCATCATCAAACACCTACACTCTCTGCCTCCTTCTTACCTCTCCCAACCTACCCCCTACCGATGCTGAGGATCTGCAAAGAGGATGTGAGTCAGCTCTTTCACAGACAGAAGATCAGGAAGGCTCTGGGCCCAGACGGTGTGTCCCCCTCCTGCCTGAAAGTCTGTGCTGACCAGGTGGCCCCTATCTTCATGCTGATCTTCAACCGATCACTGGAGCTGTGTGAAGTCCCCTCCTGCATCAAGCGCTCTATGATCATCCCGGTCCCTAATGAATCCTCCATCACAGGATTAGATGACTATAGGCCCGTCGCCCTGACATCTGTGGTCATGAAATCCTTTGAAAAACTGGTGTTGACTCATCTGAAGAACATCACAGGGCCCCTGCTAGACCCCTGCAGTTTGTCTACCGCGCAAATAGGTCAGTGGATGATGCAGTCAACATGGGACTGCACCATATGCTGCAACACCTCGACTCCCCAGGGACATATGCAAGGGTTCTGTTTGTGGACTTCAGCTCGGCATTCAACACCATCATCCCGGAGGTACATCAACCCAAACTCTCCCAGCTCACCGTGCCAGCACCCACCTGTCAGTGGATCACAAACCTCCTGGCAGACAGGATGGAGCAGGTGAGGCTGGGAAAAATCACATCCAGCACCCGGACTATAAAGCACTGGAGCACCCCAGGGATGTGTGCTCTCCCCACTGCTCTTCTCTTCTCTACACCAACGACTGCACCTCATGGGACCCGTCTGTTAAACTCCTGAAGTTCAGATGACACAACGGTCATCGGCCCTCCAACGGTCATCAGCCATCCCCGCTGAGGTTGTACTTCCTGCGCCAGCTCAGGAGCTGCTGATCCTGTTTGACTCCACCATCATCCAGTCTGTTCTCTGTTCTTCCATCACTGTGTGGTTTGGATCGGCCACCAAACAGGACAGAGGCAGACTACAACGGATAGTCAGGTCTGCAGAGAGAACTATTGGTTCCCGCCTGCCCTCCATCCTGAATTTGTACACCTCCAGAATCAGGAAGCGGGCTGGAAATATCACTGCAGACCCCTCACACCCTGGACACCAGCTGTTCCAACTCCTCCCCTCTAGGGGGCGCTACAGAGCACTGTACGCCAAAACCACCAGACACAGGAACAGCTTCTTTCCACTGGCCATCTCTCTGATGAACCATTAATCACTCGTCCAACTGCAGTACTTGCACTACTCAGACTACTGTTGTCTTTAATGTCTTTTTTATATTTATCTAGTTTATTGTAAATAATATGTGTATATATGTACAAGTATAGTACAAGTGAAACCGGAGTTAAATTCCATGTCTAAACACACATGGAATAAAGCTGATTCTGATTCTGACATGAGGGATATCCAACGTTAAGTAGTTACTGGATGATGGACTTTAGATACTAGACTTACCGAGAGAAGAGATGCCCACCAGTAGAGCTCTTAAATGTACATGAGATGTCTGTTTAACTGAGTGTTGGTGGGGGCGGCATGACAATCCTGAATATCTCCATATTCAGGACTGCACAAAAAGATAGACCTTTTATTCTATACATAAAGCCTAGTTTGATTTTTGAGTTTTGAATCAAATGTTGAAAATAAATCCTGATTGATAGTCTGCTGTCAAGCCAAATTCTTAGTATGTATATGACTCAGCAAGAGCATAATGAGTAACATTTAAACTTGTATTGGTTGGAAGGTCAGTGTCACTGGCATTGAAGGCATGTCAGGATGAGTCAGAGCTGGCAAACACACACACACACACACATATATATATATATATATATATATATATATATATATATATATATAGAGAGAGAGAGAGAGAGAGAGACATATATATATACAGTCAGGTCCATAAATATTTGGACATTGACACATTTTCCATTATTTTGGCTCTGTACACCACAACAATGGAGTTGAAATGAAAAAATCAAGATGTGCTTAAAGTGCAGACTTTCAGCTTTAATTTGAGGGTATTTACATCCAAATCAGGTGAACGGTGTAGGAATTACAACACATTAAAATGTGGCCACCCTCTTTTTAAGGGACCAAAAGTAATTGGACAAATTAATATAATCATAAATCTAATTGTCACTTTTAATACTTTGTTGAAAATCCTTTGCAGTCAATGACAGCCTGAAGTCTGGATTCCATAGACATCACCAGACGCTGGGTTTCGTCCCTGGTGATGCTCTGCCAGGCCTCTACTGCAACCGTCTTCAGTTCCTGCTGGTTCTTGGGGCATTTTCCCTTCAGTTTTGTCTTCAGCAAGTGAAATGCATGCTCAATTGGATTCAGGTCAGGTGATTGACTTGGCCATTGCAGAACATTCCACTTCTTTGCCTTAAAAAACTCCTTGGTTGCTTTCGCAGTATGCTTCGGGTCATTGTCCATCTGCACCGTGAAGCGCCGTCCAATGAGTTCTGAAGCATTTGGCTGAATATGAGCAGATAATATTGCCCGAAACATTTCCGAATTCATCCTGCTACTTTTGTCAGCAGTCACATCATCAATAAATACAAGGGAACCAGTTCCATTGGCAGCCATACATGCCCACGCCATAACACTACCTCCACCATGCTTCACTGATGAGGTGGTATGCTTTGGATCATGAGCAGTTCCTTTCCTTCTCCATACTCTTCTCTTCCCATCATTCTGGTACAAGTTTATCTTCGTCTCATCTGTCCATAGAATGTTCTTCCAGAACTGTACAGGCTCTTTTAGATGTGTTTTGGCAAACTCTAATCTGGTCTTCCTGTTTTTGAGGCTCACCAATGGTTTACATCTTGTGGTGAACCCTCTGTATTTACTCTGGTGAAGTCTTCACTTGATTTTCGACTTTGACACAGATACACCTACCTCCTGGAGAGTGTTCTTGATCTGGCCAACTGTTGTGAAGGGGTTTTTCTTCACCAGGGAAATTATTCTTCTGTCATCCACCACAGTTGTCTTCTGTGGTCTTCCAGGTCTTTTGGTGTAGCTGAGCTCACCAGTGCGTTCTTTCTTTTTAAGAATGTACCAAACAGTTGATTTGGCCACACCTAATGTGTCTGCTATCTCTCTGATGGTTTTGTTTTGATTTTTCAGCCTAATGATGGCTTGCTTCACTGATAGTGACAGCTCTTTGGACTTAATATTGAAAGTTGACCGCAACAGATTCCAAACACAAATACCACACCTGAAATGAACCCAAGACCCTTTTATCTACTCCTTGTAAATGAAATATCGAGGGAATTACACACACCTGACCTTGAAACAGCTGATCAGTCAATTGTCCAATTACTTTTGGTCCCTTAAAAAGAGGGTGGCCACATTTGAATTTGTTGTAATTCCTACACCGTTCACCTGATTTGGATGTAAATACCCTCAAATTAAAGCTGAAAGTCTGCACTTAAAGCACATCTTGATTTTTTCATTACAACGCCATTGTTGTGGTGTACAGAGCCAAAATAATGAAAAATGTGTCAATGTCCAAATATTTATGGACCTGACTGTATATATATATATATCCCGAGGCGTTCCCAAGCCAGCTGGGAGATAGAATCCCTCCAGCGTGTCCTGGGTCTTCCCCAGGGCCTAATTAGATGCCCGAACCACCTCAGCTAACTCCTTTCGACACGGAGTAGCGGCTCAACTCCAATCTCCCTCCTGATGTCCGAGCTCCTTACCCTATCTCTAAGTCTGAGCCCAGCCACTCTACGGAGGAAACTCATTTCGGCCGCTTGTATCCGAGACCTCGTTCTTTCGGTCACGACCCAAAGTTCATAACCTGTGACGGTTGGGACGTAGACCGACCATTAAATTGAGAGCTTTGCCTTCCGACTCAGCTCCTTCTTCACCTCGACGGCCCGGTGCAACGCCTGTTTTACTGCTGCAGCTGCACCGATATGCCTGTCGATCTCCCGCTCCATTTTACCCTCACTCGTGAACAAGACCCCGAGA
This sequence comes from Cottus gobio, assembly GCA_023566465.1. Taxonomy (NCBI): domain Eukaryota; kingdom Metazoa; phylum Chordata; class Actinopteri; order Perciformes; family Cottidae; genus Cottus; species Cottus gobio. The sequence continues at coordinate 4,538,871 of CM042220.1, forward strand.
TACTTGAACTCCTTCGCTTGTGATAGGCACTCCGTCCCCACCCAGAAGGAGCAATCCACCGGCAGAGCACCATGGCCTCAGATTTCATGGCGCTGACTCTCATCCCCGCCGCTTCAAACTCGGCTGCAAAACGCCCCAGTGAATGCTGGAGGTCATGGTCCGAGGAGGCAAACAGGACCACATCATTTGCAAACAGCAGAGAGGCTATCCCGAGATCCCCGAACCTGACGTTCTCTGCCCCACGGCTGCGCCTAGATATCCTGTCCATGAAAGTCATGGACAGTTATGTCATGGACAGTCATGTCATGCAGTGTTAGAAGACTAGAAAAGAGATATACAAGTCCATTGGATTTTTCCAACAAAAGTCCAGCAACACTTGTTAATTGCTGCTCGGTATATGAAATTGAGTTCTCTAAATAAACCCACGTTTTCACAGGAACAACAAAACCACTTAGTGAGGTTGAGGGGAAGTTTGTGGTTTGGGTTAAAATAACGCAATTGCTGTAAATACATAATGCAAGTTAAGATGCGTATGACAAATGCTTTAATATTATAATTAATTTACTACACAGCAAAGCTCTCTTTCATGGGACAGAGTCTAAATAACCAGGTAGGGATCTTGTTGTTCACTGTGTAAGTCTATGTAGCAGGTGTACTGAGGTAAAGAAACAACAACCATTACACTTTCACATTTAATGATATGAATAATTAATGGTTTAGTCTGATTGCTGGTAAGTGGTGAAGCGCTGGCCCTGCTTAACATTGTTTTATCCCTTTCTTAACCAAGGTGTTGCTTCTTACTGTAATACACTCAGCACTCAAATAAGGCTGTCTGAGTGTGTGTGTGTGAGGTGAGAACTGTTATGCCTGATTATGAAGACACCGTCTCCTTTTGATTGGTTCTCTCTCTCCCCTGCTGTCTCTCTTTCCAGGTTCTGCCAGTCCTGGTGTGGACCACAGTCCACACAGCAGAGCTGGAGTCTCCTCCTCCTATGCTCCCATACCCAGCAAATCACCTTTGTTGCCCGCGGCTAGACAGTGAGTCCTCATGCCTAACACTGCCCAACCCTAGCCAAAACACACCCAAAAAACCAACACGCACACACAGTGCTTGTTTAAACACTGCACACACACCACTGTTACAAGCACGTCATGTCTGTGATAAACACACAAGCCTCTCCAGTCTCTCTGAAGGTTCATTTGTTAACACTGAAACAACAGAAAACAATTTGGACACTTGACATGTAGAGACAGTTGTAATGCATATTGAAATGGTACAAGTTGGTATCACAGAAAGATGTTCTATCAGCTTTGACTGTTTGTGCACCAAGCACCATTGATGTAGACAGAGTCCAGCTCCACACGTTCCATCGGAGTCTTGCTCTCTGTCATGTAGCTAGATCTGGGAATGCCATGATGGAGCCAGGTCTCTGTAAAGATGAGGGAACAACAGTAACCTACCTCCCGTTTCTGGGTGAGCCTGTATTCTCTTGCGCCCAGAAGTTAGCCAGGAGCAGACTGGGTGGTGGAATAGCCCAATAGTTAGCTTAGCTTCCTTCTCGGCTCGCCACCATCTCAACTTCGCTTTCAGATGCCCTGGCAGGTTTGGTGTTCAGCTTAAGGCTTCCCATAAATGAATCCAATCCCCACGCTTCCTTTTCCGATGCTGATAAGTTTATTCTATCATATGATATAAGTGTTTCAAAATTGAAGACAAAAAGACAATGAATTAAGACAAAAATGTAGGTCAGAAGTCTTCATTCAGTAAATGGGGCTGGCTCAGAAGTAATTAGTTAATTTTTGATCCAATTCTCTGTTCAAAGCTTGGGCTTCTGATCGAATGTGAAATGTCCTCTTTGATCGGCCGACTCCTGGTTGCTAACCTTTGTTCTTTCCCAGCCAATGCTGTGAGTGGTTTGGATCAGATAGATAATGGCATTTTGAAAACAACAAAGGATACAATATTTGAACTAGAAAAGCAGTCTTTTGATAATTTAGCCTCTGAATTAGCACACAGAATGTCTAAAGGGGTCTGTTGCTGAAGAAAAGCAAAGAATGCACTCACTTAAACGACTTGACATACACTGTGAAAATCACATGACAACTGTATATGGCCTTACTACATGATAGTTTAAATATTTTATGTTTCTAGATGAAGATGAAGATTATGAGGTTTGCTATAGATGTGATTATAAAGTGTTTTTTGCTGTCAAATGTAGTCCTCAGCTTTTAACACAGCTCCATCATTCCAGAGCTGTGTTGCCAAGCAATGGTGCGGCCAGTAGCAGACATGCTCTGTACAACAGGGATGCTGTCGATTGGAAAAGAGGAGGAGTGGGAGCAGGGAGGAGTGTGGAAATATCTGCTGCCTCCGACAGCCAGCATCAAAATTCTACAGCCGACATGATCACTTACCGAACTCACAGCATTCAAAGCGGAGACATAAAAAATCTGTCAGAGCAAACAACTGCAGCTTGCACGGTACAGGATGTCAGCGGGAAAACCATGAGTGCTCAACGGCCCGGTCCTCTCGAAGCAGATCGGGACAACGGCAACTTCAGGTCAGAACTGATTACAGTGGAAACAGAGAGGGGGAAAGGATAGAAATGCAAAAGGTTTTTTTAGGGTTATTTTTATGAAACGTAACCTGTGGGTATCTGCCAATAGTCAATATAAAACATAAAACAGGCAAATAAAAATGATTATTGTTTGTAGGTTCTTTGCTTGTGAGCGACAACATTACAAATACATTGTATGTTATGAGAACATAGGTGAGGGAGAGAATGGAAAATTGAGTTGTGACTCATTGTGTGGCTAGAGAGGGAATGTATGGAGGCGCAGAGCAATCTTGTTGCTCAGGTTCACTTTGTAGGGTTTGATGGAGAAGATCATTTTGTGTCTTGTGTGCTCAAATGCACCAAACAGCACTGCTGCATCATTTGTTGATTCAAATTGAAACATATATTCATCCACCTGCCTCCCCGTCCCAACTCACTACTTCCTATTTTCTTTCATTTCAGGTTGCCGAGCAATGGAGATAGCTCCCAGACAATCTGCCACAGCCTCAACATCGTCAAAAACATTGGTGAGAACATGACTTAGGTAGTGTGTGTAAACCACCCACACCAGTTCTACAGCTGACAAAATCAGCTCTTATTTGTGAATATATATATTATAACATTATGACCGATGTCTTATAACATTGGTAAGACACACTCATTTACATATGCAACATACGTGCAAACACTTATTTCTGATAAATAATGTATCAACCCAACAGTAGGCATGATAGTCAGCCACTGAGCTGTATCTGTTACTGCATATCTGATTTGCAGGGTTTAGTCAGACAGCAGTTTACCTGCAGGGCTATTTGGAACAATTCACAAAGGATAGTTTTATAGCTTTGGTAAACAAATGAATGTGCCGTTTTCTTTTCTCCAACCTGTGCATTTCTTTATATGCACATTTCACTCTTTCTCTTATGTAAGTGTTAGTCCAGTTCTACGCCCACCAAAGCAATCTGCAGTATATGACTGAGGGAGATTATGCAACAGGCTCCTGTTGTTCAAAGTCACCTTCTCTCTTGATATACACATAGCCAATGTTCCCTGAAAAGAGCAGTTCTTATCAGAAAACCTTTTTAGTTCCAGTCCCAGTCCATGCATACACAGGTATTTTCGTACATTGAAACATCATTGATTTTTACGTTTTTGGTCTCTTAGCCTCTGGTTGCTATTGCTGTCTGTGTATTGCAGCAGTACATTACGTTGACATCTGTGGGTAGATTTAAATCATGTGTCCACCACGGAAAAGGATCCTAGTGGACCATGGATTGGCATTGTTTTCGTCTCAATGTAAATCAAATGACCACAATTTAAATTACATGACTATTTCATGAAGATGTGAGAGAGAAAGACACAGCTAATCAAACTTTGTTGTTTTGGAAGCTGATTTATGACTATTAATTAAAAAGCTGCTTCCCATCCAACTATGCAATATGGATTTTTAAACTATTACAAATAATCTGCTGGTTTTGTCATGGGAGCACAAAGGCAGGACTCTTGCGGAAACAGAGGCAAACACACAAAGGATCAGACAGGAACCCTGACAGTACCTCCACAGGGAGGTACTGGAAGGGTGCAGGGAGGGTGGACACCGGTTTAATCAGTGACACATGGAACAACGGGTGGACCTTCAAGGATGAGGGGCGTTTCAGACGAACAGCGGACAGATTGATGATGCTCTGGATCTCGAAAGGGGCGATGAACCGGGGGGACAACTTCCGGGATTCGGTCTTAAGCGGCATGTCCTTTGCCGAGAGCCACACCCTTTGACCGACCTGGTAGCAAGGAGCAGGAGTGCGCCGTTGATCCGCCACACGTTTATTTTGTTCTGCCATACGGAGAAGAGAGGCCTGGGTCTCCCTCCACATCTTCCAACGGCGACGAATGTGGAGCTGCACAGAGGGAATGGCTATCTCCACCTCCTGAGCGGGGAATAGGGGAGGCTGGTATCCCAGGGAGACCTCAAACAGCGAGTGACCAGTGGCCGAAGAAGTATGGGAGTTGTGGGCCTATTCTACCTAGGCCAGGTGAGTGCTCCAGCTGGAGGGGTTCGACGCAGGCACGCAGTGGAGGGAGGCCTCCAGCTCCTTATTTAGCCTCTCTGTCTGCCCGTTAGACTGGGGGTGGAACCCGGAAGACGATGGTTGCGCCAAGAGCCTGGCTGAAGGCTCTCCAGACCTGGGATATGAACTGCAGACCGCGTTCTGACACGATGTCCACCGGAAACCCATGTAACCGGAACACCTGTTGACCATAATGTCCGTCGTCTCCCGAGCAAAGGGAAGCTTGGCCAGAGCGAGGAAGTGGGCTGGCACCGGAAGTGGTCGCAGTAGGCCGGCGGAGGGTTGATATGTGTTGCGAGAACAGCCGGGGTCCGGCTTGGTCCGGAGAGCGTCTTGCACAGCGGACTCAATCTCCCAGGTGAGAGAGGCTGCCACACAGGTTGCAGGGAGAATGGTACGAGGACAGGAGAAGTCCCTCAGGGGAGAACTGGCGAGAAGGAGCGTCGGGCTTGGTATTTTTGTGGCCTGGACGGTAGGAGACGCCCAAAGAATAGTGACCACCTTGCCTGGCGGGAGTTCAACCTCTTGGCCGCCCGGATGTGTTCCAAATTTTTATGGTCTGTCCAGACCACAAATGGATGAGCGGTCCCCTCCAGCCAGTGTCTCCACTCCTCCAATGCTAGCTTGATTGCCAGCAGTTCCCGGTCTCCGACGTCCTAATTTCTCTCTGCCGGGGTCAACTGGCAGTAATAGGAAGCACAAGGACGAAGCTTTGAGTCAGTGTCACATGAGAGTTTTTATTTTTTATTACATTTAGCTGACGCTTTTATCCACAGCGATTTACATGATATACATGTAACCCACATGGAGGGTAGGTGCACACTGGACCAGTATAACCCAGATTCGTAGAGAGGAGTAATTACCAGAAATCAGACACCACAATGAGCAACCAGACACAGAGTTAAGTTTAAATGAAAACAATTGTATTAACACACAAATAATTTACAACATTGCCGGCATTCAGTTTAGTAAAATTAGAATTGTCCTTTGAAATGGGTGCACCCAGAAAATAAAAGTAATCCTCAAAAAATAGGATGTTCTGCTAGATTCAACTGTCCTTTGAGGTCCTTCCCCACAGTCCTACCACACTGATAGCAAGGTAGATGAACGTTGGAAGCGCTCCTCAATCCAGGTGCTCAACACGGGTGGCTCGCCATCTCCCTCGTCAGGGAGAGAATCCAATCCAACTCAAAGTTCAAGGGTATCCAGAAAACCCAGCCTGTGTAACATAACACGGCTTATATAACAACATATGCAAATATTCTTATTCTCTTAACTGTACAGTTGAATTTGATCAATGTTAACATATAATACAATTCAGTAATTAACCAATGAATAAAGGATTACTGTTGTATCATAACATTAACTCTTAATATTAAAGTATAAACAATACTATTAAATTACAATTTTAATGGCAGTGAAACCATACGAATGGTAGATTATTATGCAAACAACCTACAACTTCACATCAAATACTCACTATATGTGAATATCGTAAGTAAAGCAATGTAAATATTTTCTTGTCACAACACTGACACCTTGCGTTTGTGAATGCAAGCAGCACAATGATGAACAGAAAGCTAATCTCAAAGCTCAAATTCAGCTACATAATCCTTAGCTCTGTACTGAATGTAACTAACATACATACTCGTAGTACACACACACAATTGTCCCCTTTTGTCTATAACTAAAGAAATATAAACCATATTACAGTACACTCAATGGCAAAAACACCACGAGGCTATGCTAAGTCATATAGCATTTCGCTACTGTGCCACCTGTGGCGCTAATTTAGCATGTGTAACTCACCGGGAAAATAAAGAATAAACGGTGCTCTAAGCTGCTCTCCAGGTCCCCTCAGTAGTTGACAAACTTCGTATGGGCTCAAACATACTCTAACTTCTCTTTGTTCAGTATTATATCAAGTACCAGTAGCAGTAATATTGCTCCGTAATTCTAACTTCTCCGCTTCTCATCAGGCTCCGTCGGTCTTCACACTCGACTGCATCTCTCTAACGCGAATGAGGAGGCGGGACTTAGACCGTTTTACACCAATAACATGCAGTTATTTCACCTTGAACCAATAGGCCCACTTGTCAAGTTTTTTTGACAGGTAGAACACTTCCTGAGCAAAAAGGAAATCGCTTAATAATAATAAATTAAATACAGAATAAATAAAACGGAATTGTTAATTAAATAAAAGGAATTCTCAGTAAGGAGGAAATATAAATAATACTATAAATAAATGTTTTGGTAACAACTCGTTTTCCCAGAGGGTTACATACAGTAGACCATAGACACAGCAACGGTGAGCAATTAGGGTTAAGTGTCTTGCTCAAGGACACAACAACACGGACTGGCTGAGCCAAGGTTTAAACCACCGATCCTCTGATTGAAAGTCAGACCTGCTAACCACTGAGCCACAGTCGCCCCACTTCAACGACGAACTGCCGGGTGTCGTCGGGCTGGATCAGGACGGGGGTGGAACTAAACCGCTCCTTGAGGAGTTGGAACACCAGACCGGCTTCTGGCGTCCACGAGAATGTGGTCTTGGAGGAGGTGAGTCTAGTGAGGGGGGCTGCAAGCGTGCTGTAGTTCCTGATGAAGCTGCGGTGGAAGTTCGCAAACCCCAGGAACTGCGGGTGCTGTTTCCAAGAAGAGGGAGTCGGCCACTCTGTTACCGCTTTGATCTTCTCCGGATCCGCCTTCACCTGACCCATCTCAATGATGAACCCCAGGAACCAAACTGAGGTTACGTGGAACTCACATTTTTCTGCCTTCACGAACAGCTTGTTCTCCAGTAGGTGCTGGAGGACCATCCGGACATGACGCACACTGAGTAAACACTGAGTTAATCAGCGGCAGAGGGTACTTGTTCTGGGTGGTGATACTGTTCAAACCTTGATAGTCAATGCAGGGCCATAGACTTGTGTCCTTAGTGACAAAGAAGAACCCGTCGCCGAGTGGTGACAAGGACGGGCAAATTATTCCGGCCTTCAAAGACTGTGTGATGTACTCCTCTATGGAGGCCTTCTCTGGTCTGAACAGGTTATATAACCGGTTGGAAGGGAACGAAGGTTGATGCCCAACGTATTCGTGGCCCAGTCCAAAGCCCTTCCTTGTAGTAAGCCCACCACGTACGAGACCTTGGTCCGGTCCAAGGCGAAGGTCTGGGGCTAGCAGTCAAACACCTGCCGGCACTGGAACAGGAAGCCCCGGCACCTTCCCAGTGTATTATCGTAGGAATCCGGTGCTTGGGCAGGCGGAAGACTGGCCTTCCGAGCCAGGTCCTGCACTATGCAGCTGATCTTGGACACCTCGGCTGCCATGGACTTCTGCATCTCCGCCATGTCCCGGATCATCTGCTGATGTTCAGCCAGCAGCGTGCTGTGTCCAGCATGTAACCAGCGTAACTCCTCCGGTGGTCGCTTGGTCCATGCTTGTCAGTCCGTTCTCTCACGGGAGCACAAATTTAGGACCCAAACGCAGACCACCAGACAGGAATGACACAATGCAATGATTTCATTTGAAAATCCTTACAAGTCCAACAGAACAAGCAGGAAACAGCAGGGCGACTGTGGCTCAGTGGTTAGCAAGTCTGTCTTTCAATCAGAGGGTTGGTGGTTTGATCCCAGCCTCCGGTAGTCCATGTCGTTGTGTCTTTGAGCAAGACACTTAACCCTAATTGCTCACCGTTGCTGTATTGCTAAACATACAAAAGAAACTAATTATAAAAGATGCAGGTGGGCAGATATGACGGCAATCTGAAAGCTGATTGGTGAAGTAACACAAGAGAACAGAGAAAGGCTGTCAATGTCAACACTAAGGCCTTCTGATAGGCTGCAACAGCTTGAAATATTATAAAAACGAATGGGACAGCACTATGCTGCAACAGATCACTTTACCCTGATAAAGTCAGGACAAGTAATGGGAATTTATCTCATATCTTTGACTCCCTGATTTGAGCATGGAATGTTTCACCAGGAATAAATTGCGAATTTATTTTGCATCCTGCGTGTTTTTTGGACCGAACTTTACCTGGTCAAGAACAGGCTTTTGGGATCTCAAGCATCTTTCTGAGAAGATGTTCAAACATGGAAGCAGCAAGGCAAACATAGCCACCCAAACTGGTTACAAACTACTACAAACAGGGAGCAGTCAAATGTTGGTTTGTGTAGTTGAATTATCAGCTTTTTTTAATCACAAATTATGTGGGAAATGTAAAATAGCACATTATATTAAAAAGTAAAATTGTGTAATTTTCTTGTTTAGCGTCTGTCCAGAGTAGCTGTTTTTTCCCCCAACTGAAATGCCACTGCTTAGGCACAGAGGTAATCCAGTTCTTTGCAAAAAAGAAAAAGAAAGTCTACATCTCTACTTCATACCTGACTCATTGTCCTTTGACTCTCCAGCCTTCCTGTACCAGGAATACCGGGACACCTCCAAGCAGCAGGAGATTGAGCAACGACGGCAGCGTGAGAACCTCTCTCCTGGAGTCTTACCAGGGACGGTGGTTGAAGGGTCCGGTGTCATGTCCCCGCCAGTATTACAGCTGCAGCTGAGGAACAGTGCTCGGTCACTGAGCTTGTGGCAGAACCTGGAAGCTGTGCAGGCCAGCGGCCTGCTCACCCAGTTACCACAGAGTGAAATCATAATACAGGAGGTGAGCAATTTTGTGCAGGTGAAGGCTTCTATAGATATAAAGATATTAGTTATAAAATATTACATTCAAGTGTAAATGTACAGTATAGCTGAGGCTGTAATGGAAATGGCATTACTTTGACCTGATGTTTGTTATGGGATCACCACAGTTGTTGCACCCTATCTTGATCATGAATGTCTGAACCACATCGCATGGCACTCAAGTTAATAGTTGTAAAGATTCACTTTAAAGCACAAATGTTAAAAAATGTGTCTCACTAAAATCTCAAGCTTGTGATGCAAGTGTAAAAGACAAGGTTTCACCAAATAAGGTAGATGTTATCATCTGGGGACCATGAATGTTCATCGATCCAATAGTTGCTGAGATATTTAAGTCTGGATCAAACTGTTGCAAAGACCGTCCGACAGACTGACATCAGAGCCATGCTGCTAGCTGGACGAGCATTACAGCACTGACAATTCTAGTGGCAGTCTAAGAGAAACAAACAGAGATACATTTAGACTGGCAGCCTTCTTCCAAAATAACTACATGCATATTCAAGCAAACAGATTGTGACCTCTCATCTTCCATCAATATAAAAGTAAATGGATTACTCTATTATGACATCATTTAAATCTGGTAATTTGGTAGGTTTTCCAATGAAAATCAGGAAAAGGAAAACAATGAGCCTCATCCAATTGTGCAGCCGGATCAGATTGTCATCACATCAATTGTTCGCTGGGTGCAGGAATTCTAGGTTAGTATTAATGTGGCATTGTGATTTGTTTTTCTGTCTAGGCCATGTTCGAGCTTGTTACCTCAGAAGCATCGTACTATAAGAGTTTGGAGATTTTAGAGGCTCACTTCCTACGAAACCCTGATTTAATCAACACACTCAGCCAATCTGATGTGCATTTTCTGTTCTCCAACATCGAGGAAGTGATGAAGGCCAGTGAAAGGTAGGACGGGGTCTTGATTAACATAAATCAGTTCATGATTGAAAGTCTGATCAAGTTCCAGTCCAGCAAACAAGCTTTTGCTTCATATCCCTGGATAATGATATCTTCATATTTTCAGATTCCTGATGGATCTTGAGCACCGAATTGAGAAGTCTATTTTGATTTCTGATGTGTGTGACATTGTTTACCACCATGCTGTGGAACACTTCGATGTCTTCATTAAATACGTCATTAACCAGGTCTACCAGGAGAAGAACTACAGACGCATTTTGTGAGTATCTATTCTCTAAATGCAATGTGACTATATCTTCATACTTTGCTTAGAACAACACTGCGTCCTATTTGACTACTGATGATAAGAGAGAGGAACTGGGAGAAAGAATAACAGGTGTCATCCTTCGCTGCTATTTTGTGTGTGAATGTTGTCAGCCTGGCTTTTCAGTAGAAAACAGGTTTGATTTTAATCATAACAAATGTGTGCAGGGTGTGGTTGAGTTTGAACATAATGTGTATGTCCCACTTCATGAACCACACATACCTGAGTGAGAGGGTGGCGTTCCCACGTGCCCTGCAGAGGACAGGTTCCTCGGATTGGCTGGCCCCATGGGACTTCTGCCAGCTACTGGAAAAACGTCTGAAACCTGCTGGTTGTTTAAAAACTAAATATGAAAATTCTAAAGCCTGCGACTGGTTTATGAACTAACATTTTTGAGATGCAACACGAAGAAAGTATATCTGTATGTACATCTGTTTTGTAGATGTACAGTACATTATGTCGAGCCTTTGGTGACACAGTTTGATCACAGTCTGATCACAGTTATATGAGTTATAGGATTGCCTAATTACTTTTCACAAACAACATCAGTGGCTGAGCCACTGACATTGCAATGTAGAAAGATAAGTTATAGTACACAACAAAACTGTTCAAAAACGTGGTGACTATTTACTGCATACTGAAAAGAGACGAGCTGCTTTCATTTTCTCTCAATTGTAAAGATGCTCCTTCTTCAAACAGGCTGGTCCACTATAGGTTTTCAGAGCCATTCAGGACAGGTTTTTTCTTGGCTGAATATCATAAAGCAAAGGTTATTTGCTCTCTTAACTTCCCATTTGTCATGATTTGAACGGCTTCACTGTTGTATCACCTTGTACCTTTAAAACCTCTTGCACCTCAGACATTTTGTGGTGAAAATTGCAAAAGGTTTGCATCTCTTACTAAATCCTGATTATCTCCTCATTCACAAGGTCTATTTGAATAATTTCAAAAGGTACAATATACAGAAAACCATTGTGAACATATATAATAAGTTAATATATGCAGGGCTGCAACTAACGATTATTTTAATAATCGATTAATCTGTCGGTTATTTTTTCGATTAATCGATGAATCGGATAAAAAAACAAAAAAGCATTAATTTCCATCCCTTTATACAAAAACAGAACTGACGGTGCAAAAATCTTCAGAAAGTGCACAAACAAGTTGCTCCTTGAACATCCCTGATCTGTGGGTCAGTGGTTAGCAGGTCTGACTTTCAATCAGAGGATCGGTGGTTCAAACCCTGTCCTTGAGCAAGACACTTAACCCTAATTGCTCACTGTTGTTGTGTCTGCGGTCTACTGTATATCATGTAAGTTGCTTTGGCTAAAAGCGTCAGCTAAATGTAATGTAATTATAAAATAAATGGACAAACATACACATGTATGCTTTACATCTGCCAAATATATAGGCTTTTATTGAATAAGTAAGTGGACAATTTTTTTTTTATTTTTGTTTAAAGGGACCTGAGCTGTCAGAACAATAAAGAACTTAGAAAAAATAAAGAAAAATACAAATCGGAAAACTTAACAGGATTTGTTTGAACATCAGAACTTGTTATCTACACTACACTCACAAACTCTCACAGACACACATGCACTCACTCTCTCTCACTCCCTTTGTTCAGACCATTGCACTGTTCTTACGAGCTAACGCTAACTTGTCAAGCTGATAACGAGTAAACAGCAGAAGAGCTGCAGGTGGGACGTTACGTCCTCACTTCAAAACGGAACAAAAGCTGCCGACTAACCGCGGCACCGGAGCCTGCAACCTCTTCTACTTCTAGAGGTACCTCTACTAGCTGCCGCTGCCACGATTTGAGCTCCTACTGTGCTTTTGAACGCCCTTGCCTCCGCTATGTGTTTCAGAACAACGTTACGGTCTCTCAGAACTCAACTTTTTTTTTTCATACTCAAACATCTCTGCTTATTGAGTGCCGTAATAATCGCGCAACACAACGAATCGAATTTTATCGATTTTTTCGATTCGTTGTTGCAGCCCTAAATATATGTGTTAATGGTATATTGGTTTATGATAGTACACAGAAAAGAAAAAAAGATATATTTTTAGAAAGAAATTAATTCAAAGTTAATTTTTATTATCGTAACTATATTAATGAACGCTTTTTAATATATAAAATAGCTCTATATGGTAGGACTATCGGTGCAAAGTTTTGCTTTGATTGAGTGAGGTTAAGTATTTTTAATAATTATTTTAGTTCAAACATTTCGAGAAATTGTGTCAACTCTGCTGAAGTTAAAAGTTCCCACACTCCTCGGTGGTCCTTGAACAGTCCTTGTTTTGCTGTCGCCTTGTGCAGCACAAGAATAGCAAGTCATGGAGACAAGAAAGGCCTTGATTAATCATATTTCAGCCATAAGTAAGTCAATTTTGTTCTTTTTTGCTGGACATAAATGGCAATGTTGTGCGTATGTTGGCAGGGCTTTGTTGGATTCAGTAGGTTCTAAGGATTCCACAATTGTATAGTACTCCTGTGTAGCTTTATGCTATCAATATGAAATGGCATATTTTTAAAACTTAGGGTGCTTTCTCTAACCTCCTGAGTCACTTTGAGTCATACTTATGGTCTATGTATATATGTATTGTGTAATAGTGTGGCTCTGCTAAAGGGCTGGTGTTTATTGATAGGCTCTGAACCCCAGAGTCCCCATTTTTGTGGACCCCAGACACCCCATGAGGTTTAAGGACCGTGATGGTGGTATATTATATTTTTCTTCCTGTCAAAAAAGTCACCTGAAAAGATGTAAACATCAGACTTTGTCTACTCGAAACTCAAAATGAGGAATGTCTTGCTTGTCTTGCCTTCATCTCTCTTTTATACTTTGATCACCCTGAATGCCTGGTCCAGACGCTGGCTTTTAAAACACTTCTGCTCTTCATTGGGTTTCACCTTTGATTTGTGATTTATAGACAAACATTAGTCTAATTAGTGTGCAAGGAATGTAACATTACAGCTGAAGCATTTAACAGATTTATTTTACCATAAAACTTCCACAACATTCCTTCCAAGTGACAAAGGGTTCATCCCTCTTAAGCATCCCTGTTTCCCTCACTTGCGTCTTTTCCTTGCGTCTTAGTCCCCTCCCACCAGGGATGCATGGAGAGACACAAGGAAACCAAGCGAGGAGAGAGGACACAAGGGAATATGTTTTAAGAGACATCACGCAAAGCGTCGGTTTCTGATGACTGCGGCCGACGATCACAACTGGATCAGCTGATCAGTCGGCTTTAACAGCTGGAGAGACTTTCCAATTCAATTCAATTCAGTCTTTTGTATAGCCCAAAATCACAAATACAAATTTGCCTCTGAGGGCTTTACAATCTGTTTCTATTAATAGTTATTATATATATATATATATATATATTATATATTAATAGCTCCGCGAAAGAACGGCACAGAAATATGAATCAGCTGTTGCTGGATGCACCAGAGTCTGGAGTTCCCGCCCCCTTGCTCTGTGAACCCCTACGTGACTCTCACAGGAGCTCACAGCCTGTGGAGTCTGTCGAGCTCTCACCGTGTTTTGTCGATTCAGGTGTCCATCAACTTTTTGTGTAAAACTAACCAATGAACACTTAGGAAATCCCTAAGGACCTACCCACCTACACTGCAAAAATACACAGGCTTTCAGTCAGAGGCTCTACCAACCCACCTTACACTGCAAATAAAATAGTACATTTTTTTCTTCTTTTTAGTACATATTTTGACTCAACTATATAGTAAATATTTAGTTTGAAAACAAACATTGTTATAATGTTAATTTTTCATTTGCACACACCCCATGAAGCTTGATCTGTAGAATGAAGTCATTCCTCAGTCCCGTTTCATCTCAGTCCCTCTCTCATTTTGGTGAAAGTAGTTACAGACAACACTTCTACTCAAAAAACAATAATACAAAATTTGGTATTAGACATTTATTTGCATGTATCTACCATTATATTCATATATTCAACTGCTTTTGTGAACCTAAGACCTTTGGTAAACCAATTTCAAGCACCAGTACTGTTCGACCACATGAGTAAAGTTATGTTTTCACAAGAGATATGAAGAATTTCAAAAATCAAGCTTCAATTTTTCAAAGAAGTCTTGATCAAAGAAAAACAAAAATAAAATCCTAGATTCTTTACGGTGGTGCTGTATGCTAGAGCAATGTCATCAAGAGAAACAATATCATTCGATAATTGATTTCTGAGATGTTCTGGGCCAAGCAAAATATTCAGTCTTGTCCCGAGTTCAACATCAGGAAGTTGCAGGTCATCTAGATCTTTATGTCTTTGAGACATGCTTGACGTTTTGTTGAACGTAGCACTAAGGTCTAACAGGACAAGAACCATGACAAGTCCCCTATCTGATGCAACTAGAAGGTAATTCGTAAGTGTCACCAGTGCCGTCTCCGTGCTATGATGCTTTCTAAATCCGGACTGAAAGTCTTCAAATAAACTATTGCTGTGTAAAAAGTCACACAACTGATTTGCAACTACTTTCTCCAGAATCTTACACAGGAAGGGAAGGTTAATTTAATTACAGCCACTTTGAAAGACTGTGGGACATAATCTGTAAAGAACCATTGATATTATCCAGCAGATAGGTGCCAATCAAAGGCAAAACCTCCTTGAACAACCTCATTGGAATGGGGTCAAGGCGACAGGTAGAAGATTTATAAGCAGAAACAGTTGAAGACAATTGGTCAAGGCTTATGTGAAAAAAGCCATCCAAACACACATCAGGGCCCATAGCCACTTCCAAGGCCAGTCCAATTGAGGATAAATAGTCAGTACTTGAGGGACTGAGATTGCCAATCCTGCCTCTAATAGCCAGAATCGTATCATTGAAGAAGTTCATGAAGTCATTACTACTGAGGTCTGTGGGAATACACGGCTCCACGGAGCTGGGACTCTCCATCAGCCTGGCCACAGTGCTGTGTACCCAACGGTACACACACCGGCAGCACAAACTCAAACGTTATAAGGCAATGGTCTGATAAAACAAGGTTCTGCAAAAAAAAAAAAAAATGCTCACCATCAACGCCATATGTAAGAACAAGGTGAAATGTAAAAGGTCGAGGGTGTGGCTAAAGCAGTGAGTCAGTTCATGTACTCTCTGACAGAAGCCAATCAAATCTAACAATGACATAAATGCAACACTAAGGCTATCATTGCTAACATCCACATGAATATTAAAATCACCTACAATAATAACCTTATCAGTCTTAAGGACCGAACTTGACAAAAACTCAGAAAATTCAGATATAAACTCTAAATACTGAGCAGGTGCCCGGTACACTACAGTAAACAGAGTCGGCTGTACTGTTTTCCAGCTGAGTGTGAAAGACTCAAAACAAGGCTTTCAAACGAGCCACAATTCAATTCAGGCTTAGGACACATTAACAGGCCTGAGTCAAAGATGGCAGCTTCTCTACCTCCTCGGCCAGTGCCTCGAGGAATGTGAGCATTAATATGACTAGGAGGAGTTGATTAATTCAGGCTTAAATATTCCTCATGTTTCAGCCAGGTCTCAGTAAGACAAAATACATCAATGTGACTGTCTGATATTAATACATTTACTAATATAGCTTTCGAAGACAGAGATCTAATATGTAGGAGTCCACATTTAATTATCCTATTGTGTTGCACTGTTGCAATAGTGGTGTTGACCTTTATGAGGTTATGTTCTATAACACCTCTATTAGTTACTTTTAATTTAAAAAGTGGCCGTGGGACAGACACAGTCTCTATAGAGTTTAAGGTAGGCAACTGCCCTAAAGGAAATGCAGAGAAGGGTGTAAGACTACAACTCCTCTTCCTTGTCTGAACTCTGGATTGTCATGGACGAAGTTGACCAATAAACTTGGTCATATTTGCAGAAAGGAGATGTGGGATGAATGCCGTCTCTCCTGATCAGACCAGGGTTCCCCCAGAATGTCCACCAGTTATCCACAAAGCCCACATTGTTTGCTGGGCAAAACCTCGACAACCAACGGTGGAATGATAACACGTGGCTATAGATCTCATCTGTGACCGTATTTGGGAGAGGGCCAGAGAAAAGTACGGAGTCCGATATTGTTTTGGCGTAAACACACACCGATCCCACATTGATTTTAGTGACCTCCGAGTGGCGAAGTTGGGAGTCATTACCACCGACCTGTATTACAATCTTACTGTATTTACGTTTGTTCTTAGCCAACAGTTTTAAATAGGACTCAACGTCGCTCGCCCTGGCCCCAGAAATACATTTGACTGTGGTCCCTGGCTTCGCTATCTTTGTGTTTCTGACTATGGAGCTGCCAATAACCAAAGATGATTTCTCAGTGGGTATGTCGCTGAGTGGGGAGAACCGATTAGAAACGCGAGGAGGCTGTTGGTGCCCAGATTGCTGTTTGGACTTCTGTTTCCTTCGCTCAGTCTGAATATATTTTAACCAGATGGTGAATCAGAAAACAAATCTAATTTATAACTTCAGTTTAATCTGTGATTGTCTTCACTCTGGTATGAAACTCCAGCGATCAGTACGCTCAGCTGCAGCGTCCAATCAAATAACTGCTTAACCATGAGGGGGCTGTTGAGCGTTAAAACACTTCCTGGAAGCTCGCTCTCGTGGCTCCTCGATCATGGCTCCTCTGAGATCCCTCCTTGCTCCTCGATCCTCGCTCCTCAGAGCAGAATAAATGCTTTGGGACGGCCGTCAATATGGCGGCGCCAAACAACTGTTTTGTCGTTCGTGGGGTTGCTTCATCAATTTGGTGTGTGACCTATAAGTCGGTCTCAATTATATACAATAGTTTATGGCTGGATGCCTCCATTACCTTTACACTGTGTGCCATGTTTATGTCACGATTGGGTGGTAAAGCAAAGACTCAAAAGCAGAGGAAAACAATGGAATTGAGGTGAGGCCAGGGCAAGGTCTTTACTGGGCAAAAAGGTAATGTACGGGGGTTCAGTCCAGAAAGGCAAACAAATCCGATAGGAATCAGGCAAGATAAAAAACTGACGACGAGGCAAAGTCATAAACCAAAAGAAAACAAACACTGGATATTATTGCTGGAAGGGGATGCACACACACAACCTGGCACCAGGGACAGGGAAAGCAGGAGAGAGTAGCTTTGTGTGGGGTTGGCAGAGGGAAAAACCAGGGGCAGGTGATTGGAATTAGGTGTAGGGAATGACAACTTGAAGGAAACACACGGAAAGCAGGCGTTACAGTTTATGCATTGCCATAGAAACCTATGCCCTGTTGTTTTTGCCATCTTCATAATTTGCATGGCAAACACCTATACCTTCCTCGAGATAATTTTACAAACAATGCATTCCAAAATAAATAAAAAATAGGATGCTTCTAGAACTGGCTGAAGGTGACATGAGGTAGACATGGCAGATATGGCGAGAGATGTAATCTTGTAGTACAGAATTGTTTGTTTAGGTTGTTTTCTAATTTCACTGATTTTGTATCATTATTGTAATATTCACAGTATTCACATATGTGATGATTTTTTAATTTACATTTGAGCTGTCAATTATCTTTTAATTGTAAATCACTTTGTATCTCTTCCAATGTGAGCCTATAAATAAATCACTGATCGTCTGTCTTACATTTAACAGGGATGTCTAAGATATCACATGAAGCTGTTTGACTAAGAATTAATCTGTAATATGTGCGCTATAGATGGCCACAGATGTGCAGAACTTTATTTATCCCTAGTAGGCCATTTCATAGTGTATGCAGCAGAGCAGAGCCCAAAGACACAAACACACATATCTCAATAAAGTCACATAGGATAAATGTCATAACAAATAAGTTTTAAGTGTAAAATATAAAGAAAATAACTATTGGGTCTGGCGATAGACCTACACATAGTTCGTTTTTAATATTTTCATTAATTTGGTATGTTAAAAATTGGAAAACACCCTTATCCTTTCAATGAGGTAAAGAACCTCAAGGAAATACAGTTTGTATGTGTATGGCACCTCAAATACAGAGAAGAGAGGAGCAACAGCTCCACAGTCTCATTTTAAATTCCACAAAAACAACAAGCATATCAACGTGTTGAGTCTTTCCTCTCTGTTGATTGCAATAATTTACTTGACTTGTGTTTTTGTCTTGGAAGCCAGAGTTTAACAGATGGTTTTGTAGAAAATGGACTCCCAGTCTTAAGATCTCGTCTGCCTTTCGTCCTAATCCCCATGGTAACCAGTGACCTGTGTCTATGAATCAATAGCTGCTCTCAAGTCCATCACAAATATAGAAATGACAGCTCACTAACCTCCATAACACAGCTCACTACTGGTAATGTTGCCGTATGTATAATGTACCTCAATAACACAGCTCACTACTGGTAATGTTGGCGTATGTATAATGTACCTCAATAACACGGCTCACTACTGGTAATGTTGGCGTATATATATTGTACCTCAATAATCTCAATAACACATCTTACTGCTAGTAATATTAGTGAATATATAATGTCCTCAATAACATCAACAACATATCTTACTACTGGTAATGTTGGCGTGTATATAATGTACCTCAATAACCTCAATAACACATCTTACTACTGGTAATGTTGGCATGTATATAATGTACCTAAATAACCTCAATAACACATCTTACTACTGGTAATGTTGGCATATATATAATGTACCTCAATAACCTCAATAACGCATCTTACTACTGGTAATGTTGGCGTACATACAATTAGGGCTGCAAATCACAATTATTTTAATAATAATTAATCTGTTGATTATTTTTTGACAATGAATCGGATAAAAAAATTAAAAACAAAAAAACATAAATTTTCAACCCTTTATTCAAAAACAGAACTGACGGTGCAAATTCACAATGCAAAAAATCTTCAGAAAGTGCAAAAACAGGTTGCTCCTTGAACATTCCTGAGCTGTTAATAAAGTAATGATTAAAAAAACAAAAATTGACTAACACATGTATGCTTTACATCTGCCAAATATATAGGCTTTATTTTAAATAAAGTGCACACAAAGATGTATATTTTTGTTTAAAGGGACCTGAGCTGTCAGAACAATACATCATTAATGCAAAAATGTGAGCATGTCCACATGCTCCTGGCTCAGGCTTGCTCTTTTCTTGGAGGCTGTTTCCTGCTGCAGAAAACAGCCGCTCGGATGGTGTTGAGGTGGCAGGGATACATATTAACGAGCTAACGCAAACTTGTCATGCTTGTCAAGCTGATAACGAATAAACAGCAGCACCAGAAGACCGACTGCAGGGACATTACGTTCCTCACTTCAAAAGTAGGATTCTGTATTGACTTACCCTGCTGTTGATCTCCCTTCCTCCTCATCAAGGACTCCAACATGTTTACGTTTTAGGGGCTGAATCATCACCGTCGTGCTCCCGTGCCATGTCGCTTTTTCATATCTTGCAATTAACACACTTTTTCAATTTATTTAGTATGAAATGTTGGCATATATATAATCTACCTCAATTGGGGTATATTACATTACATTTAGCTGATGCTTTTATCCAAAGCGACTTACATGATATACAGTAGACCAAAGACACAGCAACGGTGAGCAATTAGGGTGAAGTGTCTTGCTCAAGGACACAACGACATGGACTGGCTGAGCCGGGGTTTGAACCACCGACCCTCTGATTGAAAGACTGACTTGCTAACCACTGAGCCACAGTTGCCCCATATTACAATGTATTACAGCAGTAGCTGCCACAGCATTGGAATTTATTGCAAAACTTTCTAGTTATATACAGTATATTAGCCCTTAACACAGAAGGTGGACCTGGATCCATAGATGATTAGCAGATACTTGACCACAGTTAGTGTTTTGCTTTCTGTCTATGTTTGTCTCTCATCACTACATCAAAGAGGAGAGAGATAATGTGTGTCTTCTTAATGTAGGATCAACTAAGCATTGTGTTGTCTAACATGTCTGTCCAGAGAGGGAAACCAGGCTTTTCGGGAGGCCATGGCTTTACTGGAGAACGATCCAACGGTCAGAGGCCTGTCCTTTACCTCATTCCTCATCCTTCCTTTCCAAAGGATCACAAGGCTCAAGTTGCTCGTACAAGTGAGTGTGCCAACATGAGCATACAACTAAATACATACAAATAGATACTTTATAGTAAAATGGCAAGATTCAACAGGGAGTCTGGATATGCTTTGAACATCTCAAAGTGGCAGTCATAATTAGGGGTTTGTGCGACTGTCAAGGCTTTTTGTTATGTTTTTTTTAACTTCACTTGGTTTCTTTCACAGAATATCCTGAAAAAGGCAGAGGAAAACTCAAAGAGGGAAGCGAATGCTATTAAAGCACATCAGCAACTGGAGCAGGTGAGCATCAGTCAAGGGCAGGGCCCAAGTTGGGTTGAGAAAGGCAAAGGGGCCAAAGGATTCTGTCAACATAATGATATGACTATCATTACATGGATATAATGATCATTATCTTGGCACATTTCTTTACGAGCAAAATGAGGATTCACGGTATAGATGAGTGGCATTTATATTGATTGTTGACACAAACGATAACATTATTGTTGCCATAATGGATAATGGACTCATCTGACTCCACAAACACCACAGAACTCCTGGACATCTTCAACTACTTTAACATCACCTAACATGTCGACTTTCCCACCCATAAAAAAGGACACACATTTGACCTGGTCTGTACCTCAGGCATTACCATCAGCAATCTAACCAGGATTGACCTCACCATCACTGACCACCTGGCTATGACCCTGGACATAGACATCCCCACCCCACATGTTAAACAGAGTCGCACCATAACATTCCGGAACATCAAGTCCATCAACCTCCCCTCGCTCTCCTCCTCCTTGGCTGCTATCGTCTCTGCCCCTATTTCAACTGCCTCCCCCACTGCCCTGGTCAATCACTATAATGATGCACTCTCCTCCTGTCTTGACCTCATCGCCCCCAAAAAATCCAAACTTGTCTCCTTCACCCACTCTGCCCCCTGGTACACTGACCAACTTCGCCACCTTAAAGTGCAGGGCCGTCAACTTGAATGTCTTGCTAAAAAAACTGGACTCACGCTTCTCCTTGATGCCTTCAAACTCCACCAACTACAATATAAAGATGCCCTCAACACCGCTCGCTCCTCTCACTAGTCCTCCATCAACCAATCTGGCTCCAACAACCCTAAAACGCTTTTCTCCACCATCAACAAACTCTTCAAGCCCATGGACACCATCTCCACCTCCTTCACCACTAGTAAATTTAACTAATTTCTATTCAATGATAAAATCACCGCAATACGCAACCAGCTGGCTGTCCCCTCCACTACCACCACCCCCAGCCCTCAGCATAACCCTTGCCTACTTCCAAGCTACTCACTCTCATCCTTCAGTTCAATCACTGAAATTGACCTCTCCTCCATAATCTCCAGCATTAAGACTGTCGGTGGTAGAGGATCGGTGGTTCAAACCCCGGCTCAGCCAGTCTGTGTTGTTGTGTCTTTGAGCAAGACGCTTAACCCTAATTGCTCACCGTTGCTGTGTCTACGATCTACTGTATATCATGTAAGTCACTTTGGATAAAAGCGTCAGCTAAATGAAATATAATGTAATAAAAGACCTCCACCTGTGCCAATGACCCCCTCCCCTCTTCCTTAGTCAAGGCCTGCCTCCCCTCACTCTCCCCTCTCAGCACAAACATCATCAACTCCTCTCTGTCCTCTGGTATCATACCCCCCCACTCAAGCTTGCTGCTGTCACCCTGTGCTAAAAAAAACCTGGTCTTGACCCTGACATCCCCAACAACTACAGGCCCATCTCCAACCTCCCCTACCTGTTCTTGAGAGAGCTGTTGCATCACAACTCAAGTCCCACCTCAATCTCCATAATCTCTACGCACAAAAACGCCCTACTGAAAATCACAAATGAGATTCTTCTCTCTGCTGACTCTGGCTTCCTCACCATCCTCATTCTTCTTGACCTCAGCACCGCCTTCGACACTATCAACCACTCCATCCTCCTCTCACGTCTCCAGTACTCCCTTGGTATAACTGGCACTGCCCTCTCCTGGTTCACCTCATATCTTTCAGACCGACATCAATTCATTGCCATAAATAACTGTAAATAACCCAACTCTATTTCTCCTCCAAGACCATCACCTCAGTCACCCACTCCACTCTCACCACCTGTCTCACTGAAATAAAATCATGGATGCAACAGAACTTTCTCAAACTCAACTGCAATAAATCTGAATTACTCATCATCGGCCCAAATTCCTTTACCCGCTCAGCCCAGACCTTCTCTCTGAACATTGATGACTCCATCGTCACCCCCTCCACCCAGGTCCACAACCTCGGTTTCATCCTCAACTCCAACCTCTCTTTCCTACCCCATGCCAACCACATCACCAAAACAGCCTTCTTTCACCTCAGGAACATTACACGCCTCCGACCCTCCCTATCCTCTGCCACCACCAAAATTCTCATCCATGCCCTCATAACCTCCAGATTTGATTACTGCAATAGCATCCTCTATGGCTCTCCCAACAAAAGTATCAACAAACTCCAATATGTTCAGAACTCTGCCACCCATCTGCTCACCTCCACCCAGCGCTATGAACATATCACCCCGGTCCTACACAACCTCCATTGGCTCCCAGTCAAATATAGGATTGACTTTAAAATGTTGCTCACCACCTACAAAGCCCTAAACAATCTGCCCCCCCCCCCCCCCCACCCCCCTACCTTTCAGACCTCCTCCCCCTTGATACCCCAACCCGTTGCCTCAGGTCCGCATGTGAACACTTTGAAGATCATCAGGACCAAGCGCCGGACCTGGGGTGACGGGGCCTTCTCAGCTGCTGCACCCCCCTCTGGAACGCCCTCCCCATCCACATACGTCAGGCTCCCACCCTATCATTATTTAATAAAGCCCTAAAAACCCACCTCTTCAAACTTGCCTTCATCTGCTAACCCCTGCTCCCTACCTACCCTTCACCTGCAAACTCCTACTCCCTATCCTCCACTACAGGACTCATTCCACATAGCTTCTTCTGTTTTATTTTTTATATCAAAAATATTCTGTTTTGAATTGATGTCTTGATATTTTTCTAATCATTCCCTTTTTCATTTTGTTGTATGTAGTGTCTTTGAGGGGCTTGAAAAGCACTATAGAAAATTTAAATATTATTATTATTATTATATAATAATTTTCCAACACAGCGGCCCGGTCTTTTGGTGTCTGATAACCTGCCTGGTTTGTATCTCGTTGTCTCACTATTACCTGAAACAATGAATATGAAGCCCCCACACATATAGCCCCTTGACCCTCCAGTGAGCAAAACCATTTCCTGTTTGACTGATATTTATGTTCTCATGTCAAACTAAAAACATTAATAACCTCTCCTTTGTTTACAAGGAAGTCACAATACACTTCCACTAACAAGAAGTAACAAGGAGAAATCATAAAATAAATAAGACAACAATAACTCATTAAAACCCTTTAAAACAAAATATTTGTCCCTTATCTTACGCATTCAACCGTTTTTTTCCAAGGTAACTTCCTGAAAGTTACATTGCAATCCACTGACATAAACAATAAATGAGAATATAGAAAATGGTGATATATTTTGCTTTCCCTTTGAAAAAAGTATACTTTCCATTAAAAGTATAACCAAATGCAAGATACAAAGAGAAAGGAACATCATATGATGTTCTACTATCATGGATTGATAGTATATATTTGTGTCTTCCCCAGATCGTGAAAGAGTGTAACGAGGGGGTGAGAAAAATGAGTCGCACTGAGGAGCTTATCAGCATTGAGAAAACACTGGAGTTTAAATCCAAGGTAAACAAAAACATTTAGTTTTCATGATGGCACCTGTACTAGGGTTTTTTCTTGTCCTGCATCCATTTAATAATATGAAGCCTTGCTGATGTGGCTGTAACAAAACGGGAGAAGAGGAACTGATAGTAACAATCAAACAGTGAGATACAATAATGGTGTTTAGGATTAGGGGATTTTTTTTTTTTTAAGCTGTGTCCCAATTTAGCCTTCTTCAAGTCTGGATTCAAAGACACAATACGTCATAAGTAAATAAGTCCCATTCCAAAGGTTTGAGAAATGTGGCTCTTTTTGCCCTGTGTTTGACACATGGTTTATCCTTCAAAGACACTAGGACACTATACCTATTTAAAGGTGTGAAGATTATAAGTATAGCATGGCAACATGGTATTTCCCTAGTAATTGCATTCAGATGGTCAATACTCAATGGTAAACACATCACATAAACAAGACAAATGGCATATGCCACAGCAAGCAGTAAACAAGAGAAGCTGCTTGCAAGAGGGATGAGTAGAGTTTATGTAAACTATTGTGTGAGCTATGGACTACCGATTTGAAAGACCAAATTAACTTGATAACCTTGCAACATAATAACATAAAAAAAAACTCTTGTCTCCTACAAAATTACTTTCCAACTAAACTTCATTCTCAATTATGTTGAGAAGCAAACGCATCTCCGGCCAGATTACAGCTAGGTGCTCTTTTTAGCAAAATGGCACTGATGGCCCGAGTTGAGTATGCTTGCACAGTATTGTGACTTATATAACTAGAAGGTGCACTCAAGAGAGTGCACAATTTATGCCAGGTGTGTCTACACTGACTTATATAAGAATTGATTGAAGGAATACAACTCACAATAGTCTAACACTCTGTCTAGACTGCAAGTGAATCGAACATGGTTTTTTATGGAGCTAAATCCAGGCCATATGTTTTGTTCATTCGAAAAAAAGATTTGAACCTGAAAAATCAATTTTTGTTGTTGAACTTTGAAAAATTCAACAATGTATTCGAAATAAAAATAAGTGTATGAAAAGTTTTTTTGGGTTGAATATAATTTTGAATCAGTTCTTTTTTTTTCTTTAATAAAATATATTTTTTCAGTTTTCAGTAACAGATTTTATATTTTCAACTTTCACTCTTTTTTTTACAGTTCCAGTTTTTTTTTTCTTTTTCGGGTACATTTTTTTTTCAGGTATTTTTTTTTTCAGGTTTCAGATCTTTTTGTCAGGTTTCAGATCTTTTTTCAGGTTTCAGACTTATGGCCCCGATCTGTCGTGGGGGCGTGGTTTCTACTGAAGGGGCGTGGTCTCATGAGGGACAGCATAACAAAGAAGGCGGAGGACCGGCCTCAACCACGTTGTCTTCAGGTAACGTGGTAATTATGACTGACTTCCTTTATACAGCATATTCACGGGATTGACGGTAAACTAATTGACGCCAGTGACACAGTTACGTTTAGCAAGCTGTTTAGACCGGACTTGGCATGAATAGCAATATAAGAGCAATAAACTATGCCAGGTTGTGCCGTTCAAAGACTACAATATACTATCTGACGTGTCGCACCACTGTGTACACATGCAGCGTAACTGCGATGTCGTCCGTTGTGAGATGAACTGGTTTTGAATGAACCGGTTTATTATTTTAGCGTGAGGCAGATGAGCTGAGCCTCTCTGTCACATTGTTATAAAGACAATAACAGATCAGTTTGCTGTTAACGTCACTACCCGCTCGTGAGGCTGTGGTTGAGACGCTGAGGACAAGAGTGAAAGTAAAGGTTGGTGCTACGAGCCGAAGCCTAAAACACTCACGTCAATAAATCTTTACAAAACGCTGTTGTCCGTCATATGTGTGTAATATATATATGTATTAATCTGATGTCAAGTTGATGACTGTCTATGTATTCATACACCTGTCAGAGAAATATACTGTAGCACCGCGTAGAGACGGTCAGCTGTGGAAACTGTGATCTGCACAGAATAACTTGTGATACAACACTGTGCCGTTTTATGTCGACATGCAACACGTGATATCTTCGTCATGAAGATGGACTTTTCGTGATGATGCTGTGATGATGCTGTCAAAACCCTAAATGAATGCTGCAGCAAGCCGCTCCGTATTGTTTCAAACGACACACTAACTCCTGTGTGTGATCTGCAGGTCCTTATAGCAACACAATGAGTTAAATCATGTTTAATCTGGATGAATGTGCTGCACAGGTAGAATATCGTTATGATGATAGAGATGCATGACCGTAGTCTTTAATATAACATATTAGCGATGTGAAACGGCACACATTGTTGGATCATAAGTTATTCTTTGCATATCACAGTTTCCACAGCTGACCGTCTCTACGCGGTGTTTCAGTGTTGTAGTGGCACTGATGGAAAGGTGATTGGGTCCGCCAGACGGTTGATAAGGGTGCACCTGCTGGGATACCGGGCTCTTTCCCGTGTCTCCGTCGGTGCCACTAGGGTTGCCGAGACTTCGTTCCGTGTCTCTGTCGGAACACGCGGCGGTACCGAGGCTCATTACGCACGAGGCGTCATATGAGCGGGCGTTAGGGGTCTGGGGGGCTCCGGCTGCTGGCAGATCGAGCTTCCTGAGAGGTGCACCCAAGGATAGCTGGGGGGAAATCCACGCTGGGTGGCTGGACAGCCAGTGGGTTAGGGAGTTTCTTTTGGTCTTTTCCTTGTTGGCAGTGACTGGTTCTTAATTATGTTTTCATTATATTTCCTTTTCAGTTAGTGAACCTCTGCCTTGGTCTCTTGTCTATTTTCTGGGTTTTCTTTTATTCATGTGTTGCTCATCACGGCCCAGGAGCTGGGAGTCCTGCCCGTCAGACCAGCTGTCACTGTGGACCCATCGCTGCTCCCCAATAAAGGAGACAGTTGCACAAGAACTCTGGCTCTGGCGTGTGTTTACCTTTACGGTATTTGAACTGTGTCTGTGGCAACGGGATGTTTCAGTATATTTCTCTGACAGGTGTATGAATGCATAGACAGTCATCAACTTGACATCAGATTAATACATATATATATATTACACACATATGACGGACAACAGCGTTTTGTAAAGATGTATTGACGTGAGTGTTTTAGGCTTCGGCTCGTAGCACCAACCTTTACTTTCACTCTTGTCCTCAGCGTCTCAACCACAGCCTCACGAGCGGGTAGTGACGTTTACAGCAAACTGATCTGTTATTGTCTTTATAACAATGTGACAGAGAGGCTCAGCTCATCTGCCTCACGCTAAAATAATAAACCGGTTCATTCAAAACCAGTTCATCTCACAACGGACGACATCGCAGTTACGCTGCATGTGTTCACAGTGGTGCGACACGTCAGATAGTATATTGTAGTCTTTGAACGGCACAACCTGGCATAGTTTATTGCTCTTATATTGCTATTCATGCCAAGTCCGGTCTAAACAGCTTGCTAAACGTAACTGTGTCACTGGCGTCAATTAGTTTACCGTCAATCCCGTGAATATGCTGTATAAAGGAAGTCGGTCATAATTACCACGTTACCTGAAGACAACGTGATTGAGGCCGGTCCTCCGCCTTCTTTGTTATGCTGTCCCTCATGAGACCACGCCCCTTCAGTAGAAACCACGCCCCCACGACAGATCCGGGCCATAAATCTGAAACCTGAAAAAAGATCTGAAACCTGAAAAAAAAAATACCTGAAAAAAATGTACCCGAAAAAGAAAAAAAAACTGGAACTGTAAAAAAAAAAGAGTGAAAGTTGAAAATATAAAATATGTTACTGAAAACTGAAAAAATATATTTTATTAAAAAAAAAATAAAGAACTGATTCAAAATTATATTCAACCCAAAAAAACTTTTCATACACTTATTTCTATTTCGAATACATTGTTGAATTTTTCAAAGTTCAACAACAAAACTTGATTTTTCAGGTTCAAATCTTTTTTTCGAATGAACAAAACATATGGCCTGGATTTAGCTCCATAGTTTTCTCTTGCACTTCTCAATCAATACACGTCTGTGCAGGTGCACGAGACGTGCACCTGCACAGCCCTGTCTCACGGACACAAGTCTTGGGCACAAGTCTATTTTTTGACAAGACACAAGTCAATGTGAGCGAGATAGCCAATATAAAGGCACAGAATAATCTTTGGCAGAAGGTTATTTGATAAATCAGAGCACAGGAGACAAGTTAAATGGAGCTTTATTTAGCTGTTGCATCACTTTACAGTCAACAACTGGACTATCTGGAGATCTCAACTGGAGATAATGACAAGTAAGAAGCTTACATCGACAGACGTGCCTTAGAGCACAACTTTGTGGCAGGGGACTGTCTATAACAACTATGGATTTGGACCTGAATACCAGGATTAATACAGGACAGTTTTCTACAAAATGTTGCAGGGAAATAGCAGATTTCGGAGGAGACATGGTTCAAGCAAGAGTACTTAGTATTCCCATCAACACATCTTCTACCCCTCTCTCTCTCCCTTTGTTGGCTCTGTGTTCTCTATTATCATCTATCCCATAAAGCCCACAATGCCAAGCACAAATATTTGAGGAGAATGTGTACTTAGCAGTGGTACAGAACAACTGGTGAAAATGTATGCTGCATTATTATTTTGACTGCACAGGTAGGTAAGATGGTTGGTAATCAGAATCAGAATCAGAACCATTTGTAACGGATCCCCGTATATGAAGTGGCATGAAACTTACTGCTGGTGAAATTACTCCTTTTATTTTCTTCCTTATATCAAAATACAGTCACAATTTGTAATCTATCACCACCGTAAGAGCTTTAGCCTCATACGGGTCCATTAAACTGTGACAACCTTTGCATGTATAAAAGACCATCCGTCCGAAACTAAAACCGTTTCCGTACCGTCAAGTTAACGTTCAAAAAACAAAACAAAATATGCGCTTCCTTTAACCTTTTCAAAATAAAAGATTTATATACTAGAGAGAAAACAAACAATACATCTTCCATGGGGTTATTTACACCATTTATTGCCATGTTTGTTTTCACAATCAAGGAATTTGTCCTGGCGGAAGGTAAGAGAGGAGAGAAAAGGAATCCAGTTAGGCTGAATGGTTGATGAAAGAATGCATCTTGTTTAATGAAGAAATTAAAACTGCACTAGGTGTTGGTGAAGTACCTTATCAGCACCACCCCTGTTTTGGCCTAAATTGCGACAGTGTTGCAGCCAACACTAAATAGTGATTATCTTCACAAGTACAATGTCTATTTGAATAATTTCAACAGCTATAATATACAGAAAACCCTTGTGAACATATATAATAGATATTCATATATGTGTTAGTGGTATATTAGTTTATGATAATACACAGAAAAGAAAAAAAGAAAAGAATGTTTTATTATCTTAAGGATTTTATGGTATTTAAAAAAATATAAAATAGCTCGATATTGTAGGAGTATCTGTGTGAGGTTTGGCTTTGATTGATTGAGTATTTTTAATAATATTTTAGTTCAGACATTTCGAGGAAAACGTTTCAACTCCGCTGAAGCTAGAAAGTTCCCACAGTCCTCCGTGGTCTTTGGTCTAGCTATCGGTAGGTAGCAGGAAGGCCTGGAATATTCATATTTCAGCCATAAGTAAGTCAATTTTAATTTTTTTTCTGGACAAAAATTACATTCTTGTGTGTATCTTTGCGAGACTTTGTTTCACAGTGGAATTGGGTATTGGCGACATTGTCATATTTATGGTTTATGCTAATGTTTGTGGTGGAATTGGGTTTCTTTATTCACATATATGAAGTTCAGACTTTGCTGAATCTTTTGTATATTGACATTTAATGGCTCTGATATTGATTATTGGTTCATATGACCACCAAAACACATGATTCAAGCTAATTTGTAAGAGCTCAGACCACAAAGGGGGTCTATCGCGCTGAATTGATTTTAAATGGAAGAGGAGAGAGATGTTGTGAAGAGACTGCTGACATGCTGGTCCATGTTGAGACCAATAGAGGACTGTAGTGTTGTTTGGTAAAGAGCCACAGAGTGTATGCTGTCAGGACTGAAGACATGGTAATGCAATCCTCACCGAGGTCTCCAGGCACATTAAAACATATTACAACAATTGGATTAATTTTGACAAAATATCTTGTGTTTGGTTTTTAGATTTCAGAATTTACAGAAGAATGGCATCATACAAAGAAACATTACATTTCATTTAGCTGACGCTTTTATCCAAAGCGACTTACATGATATACAGTAGACACAGCAACGGTGAACAATGAGGGTTAAGTGTCTTGCTCAAGGACACAACGACACAGACTGCCGGAGCCGGGGATCGAACCACCGACCCTCTGATTGAAAGACCGACTTGCTAACCACTGAGCCACAAATTGCAGAGTTGGCCCTTATTCTTATTCATTTGGAGTCCCAAAGGTTTAGACTAAATTGGGTTTTGGCTCCTTGTTAACTTGTTAACTCATAATTATGATTAAGGGCAGGTTCTCCACACCTACTAATGGTCAAAGAGGTCACAAAAAACACAGTTACAAATGTACCTTACTGTACATCATGTATCAAGTGATCACATGATGTACAAACTAACACACAGAAGGACACTGTGCACCAACTATGACATTTATTTGAGAATTAGGAAACATTGCAGTAACCCTGATTTGAAACCCCTGTCTTTTGTCCTGTAGTCTGTGCCCATCATTTCCCACTCACGCTGGTTGCTGAAGAAGGGTGAAGTGCAGCAAATGGCTGGACCTAAGACTACTAGGACCATGCGGAGTCGTAAGCTCTACCAACCAATCTACTTGTTCCTCTTCAACAACCTGCTGCTGGTCACCAAGCGCAGCTCGAAGTAAGCATTTGGTAATGTATGCTCACTGTGAACGCTGTAATCCTGTAATTTCCCCACTGCGGGACTAATAAAGGATTATCTTATCTTAACTACTCAGTTAAACTCTAAATCCTTCATACATGAAGCTTCTAATGTTCAGTTTGTGTTGAAACTGTTTTATAGTTGTGTTCAGCTGTATGATCACTATAATGGATATAGTTTGTGGTGCTGTGTAACTGTATAGCATTACACAGAGAGGTCTTTTGTCATTTAGCCTACCCTCATCGATATTAGTAGTGGACAAAATAATTAAACAGTATAACGCAATACAATTCATCACAAGCATGTACATATATGTTTACATTCAGAATGTTAATTCAGTCCACTTGTTGTCAGTGGAGACAAGTTCCAGGTTATTGACTCATGCACACGGGCCATGCTGAGGACTGAAGATCTTGAAGACCACGGCCAACTTCTGGCCAATGTCTTTAATCTGAAACTGCTGGATAACCAAGAGGAGCGTCCAGTCAGCTACATGCTCAAGACCTCCAGTATGTGAGTATCTGACACGGAATCAACGTAGGGTTCCACTGAGCGCTTGTAAATGATATGGGGGTCAGCTGTGAATGGGTTTGTTTGAAAGCAAACAGACTAATAACGTTTTGTGAAAATACATTTCCTTTTCCATTGTTTACTGCGCTTTTGGCCTGGTGTAGTCAAGCTTGTGGCCTGGTTGCAGCTTCATGACCAATTCAAGTTAAAGTTAAACATAATTCACAGCATAAGTCAGCCTAAAGGGAACACAGTTGTAATATCAGAGCTTGACCTCTTTGACCATTAGTAGGTGTGGGAAACCACACCTACTAGATGAAGTTGGGATATTATGAAGATCAAGGACTCAGAGGAAGAAGATATTTTAGACTTTGTTGACACAGAAACAACTTGTTAATGTGTGTGTTTTTTTTGTTTTTTTTGTCATGGGGGCTTTATACAATATATCTGTGTCAAGTTGTGAATTTATACACAACCTGTTCATGCAAATTGTTGGACCTGTTGGGATAATGATGAACATAGCAAACAACTGAGTTTATAAAAATTTATTAACCTTTATCTGGGGGCGACTGTGGCTCAATGGTTAGCAGGTCCATCTTTCAATCAGAGGATCGGTGGTTTGATCTCCGGCTCCGCTAGTCTATGTCGATGTGTCCTTGAGCAATACCCTTAATCCTAATTGCTCACCGTTGCTGTGTCTACGGTCTACTGTATAGCAATGCAGACAGGACGCAGCAGGTGAGGCTGGGAAAAATCACCTCCAGCACCCGGACTATAAGCACCAGCACCCCCCAGGGATGTGTGCTCTCCCCACTGCTCTTCTCTCTCTACACCAACGACTGCACCTCAGGGGACCCATCTGTTAAACTCCTGAAGTTCGCAGACGACACAACGGTCATCGGCCTCATCAGGAACGGTGATGAGTCTGCGTACAGACGGGAGGTTGAACAGCTGGTCCTCTGGTGTGGTCAGAACAACCTGGAGCTGAACAAGTCCAAAACTGTGGAGATGACAGTGGACTTCAGGAAGAGCCCCCCAACACTACCCCCCCCCCCTCACCATACACAACAGCACTGTTTCTGCAGTGGAGTCCTTCAGGTTTCTGGGAACCACAATCTCACAGGACCTGAAGTGGGCCTCCAACATCAACACCATCCGAAAAAAAGGCCCAGCAGAGGTTGTACTTCCTGCGCCAGCTCAGGAAGTATAACCTGCCTCAGGAGCTGCTGATCCTGTTTTACTCCGCCATCATCTAGTCTGTCCTCTGTTCTTCCATCACTGTGTGGTTTGGATCGGCCACCAAACAGGATAGAGGCAGACTACAGCCAGTCAGTCAGGTCTGCAGAGAGAACTATTGGTTCCAGCCTGCCCTCCATCCTGGACTTGTACACCTCCAGAATCAGGAAGCGGGCTGGAAAGATCACTGCAGACCCCTCACACCCTGGGCACAAGCTGTTTCACCTCCTCCCCTCTGGTAGGCGCTACAGAGCACTGTACGCCAAAACTACCAGACACAGGAACAGCTTCTTTCCACTGGCCGTCACCCTGATGAACAATTAATCAGACTCCCCCATCTGCACTACCTGCACTAATTGGACTACTTTTTCTTTTTAATGTCTTTTAAACAAATATTTATCTTGCTTATTGTAAATGTGTATATATGTACAATGAGAGCTATGTGTAACCGGAGTCAAATTCCATGTGAGTGTAAACACACATGGCCAATAAAGCTGATTCTGATCTGATTCTGATGTAAGTCGCTTTGGATAAAAGTGACCGCTAAATTTAATGTAATCTGGATACTAATCATGACATCCTATGAACAGGAGTGATAAGCTGCGCTGGATGTGTGCCCTCACTCCTATCCGACGCACACGCTTTATGTCTACCAGTGCCCACCAACAAGGTGAGACAAAATATTAACATTGTGTGCAGTCCTCAACACATAGATGTAGAGATATGGGTAGCACTTTATAATAACTACATACTATTTAGCATTAGTAAAGCATGAGTAAATACTTAATTCATCATTTATAAAGCATTGTTCCAACATGAACACTCATTAGTAACTCGTTAGTATGCAATTCAAACTACAGTTATAAATGTTTTTTTCTTGATTTATAAGCTTGACTATTATGCGTTTCATGATTGTGTTTTCATACTTTATAAATGATGGATTCCCATTTGTAAATTAAGTACTAAGGACTTATATATGATTAATAAGATAATTATAAAGTGTTAGTAAATGTTAAAAACATATTTAAACCTCATTTATTCACACATTTATTTATGCATACGTATAATGATTTAGATATGCACTAATGGTTAGGGACTATGTTAACATGTGCTTTATAAATGTGTTTTAATACTGCAATTCATGATTAATTCAGGTAGTTACTAGTCGTTATTAAGTATTTTGTGTGACCCCAACTAAAGTGAGGACTATCTATGCCTTACAAAGCATTTTTAAATGTCAGGATTAATTCAGGTAGTTATTATTTGTTAGTTAAGTATTTTGTGTGACACCAACTAAAGTGAGGACGAAAACTCAATCATGAAACACATATTAGTCAAGCTTAGTAATCAAGAATAAAACATTTATAACTGTTTATGAATTGCATACTAATGAGTTATTAATGAGTGTTCATGTTTGAACAATACTTATAATTATAAATTATAAATGATGAATTACGTGTTTAGTCATGCTTTACTAATGCTAAATAGTGTGTAATTATTATAAAGTGCTACCGAAATATGCAACTAACTATCTGTGATATTTATCAGACTCTCCACAGGTGCAATGTATTAAGACATACTCTTCTCAGGAGCCAGATGAACTCTCCATCGAGATGGCCGATGTGTTAAACCTCCTTGAACGAACAGACGATGGTGTGTAAAGGCTTTTATGTTCCAGTCTTGTGCATTGTTTCCCCTTTCCATCTTCATGTCACCTCTGGTCTCTCTGTTTTTTCTGTATTCCAGGCTGGATGATGGGTGAAAGGCTCCATGATGGCGAAAGGGGCTGGTTCCCTAGTCGATTAGTAGAGGAGATCCTGAGCAAGGAGGTCCGAGCTCAGAACTTGAGAGAGGCCTTCAGGATTCAGCATGCTCAGGAAGGTGAAGGAGTCCTGCAAACTGGAGCCAGGATTGGTTTAAGGGTCGGGAGACGTACTCCAAAGTTCTCCAACTTCTCCAATCCTTGAATTTATCAAATTTGGAGAGCAATGAAGTAAAGCAGAAAAGCAGTAACTGTGATGAATGTCAACATTCAGGCCATATGCACCAAAAGAAATGATCCAGATACATGTGACTTAAATCCCAAATGACATCTTGTTCTTTTGATTTTCACTTTGGAGTTGATGATTTTAGAAATCCAATTGATCAAACTGCTTGAATCCATTATCTCGTACAAGCGATGCTGCATGTCTCATATAAATGCATGCTGAAGGTGTTTTGTAGGCCCACATACAAAGCTCTCTGTTTGGTTGGGAGCTTTATTTGGGGATGGCAAGAACTTTGAAAGGTTTGTAAAGGTAGTGTATACATCCTTTACAAACCATCCTTTACCATTTTATGTGTTAATACTAATACTATTAATTGTAAATACCTTTCAAAACTGAATTATACCACACAGCCGCAACGCAAACATTTAAGTAAACAGCGAGCTCGACAGCTCATTATTATACACAACACAATGAAATACAGAAACACGCTGCAACGATAGAAAACACAACTAAATATAAGCAG
Organism: Cottus gobio; assembly: GCA_023566465.1. Classification (NCBI taxonomy): domain Eukaryota; kingdom Metazoa; phylum Chordata; class Actinopteri; order Perciformes; family Cottidae; genus Cottus; species Cottus gobio. The sequence continues at coordinate 4,574,340 of CM042220.1, forward strand.
TGCATTTATCTTTCAAGACCACTGTTGTGGTGTGTCTCATGAAATCCTATTTTATGCAAATGATAAATTATTTTAAAAAAGTCTGAGTCTATGAATATTGCAAACAAGTGAGTTAGCTAAAGTGATACTCCACCCATAATCTTGTTGCGTTTGAAACACTGAGAACAGCCAGAGCTGGCTGTAAAATGTTTCATATTGGAGAACAAAGGCAGTAGTCAGCTTATCTTCACAACAGTTACAACGGAGGATTCCAACAGTAACACACTTTCACAGTGACTACAAAAGTGATAGGACATCCATTGAACAATCTGTGGTGTCGGACTATATATGACTGTACAGTATAACAGGTGGGCCCGGCAGCTGATCAGAACACACACACCCTACAAAAACAGACCTCTAGTCAACTCGCCTTCTTTTATTTAAATGGTATCTGACAAGTCTTGTGTAGTGAAGAATCCTTTGGAGTGTTAAGCGTCAACTTGTCTTATGAACACAGCTGGTATGTTAAATACTGATGCGACAAGCTAAGATTCTTTACAATTCTATTGATACAAACCATTCCAATATATGATCACAATAGTACAATCAATGTCAGACAATATGTCAAACAAACCAACAATATCAAAATCGAGGCAAATCACTTGTGAAACCTTAATCCACAGATCGATAGCATTCTGACAAAAACGGTCTTGTTACATTGGCAAAGACAATCCAATCCAGTCAAATAATTGGTCCAAAACACATTATTACATCATTAAATACCCACGGACTGCTGCTGCTGCATCATTTAAAATGAGCCAGCAGGTATGCCTAATTATTTATGTATTTTCTCTCGTAACCACTTCACATATTGCCGATTGCTTGCTATCAAAATGGCCGATGCACTCTTTTGATTGACACCTCACTTGACCCAATAGAAGCTGCATGGCCTGTCCACAGCCCACATTAACCAACGAGAGTCCGCGTTTAAGTAAAGTGCCCGCCCCCCTTTTGTATACAGACTGGTACTTCGTACAGCCAATGACATGACAAAAATTACATTATGCTGGATTTCAACCCACTACAAGAAAATGATTGTGTCAACTTAGTGTGCGTTTGTGTGTAAGCACAATAATGTGTTTATTTAAACTTGGACTAAGTAAGGCATCATGCTTTGTCCCACTCATCTGTAGGCATCTGTTTTCAAAAGAATGTTCAGAAATAAAAACCTTCTACTTCAGTGTGTTCAAATTTCTATTACTCAATTCCAGAAACACTTACAGTAATTCTGAGTGTTGGGGATTTTTTTTAGAATGTTACCTTTCAAAAGAGACTAAAACCATGCATGTACTCCAAATAGTTCAAGAACAGCTTTCAATTTACTTTGGGTATGCCTTGTACAGACGTTTTAGGCAAATTTGACAGGCGTGGGAAGAGGTTAACATGTCCTGGAAATCAAACTCCCTCTCTGTAAAAGTTTGAATTATCTTTTAGTTTTTCTTCATTTCAGGTTTGACTTTCAGTTTATTTGTATTTTTCACCTTAATTTAAAATAGTCTGGAAGTAAAAGATAAGAGGGAAATATGTCTCCTAGAATGTCAAGTCTGTTCAATTTATGTAGTTCATTGTCATAAGAGTAAACAGAAAATCACTCAAATCTAAACTAAAATGAATTCATGTTCATTTTAATTTCATTATTTTTTTTAACCAGGCAAGTCTTGTTTCAGTTAAGACTTGTTTTCTCTTGGGATATTTTAAGTTTACGTAATTCTTTTTCAACTGCAAATTTTATTTTTTACATTCAATTAACATTGAATGGTGCAAGGATTCTATCAATTTGTTCTAACTTTACAGGTGCTAAATTTGATATATTCAGAGCATTAAACAACTATTCTCTATGCAAAGATACAGAAGAGTGATGTCTACTTGAGCCGAGAATAAAGTCACTCTCCCTCTGTGTGTGTTCTAATCCAAGCTTTTCGACATGGTGCCTATTAATGCATGCAAGTGTGCCCACTAGCTCACGGCTGCACTGCTTTCGGTGGTGACAGCTGATCACGCCGTCCCGACCAACATCATCAATGCAGAAGCGTTCACTCTGTAGTTCACTCCGAGGTCAACATTATTCACTTTGTCAGCTGTTCTTTGCACTGGTGACGCTGTTAGCTGTGAGCTTCCTGCTCAGACAATAGATATGCTCTGAATTCCTAATGAAGAACCATCCATCCATCCATTATCTGAACCGCTTATCCTCTTTAGGGTCGCGGGGCGCTGGAGCCGATCCCAGCTGTCATTGAGCGAAGGCAGGGTACACCCTGGACAAGTCGCCAGTCTATCCAAGGCTAATGAAGAACCATTAAAAAGAATAGCTCTGCTACTGCAATGCCATCAACGTCATCTTGTTGGAACATGACTGTCACATAATGTAATAGAGTAGACACTTGTGAGTGGACTAGCATATATCCCAATTATCACTGCAATGAAAAAAAAGATGTACACAGATAATTAAATAACTCATAATATATAGCCATACATTATGTACATACTGTATATTATACAGAAATCAGAAAGTGTGATTCCAGGTTTATAGTGACATGTACTTGGAAATATATAATATACTACCAAGTGCAGCTACTGGTGAGTTTACAATTTACATTCTGTGCAATACATATGGACCCTCAGCTGTAATAATGCAACTAGCACACTGTCATATACAGTCCTCTCAATTTTTGACCTGCCATGAACCCAAGCTGACGACAGTATTTATCCTCTGTCAAAGAACAAACTACAAAGTAATAGTCACCTTTCGAGCCTTCAGTGTTTGAGTGAAAAGATGAACTTTGTGTGGATTACCTCTTTAAAAGTGTCAATACAACAATACACAAACGAGGGATAGATACCATAAAAGCAGTGTAATGCCAAATAACTGCAATTTGTCGTAACTGTATAAAATGTATCAGCACTATGAATCAGCATGATTGTAAAGCCTTGTTTGTCATTAAATACGGTATATGTACAGTGTTGCAAATATTTGATGTTGAAGCTAATAATTACGAAATAATTGTTTTCATTTTGTAAGATGTAAATTATTGTTCATAAAAAGCATTAATCAGAGATCTGTCTGACTCGCTGATGTAAATGTACCGATAATATTTTTTTTTTTACTAGTGTTGAATATATGCAGCTGTTCTTTTCCCTGTGTACTCCTCTGGTTACGGTAAAGCATGCCTACGTTCACCAACACCAGCACGGAGCTTTTTTAATATTTACATTCCCAGTATGGAGGACTATACTAGCGTGTTCATGTTAGTCCAAGTACAGAAGCTTGTTCACGTGTGTGTGTTGGAAGCATTGTATTGGTTTATGTTATATGTTCTTTAGCAACATCTAGTGGTGATTGTGAATAGCTGCACTGAAGAGGAAATGAGCTAATCGTAAATATATCGAGTAACTAGAAGTGATGTGTAGGAAGTTCCTTGTGCCCATGAATTCACATCCCAAGTTTTTTAATTGCATCCCTGTTTCCCTCACTTGCGTCCTTTCCTTACGTCTTAGTCCCTCCCACCAGAGATGCATGGAGGGACGTAAGGAAACCATGCGAGGAGAGAGGACAGAGTTGAGTTCTGGTCCGGACAGTTTTTAGCGAACATTCTAATAAGATTCCACTTAGAATATTGATACAATCAGTTATCAGTTGATTTAATGGTGTTGAATAATAGACACAGTTACAGTTAGACACAGTGTCAGAGTGAGTATTTATTCACAGTGTGTGGTATTTATACTGTGTTCTGTGTCTTACGCACAGGATCGATTTCTACCCGCGGAATGCGTCTTATTTATTAATTATTAAGTCTCTATGTTTTCAAATTCTGATTGTGACATGATTATGAAATAACCCATAATATTATTATGGTTTCTCTTCAACACTGGAATTAATTTTGAGGATCAAAGTTTAAGGTTCAACTTAAAATAAATAACTCATCAAACCAACAGTCAGGAATGATCAGCCTCACGTGACTGAATGGAAAGGACGATACATGATGTAAAAAAGTGTTTTAACCAGATGTTGAATGATAAAACAGATCTAATATAAAAAATGATCTGTGATCATCCTCACTCATATAAAACTCACTAGTTTAAACACTTCGCCTCGCTTATGCTCCTCTGAGATCCCTCCTCGCTCCTCTGAGGAGAATAAGAGCTTTGGGAACTTCAATCGAGGAGAGAGGAAAAGACAATTAAGAGACTTGGGATGTACCCAGAGTGAGACTGCGGTCGAATAGACCTTTTTGGTTAGGAACCTTTCTAACTGAGTGAAATTACCTGAAGTACCTAAGTGGCCGAAATTAAATGAAGTGCTGGTCGAATTCTCTAAATGCAAAGGAAAGGAGCTTCAATGCTTACCAACTTAGCTCCTTTAGCATCGGAAACACTGGACCTCATGGCTCGTATTGAATGAAATCAAGTAAACTATGTATTCTTTAAGAAAATCCACTGTTGTACTTTTAACAGCCTGAAAAGTCTTTTCGGAGCATAAAAAGTGTACATGCATCTAAAGGCAGTAATGTGATAGAAAATTCACAATTGAATAATAGAATAGCATGAATCTTGTTTACTTGTGGTTCTGAGAAACGTATTGAATAAAATTAAGTAAAATATGTATTCTTTAAGAAAATCAACTATTGGAATATGTCCGGCCTGAAAAGTCTTTTCGGAGCATACAAAGTGTAAATGCATTTCACGGCAGTAAAGTGATAGAAAAGTCACAATTGAATAATAGAATAGCATGAATCTTGTTTACCTGTGGTTCTGAGACACATATTGAATGAAATCATGTAAACTATGTATTCTTTAAGAAAAGCCACTATTGGACTAGCCTGAAACGTCTTTTCGGAGCATAAAAAGTGTAAATGCATCTAAAGGCAGTAAAGTGAGAGAAAATTCACAATTGAATAATAGAATAGCATGAATCTTGTTTACCTGTGGTTCTGAGACACGTATTGAATGAAATTAGTTAAACTATATTCTTTAAGAAAATCCACTGTTGTACTTTTAACAGCCTGAAAAGTCTTTTCGGAGCATACAAAGTGTAAATGCATCTGAAGGCAGTAAAGTGATAGAAAAGTCACAATTGAATAATAGAATAGCATGAATCTTGTTTACCTGTGGTTCTGAGACACATATTGAATGAAATCAAGTACATTATGTATTCTTTAAGAAAATCCACTGTTGTACTTTTAACAGCTTGAAAAGTCTTTTCGGAGCATAAAAAGTGTAAATGCATCTAACGGCAGTAAAGTGATAGAAAAGTCACAATTGAATAATAGAATAGCATGACTTGTTTACCTGTGGTTCTGAGACACGTATTGAATTAAATCAAGTAAACTATGTATTCTTTAAGAAAACCACAACTTGACTATGTCCGGCCTGAATCGTCTTTTCGGAGCATAAAAAGTGTAAATGCATCACGTCATTTGATCATCATCAAATGCACAAGAAAATCCACTGTTGTACTTTTAATAGCTTGAAACGTCTTTTTGGAGCATAAAAGTGTAAATGCAGAAAAGTGATAGAAAAGTCACAATCGAATAATAGAATAGCATGAATCTTGTTTACCTGTGGTTCTGAGACACATATTGAATTAAATTATGTAAACTATGTATTCTTTAAGAAAATCCACAATTTGACTATGTCCGGTCTGAAACGTCTTTTCGGAGCATAAAAAGTGTAAATGCATCCAAAGGCAGTAAAGTGAGAGACAATTCACAATTGAATAATAGAATAGCACGAATATTGTTTACCTGTGGTTCTGAGACACGTATTGAATGAAATCAAGTAAACCATGTATTCTTTAAGAAAATCCACTATTGTACTTTTAACAGCCTGAAAAGTCTTTTCGGAGCATGAAAAGTGTAAATGCATCCAAACGCAGTAAAGTGATAGAAAAGTCACAATTGAATAATAGAATAGCATGAATCTTGTTTACCTGTGGTTCTGAGACACATATTGAATGAAATCATGTAAACTATGTATTCTTTAAGAAAAGCCACTATTGGACTAGCCTGAAACGTCTTTTCGGAGCATAAAAAGTGTAAATGCATCTAAAGGCAGTAAAGTGAGAGAAAATTCACAATTGAATAATAGAATAGCATGAATCTTGTTTACCTGTGGTTCTGAGACACGTATTGAATGAAATCAAGTAAACTATGTATTCTTTAAGAAAATCCACTATTGGACTATGTCCGGCCTGAAAAGTCTTTTCGGAGCATAAAAAGTGTAAATGCATCTCACGGCAGTAAAGTGATAGAAAAGTCACAATTGAATAATAGAATAGCATGAATCTTGTTTACCTGTGGTTCTGAGACACGTATTGAATGAAATCAAGTAAACTATGTATTCTTTAAGAAAATCCTGTCAGGGACCAGCCAGCTGAGGCGCCCGGGACCTCGGAGCGCGCGGCCAGGGAGCTGCGCGCCAGGCGACGGGGGCGAGCGGGACGCGCACCTGAAGCCAATCCGCGGGTTCCCGCAGCTGGAGCTCGTTAGGCTGCCTACAGGGAATAAAGGGGGAGAACATACTGTGTTCGACGCGAGTTCGTGCTTTGAGGTCCCGCGGAGCGGTTGGAGTTTCAGACGGAGGATTTCCCTGGGTTTTGGAAGAGTGCCAGCTACGGAGCCAGGTTTGAACTTTCTCACCGCTGCCTTTTTTGAGAAGCAGTTGTTTTTTGTTATATCATTTGGACTTTCCTCGCCGCTGCCATTTTTGGAAGCAGTTGTTTTTTGTTATATCATTTGGACTTCCTCTCCGCTGCCATTTTTAGAAGCAGTTGTTTTTTGTTAAGGAGCGTTTGGACTATGTGCTATCCTTGTTTTGTGAAATAAACTACGCCAGTATTCGGGCTAAAGATATCACGTCTGTGTCGTGCACTTGGGGTCAGAAGAAAACCATAACAAATCCACTATTGTACTTTTAACAGCCTGAAAAGTCTTTTCGGAGCATAAAAAGTGTAAATGCATCTAAAGGCAGTAAAGTGAGAGAAAATTCACAATTGAATAATAGAATAGCATGAATCTTGTTTACTTGTGGTTCTGAGACACGTATTGAATAAAATTAAGTAAAATTTGTATTCTTTAAGAAAATCAACTATTGGACTATGTCCGGCCTGAAAAGTCTTTTCGGAGCATAAAAAGTGTAAATGCATCTCACGGCAGTAAAGTGATAGAAAAGTCACAATTGAATAATAGAATAGCATGAATCTTGTTTACCTGTGGTTCTGAGACACATATTGAATGAAATCATGTAAACTATGTATTCTTTAAGAAAAGCCACTATTGGACTAGCCTGAAACGTCTTTTCGGAGCATAAAAAGTGTAAATGCATCTAAAGGCAGTAAAGTGAGAGAAAATTCACAATTGAATAATAGAATAGCATGAATCTTGTTTACCTGTGGTTCTGAGACACGTATTGAATGAAATGAAGTAAAATATGTATTCTTTAAGAAAATCAACTATTGGACTATGTCCGGCCTGAAAAGTCTTTTCGGAGCATAAAAAGTGTAAATGCATCTCACGGCAGTAAAGTGATAGAAAAGTCACAATTGAATAATAGAATAGCATGAATCTTGTTTACCTTTGGTTCTGAGACACGTATTGAATGAAATCAAGTAAACTATGTATTCTTTAAGAAAATCCACTATTGTACTTTTAACAGCCTGAAAAGTCTTTTCGGAGCATAAAAAGTGTAAATGCATCTAAAGGCAGTAAAGTGAGAGAAAATTCACAATTGAATAATAGAATAGCATGAATCTTGTTTACCTGTGGTTCTGAGACACGTATTGAATGAAATGAAGTAAAATATGTATTCTTTAAGAAAATCAACTATTGGACTATGTCCGGCCTGAAAAGTCTTTTCGGAGCATAAAAAGTGTAAATGCATCTCACGGCAGTAAAGTGATAGAAAAGTCACAATTGAATAATAGAATAGCATGAATCTTGTTTACCTGTGGTTCTGAGACACGTATTGAATGAAATGAAGTAAAATATGTATTCTTTAAGAAAATCAACTATTGGACTATGTCCGGCCTGAAAAGTCTTTTCGGAGCATAAAAAGTGTAAATGCATTTCACGGCAGTAAAGTGATAGAAAATTCACAATTGAATAATAGAATAGCATGAATCTTGTTTACCTGTGGTTCTGAGACACATATTGAATGAAATCATGTAAACCACATGTGTCAAACTCAAGGCCCGCGGGCCAAATGTGGCCCGCCACGTCATTTTATGTGGCCCGCGACGGCTTGGAAGGCATGATCACCACCGTGGACCCGTTTTCAGTCTGTCGCGGATCCGTTTCCGGTTCGTCGCGGACCCGTTTTCGGTTCGTCGCGGACCCGTTTTCAGTCGGTCGCGGACCCGTTTTCGGTTCGTCGCGGACTCGTTTTCAGTGGGTTGCGGACCCGTTTTCGGTTCGTCGCGGACTCGTTTTCAGTGGGTTGTGGACCTTTGCATGGGCAATATAAAAATCCTGTGATTTTATTTTGAAGGGAATTTTGAATGCAGCAGAGTGCGTCTATTCACACTCCTCAGTGCTGCATTCACAACACACTTTACTTGCATGAGTTTACACACGCACTATTTGTGATAGTTCACTTCATTCCCGACCTTTTTTTTATGTTTGTGCATGAAAGCACTGCTGAGTCTGTTAAAAAAGGCTGAAGTTATAAAATGATTATGTGTGTTGTATTACTTTGTGTCCTTAAGATGCACTTTGGGGTTTTTAATTGAGTGTAAAAGGGAATATTTCAAACTAGGGTTTTTGTGTTTGCATGTGAGATTCTGTACCATTTCAGGCTCAAACTGCACCATCTTTTCATTAAATCCATTTGAGAAGTTGAACATGTTCCTTGCTTTGGGTCACTGCCGGTCATTCAGGGGTGATGGTGCAGCCAGACCAGTAGAACCACTGCCCCAGACCACATGCATGTTCTTAGTGGCTAGTTATGGCCTTCTCAACTGTGACAAAAAAAGCTTTGAACAAAGTTAATATAACAACGATTGTTTGATCTTTGTCTTTGTTATTTTCTTCTGTTTTAAGTTTGATCTTTGATAGAGTAATGTGGGTTTATATATATATATATATATATATATATATAAATAAATGCATGTACAATATTGTTACACTTGAATAAACAATACAAAGACAGTTATTTAACAATATGTTCGGTAGTAGTTAAATTGATACAGTGTTACAGTTACAACCGGCCCTTTGAGGGCGACCATGATGCTGATGTGGCCCGCGGTGAAAATGAGTTTGACACCCCTGATGTAAACTATGTATTCTTTAAGAAAAGCCAGTATTGGACTAGCCTGAAACGTCTTTTCGGAGCATTAAAAGTGTAAATGCATCTAAAGGCAGTAAAGTCAGAGAAAATTCACAATTGAATAATAGAATAGCATGTATTCTTTAAGAAAAGCCACTATTGGACTAGCCTGAAACGTCTTTTCGGAGCATAAAAAGTGTAAATGCATCTAAAGGCAGTAAAGTGAGAGAAAATTCACAATTGAATAATAGAATAGCATGAATCTTGTTTACCTGTGGTTCTGAGACACGTATTGAATGAAATTAGTTAAACTATATTCTTTAAGAAAATCCACTGTTGTACTTTTAACAGCCTGAAAAGTCTTTTCGGAGCATAAAAAGTGTAAATGCATCAAACGGGAGTAATGTGATAGAAAAGTCAAAATTGAATTATAGAATAGCATGAATATTGTTTACCTGTTGTTCTGAGACACGTATTGAATGAAATCAAGTAAACTATGTATTCTTTAAGAAAATCCACTATTGGACTATGTCCGGCCTGAAAAGTCTTTTCGGAGCATAAAAAGTGTAAATGACTCCAAAGGCAGTAAAGTGATAGAAAAATCACAATTGAATAATAGAATAGCATGAATCTTGTTTAGTTGTGGTTCTGAGACACTTATTGAATGAAATGAAGTAAAATATGTATTCTTTAAGAAAATCAACTATTGGACTATGTCCGGCCTGAAAAGTCTTTTCGGAGCATACAAAGTGTAAATGCATTTCACGGCAGTAAAGTGATAGAAAATTCACAATTGAATAATAGAATAGCATGAATCTTGTTTACCTGTGGTTCTGAGACACATATTGAATGAAATCATGTAAACTATGTATTCTTTAAGAAAAGCCACTATTGGACTAGCCTGAAACGTCTTTTCGGAGCATTAAAAGTGTAAATGCATCTAAAGGCAGTAAAGTGAGAGAAAATTCACAATTGAATAATAGAATAGCATGAATCTTGTTTACCTGTGGTTCTGAGACACGTATTGAATGAAATTAGTTAAACTATATTCTTTAAGAAAATCCACTGTTGTACTTTTAACAGCCTGAAAAGTCTTTTCGGAGCATAAAAAGTGTAAATGCATCCAAAGGCAGTAAAGTGATAGAAAAATCACAATTGAATAATAGAATAGCATGAATCTTGTTTACTTGTGGTTCTGAGACACGTATTGAATGAAATGAAGTAAAACATGTATTCTTTAAGAAAATCAACTATTGGACTATGTCCGGCCTGAAAAGTCTTTTCGGAGCATAAAAAGTGTAAATGCATCTCACGGCAGTAAAGTGATAGAAAAGTCACAATTGAATAATAGAATAGCATGAATCTTGTTTACCTGTGGTTCTGAGACACATATTGAATGAAATCATGTAAACTATGTATTCTTTAAGAAAAGCTAGTATTGGACTAGCCTGAAACGTCTTTTCGGAGCATTAAAAGTGTAAATGCATCTAAAGGCAGTAAAGTGAGAGAAAATTCACAATTGAATAATAGAATAGCATGTATTCTTTAAGAAAAGCCACTATTGGACTAGCCTGAAACGTCTTTTCGGAGCATAAAAAGTGTAAATGCATCTAAAGGCAGTAAAGTGAGAGAAAATTCACAATTGAATAATAGAATAGCATGAATCTTGTTTACCTGTGGTTCTGAGACACGTATTGAATGAAATTAGTTAAACTATATTCTTTAAGAAAATCCACTGTTGTACTTTTAACAGCCTGAAAAGTCTTTTCGGAGCATAAAAAGTGTAAATGCATCAAACGGGAGTAAAGTGATAGAAAAGTCACAATTGAATAATAGAATAGCATGAATCTTGTTTACCTGTGTTTCTGAGACACGTATTGAATAAAATTAGGTAAACTATGTATTCTTTAAGAAAATCCACTATTGGACTATGTCCGCCTGAAAAGTCTTTTCGGAGCATAAAAAGTGTAAATGACTCCAAAGGCAGTAAAGTGATAGAAATTTAACTATTGAATAATAGAATAGCATGAATATTGTTTACCCGTGGTTCTGAGACACGTATTGAATGAAATCAAGTAAACTATGTATTCTTTAAGAAAATCCACTATTGGACTATGTCCGGCCTGAAACGTCTTTTCGGAGCATAAAAGTGTAAATGCAGAAAAGTGATAGAAAAGTCACAATTGAATAATAGAATAGCATGTATCTTGTTTACCTGTGGTTCTGAGACACGTATTGAATGAAATTAGTTAAACTATATTCTTTAAGAAAATCCACTGTTGTACTTTTAACAGCCTGAAAAGTCTTTTCGGAGCATAAAAAGTGTAAATGCATCAAACGGGAGTAAAGTGATAGAAAAGTCACAATTGAATATTAGAATAGCATGAATATTGTTTACCTGTGGTTCTGAGACACGTATTGAATAAAATTAGGTAAACTATGTATTCTTTAAGAAAATCCACTATTGGACTATGTCCGGCCTGAAAAGTCTTTTCGGAGCATACAAAGTGTAAATGCATCTCACGGCAGTAAAGTGATAGAAAAGTCACAATTGAATAATAGAATAGCATGAATCTTGTTTACATGTGGTTCTGAGACACGTATTGAATGAAATGAAGTAAAATATGTATTCTTTAAGAAAATCCACTATTGTACTTTTAACAGCCTGAAAAGTATTTTCGGAGCATACAAAGTGTAAATGCATCCACTATTGTACTTTTAAAAGCCTGAAAAGTCTTTTCGGAGCATAAAAAGTGTAAATGCATCCAAAGGCAGTAAAGTGATAGAAAAATCACAATTGAATTATAGAATAGCATGAATATTGTTTACCTGTGGTTCTGAGACACGTATTGAATGAAATAAAGTAAACTATGTATTCTTTAAGAAAATCCACTATTGGACTATGTCCGGCCTGAAAAGTCTTTTCGGAGCATAAAAAGTGTAAATGACTCCAAAGGCAGTAAAGTGATAGAAAAATCACAATTGAATAATAGAATAGCATGAATCTTGTTTACTTGTGGTTCTGAGACACGTATTGAATGAAATGAAGTAAAACATGTATTCTTTAAGAAAATCAACTATTGGACTATGTCCGGCCTGAAAAGTCTTTTCGGAGCATAAAAAGTGTAAATGCATCTCACGGCAGTAAAGTGATAGAAAAGTCACAATTGAATAATAGAATAGCATGAATCTTGTTTACCTGTGGTTCTGAGACACATATTGAATGAAATCATGTAAACTATGTATTCTTTAAGAAAAGCTACTATTGGACTAGCCTGAAACGTCTTTTCGGAGCATTAAAAGTGTAAATGCATCTAAAGGCAGTAAAGTGAGAGAAAATTCACAATTGAATAATAGAATAGCATGTATTCTTTAAGAAAAGCCACTATTGGACTAGCCTGAAACGTCTTTTCTGAGCATAAAAAGTGTAAATGCATCTAAAGGCAGTAAAGTGAGAGAAAATTCACAATTGAATAATAGAATAGCATGAATCTTGTTTACCTGTGGTTCTGAGACACGTATTGAATGAAATTAGTTAAACTATATTCTTTAAGAAAATCCACTGTTGTACTTTTAACAGCCTGAAAAGTCTTTTCGGAGCATAAAAAGTGTAAATGCATCAAACGGGAGTAAAGTGATAGAAAAGTCACAATTGAATAATAGAATAGCATGAATCTTGTTTACCTGTGTTTCTGAGACACGTATTGAATAAAATTAGGTAAACTATGTATTCTTTAAGAAAATCCACTATTGGACTATGTCCGCCTGAAAAGTCTTTTCGGAGCATAAAAAGTGTAAATGACTCCAAAGGCAGTAAAGTGATAGAAATTTAACTATTGAATAATAGAATAGCATGAATATTGTTTACCTGTGGTTCTGAGACACGTATTGAATGAAATCAAGTAAACTATGTATTCTTTAAGAAAATCCACTATTGGACTATGTCCGGCCTGAAACGTCTTTTCGGAGCATAAAAGTGTAAATGCAGAAAAGTGATAGAAAAGTCACAATTGAATAATAGAATAGCATGTATCTTGTTTACCTGTGGTTCTGAGACACGTATTGAATAAAATAAAGTAAACTATGTATTCTTTAAGAAAATCCACTATTGTACTATGTCTGGCCTGAAAAGTCTTTTCGGAGCATACAAAGTGTAAATGCATCTCACCGCAGTAAAGTGATAGAAAAGTCACAATTGAATAATAGAATAGCATGAATCTTGTTTACCTGTGGTTCTGAGACACATATTGAATGAAATCATGTAAACTATGTATTCTTTAAGAAAAGCCACTATTGGACTAGCCTGAAACGTCTTTTCGGAGCATAAAAAGTGTAAATGCATCTAAAGGCAGTAAAGTGAGAGAAAATTCACAATTGAATAATAGAATAGCATGAATCTTGTTTACTTGTGGTTCTGAGACACGTATTGAATGAAATTAGTTAAACTATATTCTTTAAGAAAATCCACTGTTGTACTTTTAACAGCCTGAAAAGTATTTTCGGAGAATACAAAGTGTAAATGCATCCAAAGGCAGTAAAGTGATCGAAAAATCACAATTGAATAATAGAATAGCATGAATCTTGTTTAATTGTGGTTCTGAGACACGTATTGAATGAAATGAAGTAAACTATGTATTCTTTAAGAAAATCAACTATTGGACTATGTCCGGCCTGAAAAGTCTTTTCGGAGCATACAGAGTGTAAATGCATTTCAAGGCAGTAAAGTGATAGAAAATTTACAATTGAATAATAGAATAGCATGAATCTTGTTTACCTGTGGTTCTGAGACACGTATTGAATGAAATTAGTTAAACTATGTATTCTTTAAGAAAAGCCACTATTGGACTAGCCTGAAACGTCTTTTCGGAGCATTAAAAGTGTAAATGCATCTAAAGGCAGTAAAGTGAGAGAAAGTTCACAATTGAATAATAGAATAGCATGAATCTTGTTAACCTGTGGTTCTGAGACACGTATTGAATGAAATTAGTTAAACTATATTCTTTAAGAAAATCCACTGTTGTACTTTTAACAGCCTGAAAAGTCTTTTCGGAGCATAAAAAGTGTAAATGCATCAAACGGGAGTAATGTGATAGAAAAGTCAAAATTGAATTATAGAATAGCATGAATATTGTTTACCTGTGGTTCTGAGACACGTATTGAATGAAATCAAGTAAACTATGTATTCTTTAAGAAAATCCACTATTGTACTTTTAACAGCCTGAAAAGTCTTTTCGGAGCATAAAAAGTGTAAATGCATTTCACGGCAGTAAAGTGATAGAAAATTCACAATTGAATAATAGAATAGCATGAATCTTGTTTACCTGTGGTTCTGAGACACGTATTGAATGAAATCATGTAAACTATGTATTCTTTAAGAAAAGCCACTATTGGACTAGCCTGAAACGTCTTTTCGGAGCATTAAAAGTGTAAATGCATCTAAAGGCAGTAAAGTGAGAGAAAGTTCACAATTGAATAATAGAATAGCATGAATATTGTTCTGAGTCACGTATTGAATGAAATCAAGTAAACTATGTATTCTTTAAGAAAATCCACTATTGGACTATGTTAGGCCTGAAAAGTCTTTTCGGAGCATAGAAAGTGTAAAGGCATCTAACGGCAGTAAAGTGATAGAAAATTCACAATTGAATAATAGAATAGCATGAATCTTGTTTACCTGTGGTTCTGAGACACGTATTGAATAAAATTAGTTAAACTATATTCTTTAAGAAAATCCACTATTGTACTTTTAACAGCCTGAAAAGTCTTTTCGGAGCATAAAAAGTGTAAATGCATCCAAAGGCAGTAAAGTGATAGAAAAATCACAATTGAATAATAGAATAGCATGAATCTTGTTTACTTGTGGTTCTGAGACACGTATTGAATGAAATGAAGTAAAATATGTATTCATTAAGAAAATCAACTATTGGACTATGTCCGGCCTGAAAAGTCTTTTCGGAGCATAAAAAGTGTAAATGCATCTCAAGGCAGTAAAGTGATAGAAAAGTCACAATTGAATAATAGAATAGCATGAATCTTGTTTACCTGTGGTTCTGAGACACGTATTGAATGAAATGAAGTAAAATATGTATTCTTTAAGAAAATCAACTATTGGACTATGTCCGGCCTGAAAAGTCTTTTCGGAGCATACAAAGTGTAAATGCATCTAACGGCAGTAAAGTGATAGAAAAGTCACAATTGAATAATAGAATAGCATGAATCTTGTTTACCTGTGGTTCTGAGACACATATTGAATGAAATTATGTAAACTATGTATTCTTTAAGAAAATCCACAATTTGACTATGTCCGGCCTGAAACGTCTTTTCGAGCATAAAAAGTGTAAATGCATCCAAAGGCAGTAAAGTGAGAGAAAATTAAAAATGTAATAATACAATTGCATGAATCTTTACCTGCTGTTCTGAGACACGTATTGAATGAAATCAATTAAACTATGTATTCTTTAAGAAAACCACAACTTGACTATGTCCGGCCTGAAACGTCTTTTAAGAGCATAAAAAGTTTAAATGCATCACGTCATTTGATCATCATCAAATGCACAAGAAAATCCACTGTTGTACTTTTAATAGCCTGAAACGTCTTTTTGGAGCATGAAAGTGTAAATGCAGAAAAGTGATAGAAAAGTCACAATTGAATAATAGAATAGCATGAATCTTGTTTACCTGTGTTTCTGAGACACGTATTGAATAAAATTAGGTAAACTATGTATTCTTTAAGAAAATCCACTATTGGACTATGTCCGGCCTGAAACGTCTTTTCGGAGCATTAAAAGTGTAAATGCATCTAAAGGCAGTAAAGTGAGAGAAAATTCACAATTGAATAATAGAATAGCATGTATTCTTTAAGAAAAGCCACTATTGGACTAGCCTGAAACGTCTTTTCGGAGCATAAAAAGTGTAAATGCATCTAAAGGCAGTAAAGTGAGAGAAAATTCACAATTGAATAATAGAATAGCATGAATCTTGTTTACCTGTGGTTCTGAGACACGTATTGAATGAAATTAGTTAAACTATATTCTTTAAGAAAATCCACTGTTGTACTTTTAACAGCCTCAAAAGTCTTTTCGGAGCATAAAAAGTGTAAATGCATCCAAAGGCAGTAAAGTGATAGAAAAATCACAATTGAATAATAGAATAGCATGAATCTTGTTTACTTGTGGTTCTGAGACACGTATTGAATGAAATTATTTAAACTATGTATTCTTTAAGAAAATCCACTATTGTACTTTTAACAGTCTGAAAAGTCTTTTCGGAGCATACAAAGTGTAAATGCATCCAAAGGCAGTAAAGTGATCGAAAAATCACAATTGAATAATAGAATAGCATGAATCTTGTTTACTTGTGGTTCTGAGACACGTATTGAATGAAATGAAGTAAAATATGTATTCTTTAAGAAAATCAACTATTGTACTTTTAACAGCCTGAAAAGTCTTTTCGGAGCATAAAAAGTGTAAATGCATCCAAAGGCAGTAAAGTGATAAAAAAAATCACAAATGAATAATAGAATAGCATGAATCTTGTTTACTTGTGGTTCTGAGACACGTATTGAATGAAATGAAGTAAACTATGTATTCTTTAAGAAAATCAACTATTGTACTTTTAACAGCCTGAAAAGTCTTTTCGGAGCATAAAAAGTGTAAATGCATCCAAAGGCAGTAAAGTGATAAAAAAAATCACAAATGAATAATAGAATAGCATGAATCTTGTTTACTTGTGGTTCTGAGACACGTATTGAATGAAATGAAGTAAACTATGTATTCTTTAAGAAAATCCACTATTGGACTATGTCCGGTCTGAAAAGTCTTTTCGCATCATAAAAAGTGTAATTGCATCTAACGGCAGTAAAGTGATAGAAAAGTCACAATTGAATAATAGAATAGCATGAATCTTGTTTACCTGTGGTTCTGAGACACATATTGAATGAAATTATGTAAACTATGTATTCTTTAAGAAAATCCACAATTTGACTATGTCCGGCCTGAAACGTCTTTTCGAGCATAAAAAGTGTAAATGCATCCAAAGGCAGTAAAGTGAGAGAAAATTAAAAATGTAATAATACAATTGCATGAATCTTTACCTGCTGTTCTGAGACACGTATTGAATGAAATCAAGTAAACTATGTATTCTTTAAGAAAACCAAAACTTGACTATGTCCGGCCTGAAACGTCTTTTAAGAGCATAAAAAGTTTAAATGCATCACGTCATTTGATCATCATCAAATGCACAAGAAAATCCACTGTTGTACTTTTAATAGCCTGAAACGTCTTTTTGGAGCATGAAAGTGTAAATGCAGAAAAGTGATAGAAAAGTCACAATTGAATAATAGAATAGCATGAATCTTGTTTACCTGTGTTTCTGAGACACGTATTGAATAAAATTAGGTAAACTATGTATTCTTTAAGAAAATCCACTATTGGACTATGTCCGGCCTGAAAAGTCTTTTCGGAGCATAAAAAGTGTAAATGACTCCAAAGGCAGTAAAGTGATAGAAATTTAACTATTGAATAATAGAATAGCATGAATCTTGTTTACCTGTGGTTCTGAGACACATATTGAATGAAATCATGTAAACTATGTATTCTTTAAGAAAAGCCACTATTGGACTAGCCTGAAACGTCTTTTCGGAGCATAAAAAGTGCAAATGCATCTAAAGGCAGTAAAGTGATAGAAAATTCACAATTGAATAATAGAATAGCATGAATCTTGTTTACCTGTGGTTCTGAGACACGTATTGAATGAAATTAGTTAAACTATATTCTTTAAGAAAATCCACTGTTGTACTTTTAACAGCCTGAAAAGTCTTTTCGGAGCATACAAAGTGTAAATGCATCCAAATGCAGTAAAGTGATAGAATAATCACAATTGAATAATAGAATAGCATGAATCTTGTTTACTTGTGGTTCTGAGACACGTATTGAATGAAATGAAGTAAAATATGTATTCTTTAAGAAAATCAACTATTGGACTATGTCCGGCCTGAAAAGTCTTTTCGGAGCATAAAAAGTGTAAATGCATCTCACGGCAGTAAAGTGATAGAAAAGTCACAATTGAATAATAGAATAGCATGAATCTTGTTTATATGTGGTTCTGAGACACGAATTGAATGAAATAAAGTAAAATATGTATTCTTTAAGAAAATCCACTATTGTACTTTTAACAGCCAGAAAAGTCTTTTCGGAGTATAAAAAGTGTAAATGCATCTAAAGGCAGTAAAGTGATAGAAAAATCACAAATGAATAATAGAATAGCATGAATCTTGTTTACTTGTGGTTCTGAGACACGTATTGAATGAAATGAAGTAAACTATGTATTCTTTAAGAAAATCAACTATTGGACTATGTCCAGCCTGAAAAGTCTTTTCGGAGCATACAAAGTGTAAATGCATTTCACGGCAGTAAAGTGATAGAAAATTCACAATTGAATAATAGAATAGCATGAATCTTGTTTACCTGTGGTTCTGAGACACGTATTGAATGAAATGAAGTAAAATATGTATTCTTTAACCCCCTTTCAGAGCTTTATTTTTTTTGCCTAAGGAATAAACTTCAAGTGACCGTGTATTTGCCAAAGGGCCAGTGTATGGTCTGATACTTTACTCTATTTGAATTGAAGGCAGGGAGTTCAATTTAATGCAATTCAATACATTTATAATACAGCAGAGCGAGCAAGTCAGTCATTTACTCCTCAGCTGATGTGCCTACTATTGCTGTGACGACTTGTAAACCTTGTACAATAAATGACCAGACTCTGACACCGGAGACTTTTTTTATTTTTTTTTATTTTCACTCATCGATGTTTGACACATATTATTTCACATGTTACAAAAACCTGGGAAACACCGCACGGTTCACCTTTCAATTGGCACGATGGCCGAGATCACGGGAACGTTCCCCGGGGCTCTGTACCAGTGTGCTGTGATACTGTGATCCGAGTAGAATACACACTGCAGCCTGCGCCTGGTCACAAATGCCAATAGACAAATAGAAAGACACACGCGCACACTTATTGGTCGTCTTTCTCTTCCTCTCTCTCGCTCACTCGTCTGTCTGTCTGTCTGTCTGTCTGTCTGTCTGTCTGTCTGTCTGTCTGTCTGTCTGTCTGTCTGTCTGTCTGTCTGTCTGTCTGTCTGTCTGTCTGTCTGTCTGTCTGTCTGTCTGTCTGTCTCTCTCTCTCTCTCTCTCTCTCTCTCTCTCTCTCTCTCTCTCTCTCTCTCTCTCTCTCTCTCTCTCTCTCTCTCTCTCTCTCTCTCTCTCTCTCTCTCACTCTCTAAGAAATCTATCCAATGGTCCAGTGTATGTTCTGTGGACCACCTAGAAGGCTGCGGTCTGGACCGAGACGCTCGGGAGACCCTGATCTACACGTCGGCGTTTTCCGGGAGACAATCGAGCAAGTAAAGCTCCCCCACCCTGGGTTGAGAGAGTGACCCTGCATTATTAGAATGAGAGGAGAGGAGAAGTCCCCTGTTCGAGGAGTGTGTTGTGTCTCTATGTCTACCCATAAAATAAAGCTGTATTACAAATGTATTGAATTGCATTAAATTGAACTCCCTGCCTTCAATTCAAATAGAGTAAAGTATCAGACCATACACTGGCCCTTTGGCAAATACACGGTCACTTGAAGTTTATTCCTTAGGCAAGGACTCCCTCTCTTGGCGGAAACGGTGTACTACAACTGAAGCGGTGCTCTGCCTGCAAACATTGGTGCAGTTTCGACACTAAATCAGGCCCAGATCAGGCTGTGGATCACCTAGAAGGCTGCGGTCTGGACCGAGACGCTCGGGAGACCCTGATCTACACGTCGGCGTTTTCCGGGAGACAATCGAGCAAGTAAAGCTCCCCCACCCTGGGTTGAGAGAGTGACCCTGCATTATTAGAATGAGAGGAGAGGAGAAGTCCCCTGTTCGAGGAGTGTGTTGTGTCTCATCTGTCTACCCATAAAATAAAGCTGTATTACAAATGTATTGAATTGCATTAAATTGAACTCCCTGCCTTCAATTCAAATAGAGTAAAGTATCAGACCATACACTGGCCCTTTGGCAAATACACGGTCACTTGAAGTTTATTCCTTAGGCAAGGTCTCCCTCTCTTGGCGGAAACGGTGTACTACAACTGAAGCGGTGCTCTGCCTGCAAACATTGGTGCAGTTTCGACACTAAATCAGGCCCAGATCAGGCTGTGGATCACCTAGAAGGCTGCGGTCTGGACCGAGACGCTCGGGAGACCCTGATCTACACGTCAGAGGTCTCCGGGAGAGAATCTAGGAGCGAGTTAAGCCGCCTCACTGCCTGTAAAGGTGTCCTTTATTCGGATCAAACACAGTGTTTTTGGTCCCTGCAGCATGATGAGAGCAGAGGACAAGTCCCCTGTTTTGCCTGAGGTGCTTGATTATTATTAAAATACATTGTGGGTGTCTGGAAGGGGATCACGAGAGCTCCAGAGACCTCCAGGGCTGTTAACTGGTCGTTTTAACCCAGCAGAGAGGCCTCTACAATAGGGCACAGAGCAATGGGAAGGCACCTCACACAGACTTGTCACACTCTGTCTGGGTCCAACTAAATCATCTGACCCCCCACGGGAAGACTGTAAACAAAAAAAAATAACTGTATGTTTTTTTGGATTAGTGTGTTTAATGCACATTACTAACTCTACTTCTTCTCGGGAGCCTCTGTGCTTCCTCTCCTCAAGCTTCCACGGATTGTGGTTATCTGGAGCCGGTCCTGCTCCCTGCCATGGCGGGCCTGCTGATGCCCCTCATCTCTGCCTCCGTCTGCTGGCCTGGATCGTGGTCGTCTGGGTCGTGGTCCATGCCTACTACTCATTGCGTGAATCATTTTCTGTGATTTTCATTGAATGTACTGTAACTCTGTTACGTTGATTCTGTACACATAACATCTATTGCTTCTGTCCATTCGGGGAGAGGGATCCTCCTCTGTTGCTCTCCCTCGGGTTTCTTCCCTTCTTGTTTTTCCCTGTAAAAAGGTTTTCATCACATCACATGTGGCATCATCACAGGCAGCCCAGAACTTTATGCGGAAAGACCATTCAATTTCACCATTTTATGTTTACATCCTCTGTAAACTAAACACACAATACGAGTCAACAACCTGGACTTTGTAGCCGTAATGTAGGTCTGGATGTTGTATTGTACTCGAGCTATTTGACTCAAGTTTTAGGGACACGGCTTGACTCTGGTGTGTGTTGGGTGGACACAATGCTCGATATTGAGCCGGTAAACCACGATGCCTCTCGAGTCCGAGTTGTGCACCACGGTGAGGCTCCTCGAGCCTGAAGGCTCAGGACTTCCTAATGAAAGTGACCGAGTCAACGGCGGCTCAGGACTCTCTGATAATACGAGTCAACGACCTGGACTTTGTTTCCAATCACGTAGGTCTAGAGCATGGGTCACTAACTGGCGGACCGCGGTCCGGGTCCGGACCCAGACGCCGTTGTCTCTGGACCCTGGACCGAAAACCAATTATTATTACCGAATTATTAACTGTTGGTGGATCGCTTCTATTTCACCGGTGCAGCTTTTCCTGCCTCTACGGCTCTCATTCAGCGGTCCAGGAAACACTCCGACCAATCACACGCCTTGAAAATCCTGTCACTTGATCCTACTCGACCAATCACATGTGTGTATTGCGTTAAGCCCCGCCCTCGACTCGAGTAAGACGTTCGCACACACGGGAGCGACGGGAGAGACCTGATAGTTTGAAAAGTACGTGAGTCAGAGAAGTTATTTCACTTGGCGCTCCAAAAGAGAAATGTGGACATCTAAACCAGAGCCTTGAACAATGGACAGACTTATATGTTTGTTATTCCCACAACCAGTTCAAGAGCGGTATGTCTCATGTTCAGTGACATTAAAAGCAGCGATGTGAAGACATCACGAGACAAAGCTCAGATCTTTAGAGCAAACGGAACGACTCACATCAGAGATTAAGGCCCAGAAAAATAAACCTAAAAGGCCAATATGATCAGAACCCTGACACATGAATTATGTTAACAGAGAGGAGAAATGAGCTGAAACAAGTGGGTTAATAACCACAGATGAAGTCCATGCACACACATTTCTCTTTTTAGAAAACAAGGATATAATATCTTGGCTCTTTGGATTGACATCACTAGATGCCCGAATAAACTGAATTTGAAGCTGCAAGACAATTCAGTTAAATTAATCTTTCTAACATGATTTATTTAATTTATTCATTTAATTTATATAGTCACGTTTTTCAAAAGCTTTCTGTTTTAAATCCAGCCTTTATTTGCCTTGAAATAAGAGATGATAATGTATGTATTATTTATAATTATTCAAGGAAATCTGTAATATTAAATATTGTTTAGATGTTAATTAATTGAACTTTATATTTATTTTACAGTCAGTTGTTGACTACATATAGACGTTAATACAACTGTTGGCTACTTCAATACATATGGCACAAATTTGACATTATTGTGATGTTCCGGACCTTTGCATGAGGAAATTCTCTCGAACTGGACCTCGCAGAACTTTAGTTGAATACCCCTGGTCTAGAGGATATATTGTACACGAGCCAGTTGACCGTACTTTAAAAAATATGTCTTGACTCTGATGTGAGTTGGGTGGACACAATGCTCCAGATAGAGCGGGTAAACTACGATACCTCTCCGGCCCGAGTTGGCCACCGCGATGAGGCTCCTCGGGTCCTCGGGTCCACGGTGGCTCACACTCCCTGATGAAAGTTGTCGAGCTCACGGTGGCTCAGGACTCCCCGATAATACGAGTCAACAACCTGGACATCGTAGCCGTAACGTGGGTCTGGAGGTTATATTGCACTCGAGCTATTCCACTCAACCTTTAGAGATGTGGCTTGACTCTGATGTGTGTTAGGTGTACAAGGTGCTCGAAATTAGATTTCACAGAGGGTAACAATGGGATTTTTGCCCACGGTGGCTCAGGACTCCCTGATAGTACGAGCAAAAAAACCCAGTCTTCGCACCCGTAATGTAAGTCTGGAGGTACGTGAGCTGGTTGAATTTACTTTCACAAACATGTTTTGACTCTGACGTGTGTTGTGTGACACACGTTGCACGGGATTGAGGGGCTACACCGTGAAGCTTCTCGAGGCCGAGTTGACCACGACACTGAGGCTCCTGGAGACCACGGTCGCTCCGGACTCCCCGATGAAAGTTCTTGAGCCCACGGTGGCTCAGGACTCCCTGATGATAGTTGTCGCGCTCACGGTGGCTCATGACTTCCCGATAATACGAGTCAACAACCTGGACATCGTAGCCGTAATGTAGGTCTGGATGTTATATTGCACTCGAGCTATTCCACTCAACATTTAGAGACGTGGCTTATCTCTCTGATGTGTGTTGGGTGTACACAATGCTCGAGATTGAGGGGGTGAACCACGATGCCTCTCGGGCCCGAGTTGTCCACCACGGTGAGGCTCCTCGAGCCCACGATGGCTCACATGACACGATGAAAGTTATAGAGTCCACGGTGGCTCACATTCCCTGATGAAAGTTATAGAGTCCACGGTGGCTCACACTCCCTGACGAAAGTTCCCATGCCCACAGTGGCTCACTAATCCCTGATAATACAAGTAAAAAAAACCTGGTCTTCTTTCTCGTAATGTAGGTCTGGATGTACGTGACCTGGTTGAATTTAGTTTCACAAACAAGTTTTGACTCTGATGTGCGTTGGGTGGACACAATACTCGAGATTGAGCCGGTAAACCACGATGCCTCATGAGCCCGAGTTGTCCACCACGACGAGGCTCCTCGAGCCCACGATGGCTCACATTCCCCGATGAAAGTTATAGAGTCCACGGTGGCTCACACTCCCCGGTGAAAGTTCCCATGCCCACAGTGGCTCACTACTCCCTGATAATACAAGTCAAAAACCTGGTCTTCTTTCTCGTAATGTAGGTCTGGATGTACGTGACCTGGTTGAATTTACTTTCACAAACATGTCTTGACTCTGATGTGCGTTGGGTGGATACAATGCTCGAGATTGAGGGGGTAAACCACGATGCCTCATGAGCCCGAGTTGGCCACCGCGATGAGGCTCCTCGAGCCGGAGGTGCTTCACACTGCCTGATAACGCGATTGAAAAACCTGGTCTTCGCACCGGTCACGTAAGTCTGGAGTTTACATTGTACTCGAGCTAGTTGACTCTACTTTCAAAAAGGTGTCTTGTCCCAGATGTGTGTTGTGTGGACACACGGTGAACGAGATTGAGGGTGCAAAACCGTGAAGCTTCTCGAGGACGAGTTGACCGGGACACTGAGGCTCCTCGGGCCCACGGTCGCTCACGACTCCCCGATGAAAGTTCTCGAGCCCACGGTGGCTCAGGATTGTCTCGTGAAAGTTGCCGAGCTCACGGTGGCTCAGGACTCTCCGATAACACGGGTCAACAACCTGGACTTTGTAGCCGTAATGTAGGTCTGGATGTTTGGTATATTGTACTTGAGCTATTTGACTCAATTTCTTTTAGGGATATGTCTCGACTCTGATGTGCGTTGGGTGGACACAATGCTCGAGATCGAGGGTGGGGTGAACACCAATGTCTCTCGAGCCCGAGCCGTACACCGCGGTGAGGCTCCTCGAGCCCGAGGTGCCGCAGGACTTCCCGATGAAAGTTACAAAGTCCACTGTGGCTCAGGACTCCCCCGATAATACGAGTCAAAAACCTGGTCTTCGCACCCGTAATGTAGGTCTGGATGTACGTGACCTGGTTGAATTTACTTTCACAAACATGTCTTGACTCTGATGTGCGTTGGGTGGACACAATACTCGAGATTGAGCTGTTAAACCACGATGTCTCATGAGCCCGAGTTGTCCACCACGATGAGGCTCCTCGAGCCCACGATGGCTCACATTCCCCGATGAAAGTTATAAAGTCAACGGTGGCTCACACTCCCTGAAGAAAGTTCCCATGCCCACAGTGGCTCAGGACTACCTGATAATACAAGTCAAAAACCTGGTCTTCTTTCTTGTAATGTAGGTCTGGATGTACGTGACCTGGTTGAATTTACTTTCAGAAACATGTCTTGACTCTGATGTGCGTTGGGTGGACACAATACTCGAGATTGAGCTGGTAAACCACGATGCCTCATGAGCCCGAGTTGTCCACCACGATGAGCCTCCTCGAGCCCACGATGGCTCACATTCCCTGATGAAAGTTATAGAGTCCACGGTGGCTCACACTCCCTGATGAAAGTTATAGAGTCCACGGTGGCTCACGCTCCCTGATGAAAGTTCCCATGCCCACAGTGGCTCACTACTCCCTGATAATACAATTCAAAAACCTGGTCTTCTTTCTCGTAATGTAGGTCTTGATGTACGTGACCTGGTTGAATTTACTTTCACAAACAAGTTTTGACTCTGATGTGCGTTGGGTGGACACAATACTCGAGATTGAGCCGGTAAACCACGATGCCTCATGAGCCCGAGTTGTCCACCACGACGAGGCTCCTCGAGCCCACGATGGCTCACATTCCCCGATGAAAGTTATAGAGTCCACGGTGGCTCACACTCCCCGGTGAAAGTTCCCATTCCCACAGTGGCTCACTACTCCCTGATAATACAAGTCAAAAACCTGGTCTTCTTTCTCGTAATGTAGGTCTGGATGTACGTGACCTGGTTGAATTTACTTTCACAAACATGTCTTGACTCTGATGTGCGTTGGGTGGACACAATGCTCGAGATTGAGGGGGTAAACCACGATGCCTCTCCAGCCCGAGTTGGCCACCGCGATGAGGCTCCTCGAGCTGGAGGTGCTTCACACTGCCTGATAACGCGATTGAAAAACCTGGTCTTCGCACCGGTCACGTAAGTCTGGAGTTTACATTGTACTCGAGCTAGTTGACTCTACTTTCAAAAAGGTGTCTTGTCCCAGATGTGTGTTGTGTGGACACACGGTGAACGAGATTGAGGGTGCAAAACCGTGAAGCTTCTCGAGGACGAGTTGACCGGGACACTGAGGCTCCTCGGGCCCACGGTCGCTCACGACTCCCCGATGAAAGTTCTCGAGCCCACGGTGGCTCAGGATTGTCTCGTGAAAGTTGCCGAGCTCACGGTGGCTCAGGACTCTCCGATAACACGGGTCAACAACCTGGACTTTGTAGCCGTAATGTAGGTCTGGATGTTTGGTATATTGTACTTGAGCTATTTGACTCAATTTCTTTTAGGGATATGTCTCGACTCTGATGTGCGTTGGGTGGACACAATGCTCGAGATCGAGGGTGGGGTGAACACCAATGTCTCTCGAGCCCGAGCCGTACACCGCGGTGAGGCTCCTCGAGCCCGAGGTGCCGCAGGACTTCCCGATGAAAGTTACAAAGTCCACTGTGGCTCAGGACTCCCCCGATAATACGAGTCAAAAACCTGGTCTTCGCACCCGTAATGTAGGTCTGGATGTACGTGACCTGGTTGAATTTACTTTCACAAACATGTCTTGACTCTGATGTGCGTTGGGTGGACACAATACTCGAGATTGAGCTGTTAAACCACGATGTCTCATGAGCCCGAGTTGTCCACCACGATGAGGCTCCTCGAGCCCACGATGGCTCACATTCCCCGATGAAAGTTATAAAGTCAACGGTGGCTCACACTCCCTGAAGAAAGTTCCCATGCCCACAGTGGCTCAGGACTCCCTGATAATACAAGTCAAAAACCTGGTCTTCTTTCTTGTAATGTAGGTCTGGATGTACGTGACCTGGTTGAATTTACTTTCAGAAACATGTCTTGACTCTGATGTGCGTTGGGTGGACACAATACTCGAGATTGAGCTGGTAAACCACGATGCCTCATGAGCCCAAGTTGTCCACCACGATGAGCCTCCTCGAGCCCACGATGGCTCACATTCCCTGATGAAAGTTATAGAGTCCACGGTGGCTCACACTCCCTGATGAAAGTTATAGAGTCCACGGTGGCTCACGCTCCCTGATGAAAGTTCCCATGCCCACAGTGGCTCACTACTCCCTGATAATACAAGTCAAAAACCTGGTCTTCTTTCTCGTAATGTAGGTCTTGATGTATGTGACCTGGTTGAATTTACTTTCACAAACAAGTTTTGACTCTGATGTGCGTTGGGTGGACACAATACTCGAGATTGAGCCGGTAAACCACGATGCCTCATGAGCCCGAGTTGTCCACCACGACGAGGCTCCTCGAGCTCACGATGGCTCACATTCCCCGATGAAAGTTATAGAGTCCACGGTGGCTCACACTCCCCGGTGAAAGTTCCCATTCCCACAGTGGCTCACTACTCCCTGATAATACAAGTCAAAAACCTGGTCTTCTTTCTCGTAATGTAGGTCTGGATGTACGTGACCTGGTTGAATTTACTTTCACAAACATGTCTTGACTCTGATGTGCGTTGGGTGGATACAATGCTCGAGATTGAGGGGGTAAACCACGATGCCTCTCCAGCCCGAGTTGGCCACCGCGATGAGGCTCCTCGAGCTGGAGGTGCTTCACACTGCCTGATAACGCGATTGAAAAACCTGGTCTTCGCACCGGTCACGTAAGTCTGGAGTTTACATTGTACTCGAGCTAGTTGACTCTACTTTCAAAAAGGTGTCTTGTCCCAGATGTGTGTTGTGTGGACACACGGTGAACGAGATTGAGGGTGCAAAACCGTGAAGCTTCTCGAGGACGAGTTGACCGGGACACTGAGGCTCCTCGGGCCCACGGTCGCTCACGACTCCCCGATGAAAGTTCTCGAGCCCACGGTGGCTCAGGATTGTCTCGTGAAAGTTGCCGAGCTCACGGTGGCTCAGGACTCTCCGATAACACGGGTCAACAACCTGGACTTTGTAGCCGTAATGTAGGTCTGGATGTTTGGTATATTGTACTTGAGCTATTTGACTCAATTTCTTTTAGGGATATGTCTCGACTCTGATGTGCGTTGGGTGGACACAATGCTCGAGATCGAGGGTGGGGTGAACACCAATGTCTCTCGAGCCCGAGCCGTACACCGCGGTGAGGCTCCTCGAGCCCGAGGTGCCGCAGGACTTCCCGATGAAAGTTACAAAGTCCACTGTGGCTCAGGACTCCCCCGATAATACGAGTCAAAAACCTGGTCTTCGCACCCGTAATGTAGGTCTGGATGTACGTGACCTGGTTGAATTTACTTTCACAAACATGTCTTGACTCTGATGTGCGTTGGGTGGACACAATACTCGAGATTGAGCTGTTAAACCACGATGTCTCATGAGCCCGAGTTGTCCACCACGATGAGGCTCCTCGAGCCCACGATGGCTCACATTCCCCGATGAAAGTTATAAAGTCAACGGTGGCTCACATTCCCTGATGAAAGTTCCCATGCCCACAGTGGCTCACTACTCCCTGATAATACAAGTCAAAAACCTGTTTTTCTTTCTCGTAATGTAGGTCTGGATGTACGTGACCTGGTTGAATTTACTTTCAGAAACATGTCTTGACTCTGATGTGCGTTGGGTGGGCACAATACTCGAGATTGAGCTGGTAAACCGCGATGCCTCATGAGCCCGAGTTGTCCACCACGACGAGGCTCCTCGAGCCCACGATGGCTCACGTTCCCTGATGAAAGTTATAGAGTCCACGGTGGCTCACACTCCCTGATGAAAGTTCCCATGCCCACAGTGGCTCACTACTCCCTGATGATACAAGGTAAAAACCTGGTCTTCTTTCTCGTAATGTAGGTCTGGATGTACGTGACCTGGTTGAATTTACTTTCAGAAACATGTCTTGACTCTGATGTGCGTTGGGTGGACACAACACTCGATATTGAGCTGGTAAACCACGATGCCTCATGAGCCCGAGTTGTCCACCACGATGAGGCTCCTCGAGGCCACGATGGCTCACATTCCCTGATGAAAGTTATAGAGTCCACGGTGGCTCACACTCCCTGATGAAAGTTATAGAGTCCACGGTGGCTCACACTCCCTGATGAAAGTTCCCATGCCCACAGTGGCTCACTACTCCCTGATAATACAAGTCAAAAACCTGGTCTTCTTTCTCGTAATGTAGGTCTGGATGTACGTGACCTGGTTGAATTTACTTTCAGAAACATGTCTTGACTCTGATGTGCGTTGGGTGGACACAATACTCGAGATTGAGCGGGTAAACCGCGATGCCTCATGAGCCCGAGTTGTCCACCACGATGAGGCTCCTCGAGCCCACGATGGCTCACGTTCCCCGATGAAAGTTATAGAGTCCACGGTGGCTCACACTCCCTGACGAAAGTTCCCATGCCCACAGTGGCTCACTACTCCCTGATAATACAAGGTAAAAACCTGGTCTTCTTTCTCGTAATGTAGGTCTGGATGTACGTGACCTGGTTTAATTTACTTTCACAAACATGTCTTGACTCTGATGTGCGTTGGGTGGACACAATACTCGAGATTGTGCTGGTAAACCGCGATGCCTCATGAGCCCGAGTTGTCCACCACGATGAGGCTCCTCGAGCCCACGATGGCTCACGTTCCCCGGTGAAAGTTATAGAGTCCACGGTGGCTCACACTCCCTGACGAAAGTTCCCATGACCACAGTGGCTCAGGACTCGCTGATAATACAAGTCAAAAACCTGGTCTTCTTTCTCGTAATGTAGGTCTGGATGTACGTGACCTGGTTGAATTTACTTTCACAAACATGTCTTGACTCTGATGTGCGTTGGGTGGACACAATACTCGAGATTGAGCTGGTAAACCGCGATGCCTCATGAGCCCGAGTTGTCCACCACGATGAGCCTCCTCGAGCCCACGATGGCTCACTTTCCCTGATGAAAGTTATAGAGTCCACGGTGGCTCACACTCCCTGATGAAAGTTATAGAGTCCACGGTGGCTCACACTCCCTGATGAAAGTTCCCATGCCCACAGTGGCTCACTACTCCCTGATAATACAAGTCAAAAACCTGGTCTTCTTTCTCGTAATGTAGGTCTGGATGTACGTGACCTGGTTGAATTTACTTTCAGAAACATGTCTTGACTCTGATGTGCGTTGGGTGGACACAATACTCGAGATTGAGCTGGTAAACCACGATGCCTCATGAGCCCGAGTTGTCCACCACGATGAGGCTCCTCGAGCCCACGATGGCTCATGTTCCCCGGTGAAAGTTATAGAGTCCACGGTGGCTCACACTCCCTGACGAAAGTTCTCATGCCCACAGTGGCTCACTACTCCCTGATAATACAAGTCAAAAACCTGGTCTTCTTTCTCGTAATGTAGGTCTGGATGTACGTGACCTGGTTGAATTTACTTTCACAAACATGTCTTGACTCTGATGTGCGTTGGGTGGACACAATACTCGAGATTGAGCTGGTAAACCACGATGCCTCATGAGCCCGAGTTGTCCACCACGACGAGGCTCCTCGAGCCAACGATGGCTCACATTCCCTGATGAAAGTTATAGAGTCCACGGTGGCTCACACTCCCTGATGAAAGTTCCCATGCCCACAGTGGCTCACTACTCCCTGATAATACAAGTCAAAAACCTGGTCTTCTTTCTCGTAATGTAGGTCTGGATGTACGTGACCTGGTTGAATTTACTTTCAGAAACATGTCTTGACTCTGATGTGCGTTGGGTGGACACAATACGCGAGATTGAGCTGGTAAACCACGATGCCTCATGAGCCCGAGTTGTCCACCACGATGAGGCTCCTCGAGCCCACGATGGCTCACATTCCCTGATGAAAGTTATAGAGTCCACGGTGGCTCACCTTCCCCGATGAAAGTTATAGAGTCCACGGTGGCTCACACTCCCCGATGAAAGTTCCCATGCCCAGAGTGGCTCACTACTCCCTGATAATACAAGTCAAAAACCTGGTCTTCTTTCTCGTAATGTAGGTCTGGATGTACGTGACCTGGTTGAATTTACTTTCAGAAACATGTCTTGACTCTGATGTGCGTTGGGTGGACACAATACGCGAGATTGAGCTGGTAAACCACGATGCCTCATGAGCCCGAGTTGTCCACCACGATGAGGCTCCTCGAGCCCACGATGGCTCACATTCCCTGATGAAAGTTATAGAGTCCACGGTGGCTCACCTTCCCCGATGAAAGTTATAGAGTCCACGGTGGCTCACACTCCCCGATGAAAGTTCCCATGCCCAGAGTGGCTCACTACTCCCTGATAATACAAGTCAAAAACCTGGTCTTCTTTCTCGTAATGTAGGTCTGGATGTACGTGACCTGGATGAATTTACTTTCACAAACACGTCTTGACTCTGATGTGCGTTGGGTGGACACAATGCTCGAGATTGAGGGGGTAAACCACGATGCCTCTCCAGCCCGAGTTGGCCACCGCGATGAGGCTCCTCGAGCCGGAGGTGCTTCACACTCCCTGATAACACGATTGAAAACCATGGTCTTCGCACCGGTCACGTAAGTCTGGAGGTTACATTGTACCTGAGCTAGTTGACTCAACTTTCAAAAATATGTCTTGTCCCAGATGTGTGTTGTGTGGACACACGGTGAACGAGATTGAGGGCGCAAAACCGTGAAGCTTCTCGAGGCCGAGTTGACCACGACACTGAGGCTCCTGGAGCCCACGGTCGCTCAGGACTGCCCGACGAAAGTTGTCGAGCTCGCGGTGGCTCAGGACTCCCCGATAATACGCGTCAACAACCTGGACTTTGTAGCCGTAACGTAGGTCTGGATGTTATATTGCACTCGAGCTATTCCACTCAACTTGTAGGCACGTGGCTTGACTCTGATGTGAGTTGGGAGTACACGGTGCTCGAGATTAGTTTTCACAGAGGTTAGAATTGGGATTTTTTTGCCCACGGTGGCTCAGGACTCCCCGATAGTACGAGTCAAAAAACTTTGCACCCGTAATGTAGGTCCGGAGGTACGTGAGCTGGGTGAATTTACTTTCGCCAAACACGTTTTGACTCGTCGGGTGGAAACAATGCTGCTCGATATTGAGGGGGTAAACCACGATGCCTCTCGAGCCCGAGTCGACCACCGCGATGAGGCGCCTCGAGCCCGAGGTGCCGCAGGACTCCCCGATGAAAGTTACAGAGTCCACGGTCGCTCAGGACTCCCCGATGAAAGTTACAGAATCCACGGTCGCTCAGGACTCCCCGATGAAAGTTATCGAGCCCACGGTGGCTCAGGATTGTCTCGTGAAAGTTGCCGAGCTCACGGTGGCTCAGGACTCTCCGATAACACGGGTCAACAACCTGGACTTTGTAGCCGTAATGTAGGTCTGGATGTTTGGTATATTGTACTCGAGCTATTCTCCGATAACACGGGTCAACAACCTGGACTTTGTAGCCGTAATGTAGGTCTGGATGTTTGGTATATTGTACTCGAGCTATTTGACTCAAATTTTAGGGATATGTCTCGACTCTGATGTGCGTTGGGTGGACACAATGCTCGAGATTGAGGGGGGTGAACACCGATGTCTCTCGAGCCCGAGCCGTCCACCGCGATGAGGCTCCTCGAGCCCGAGGTGCAGCAGGACTCCCCGATGAAAGTTACAGAGCCGTGGCTCAGGATTGTCCGATGAAAGTTGCCGAGCTCAGGGTGGCTCAGGACTCTCCGATAATACGAGCCAACAACCTGGACTTTGTAGCCGTAATGTAGGTCTGGACGTTATATTGTTCTCGAGCTGTTTGACTAAAGTTTTTGGGACATGGCTTGACTTTGATGTGTGGACACAATGGACACAATGCTCGAGATTGAGCTGGAAAACCACGATGCCTCTCGAGCCCGAGTTGTCCACCGCGATGAGGCTCCTCGAGCCCACAATGGCTCACATTCAATGATGAAAGTGATAGAGTCCTCGGTGGCTCAGGACTCTCCTGATAATACGAGTCAAAAACCTGAACTTCGTACCCGTCATGTAGGTCTGGAGGTTATATATAGTACACAAGTTAGTTGACCATACTCAAGTTTTTGGGACATGTCTTGACTCTGATGTGCGTCGTTGGGTGGACACAATGCTCGAGATCGAGGGGGCGAACCACGATGCCTCTCGATCCCGAGTTGGCCACCACGGTGAGGCTCCTCGAGCCCACGGTCGCTCAGGACGCCCCGATAGTACGAGTCAACAACCTGGACATCGTAGCCGTAATGTAGGTCTGGATGTTATATTGTACTCGAGCTATTTGATTCAACTTTTAGAGAGAGATATATGGCTTGACTCTTGTGTGCGTTGGGTGGACACAATGCTCGAGATTGAGGGGGTAAACCACGATGCATTTCGATCCCGAGATGAGGCTCCTCGAGCCCGAGGTGCCGCAGGACTCCCGGATGAAAGTTAACGAGTCCACGGTCGCTCCAGACTGCCCGATAATACGAATCAACGACCTGGACTTCATAGCCGTATTGTAGGTCTGGATGTTATATTGTACTCGAGCTATTTGACTCAACTTTTAGAGAGAAATGTGGCTTGACTCTTGTGTGCGATGGGTGGACACAATGCTCGAGATTGAGGGGGTAAACCACGATGCATTTCGTGCCCCGGGTTGGCCACCACGTTGAGGCTCCTCGAGCCCACGGTCGCTCAGGACTCCCCGATAGTACGAATCAACAACCTGGACTTCGTAGCCGTGATGTAGGTCAGGATGTACGCGAGCTGGTTGAATTTACTTTCACAAACATGTTTTGACTCTGATGTGTGTTGGGTGAACACAATGCTCGAGATTGAGGGGGTAAACCACGATGCCTCTCGAGCCCGAGTTGGCCACCGCGGTGAGGCTCCTCGAGTCCACGGTGGCTCACACTCCCCGATGAAAGTTCCCAAGCCCACGGTGGTGGCTCAGGACTCCCTGATAATACGAGTCAAAAACCTGGTCTTTGTTCCCGTAATGTAGGTCTGGAGGTACGTGAGCTGGTTGAATTTACTTTCACAAACATGTTTGGACTCTGATGTGTGTCTGGAGGACACAGTGCTCGAGATTGAGGGGGTAAATAAACCATGTAGCTTCTCGTCGTCATCGGGTCAAAACGACCCGCGTATTTGCCGAAGCCTCTGCCGTTTTCCTCGGGTCGAACTGACCCGCGTACATCCCCAACCCTCTGCCCTTGTCCTCGGGTCAAAACGACCCACGTATAATATCACCAACCCTCCGCCGTTGTCCTCGGGTCGGAATGACCCGCGTACATCACCAACCCTCTGCCGTTGTCCTTGGGTCAAAACGACCCACGTACATCACCAACCCTCCGCCGTTGTCCTCGGGTCGAAATGACCAGCGTGCATCCCCAACCCTCTGCCGTTGTCCACGGGTCAAAATGACCCACGTACATCAACGACCCTCGGCAGCTGTCATTGGGTCGAAACGACCCACGTACATCACCGACCCTCTGCCGTTGTCCTCGGGTCGAAACGACCCACGTGTATAACACCAACCCTCTGCCGTTGTAATCGGGTCAAAATGACCCGCGTATTTCCCGAAGCCTCCGCCATTGTCCCCGGGTCGAAATGACCCCCGTACGACACCGACCCTTTGCCGTTGTCGTCGGGTCAAAATGACCCACGTACGACACCGACCCTCTGCCGTTGTCCTCGGGTCAAAATGACCCGCGTACATCAACGACCCTCGGCTGTCGTCCTCTGGGTCGATACGTATGCAAGGGGTGGTGAGCACTTGCATACTGCCCCACGTGTGCACGCACTCGTCAAAGGCTCCAGATGTAAAGGACACAGGACAGTTTGACCCGCAGGACACGGGCTGTCTTCGAGATGAGTGAGGACAACACGAGGGTTAAAACAACTGGTTACAATATTATGACTTGTCTTTTTTTCCCTCTGTGGCCCTAATATTCTATCATTTTATATATAGCCTTATAGTCTATGGGAAACTGTAAATTATCTAATGATAGCAACATCATCTAAAAATCATTTTTTATCCAAAATCATTGAAATGAATGATCACAAACGTTTAAATAATGACAGTGGGTCTAGTTATATGTGATAACAATGTATAGTGAGCAGTGAAATAACTATTGGTTTCCATTTGTGGTGACTGCTGACTGACATTAGGGATGAGATTAAATAGCTCCTGGAATTTAGACTGGTCTGGAGCAGGCTAGCTCCACAGAATAAATCTCCATGGTAATTTATACCATAACATATCCTCCTGCCCCCTATCCATCTTTAGTGCAACCGGATTACGGATCAATTGAGCCAGGATCACCAAGATATCCTGGCTTAATCCCTTATCCTAGTTTTGTGCAACAGGCCCCTGGTTTCTTTTATATCCAAAAGTGTTCTGTTTTTAATTGATGTCTTCATGTTTTTCTAGTTGTTCCCTTTCTAATTTTGTTGTATGTAAAGCATCTTTAAGTGGCTTGAAAAGCACTATAGAAAATATGATATAATATAAAATACATTTAAAATAATAAATATAAACTATTATTATTGTACTAAATTAATAATAATGAAATAAATAAATAAATTATATGTACTAAAGTAACGCAGGCCAACTTGTTGATTTTTGTTGTATACAATGAAGGTCTGTTTTACTTGTGGTTGTGATTTATATGAATGTATGCTTGATTAAAATAGTTGCACTCCATGCATGACCCAATATTACCCACATTTATCAGTTACCTACTTCATAAAGTGATAATAATAAACATATCTCATATTAATTACGTGGCGCCGTCAGTGACTTCCGGCAGCCAGGGGGCGTGGCCCAGTGGCAGCTGGCTATAACGTCATTGAATTTGGAATGTTCTAAACGCTTCCATGGAAACGCATGTTTTATAAGACAACAATTTCTCTCTTTTTTCCTCATTGCGCTTGAAGACCCCAACGAGAGAACAGCTAAACTTCTGAAGAACAGCACCTCTACTATTAAGCTAGCAAGCTAACAAACTCGAGCATCCCTACACTACAAGGTAAGGACCCAACCTGCAGCCATGTGACAGTTAGCTAGCTAGCGGTGTGTGTTTTCAAGAGTACAAGCTAAACAAGTTGATTGTATTATTTCTCTAAACTTTACTGAAAGTGACAGACAACATGGATCAGACTTCAATGTCAACAATTGATCTGAATTGATTGCTTATATTAAATATAATTTCTAGGTGATCTGAATAGATTGCTTGTATTAACTATAGTTTCTAGGTGATACGGATCATAGGTTATGCAGGCATGACAATATATGTAATCCTTATTGTTTGAAAATGGGGGTGGGTTTTCCCCGTGGGTTTTCCCCTGGTACTCAGGTTTCCTCCCACAAAAAGAAAAAATATATTCACTTTTGGCTAATTGGAAACTCTAAATTATCAATTTGAATCAATCATGAAAGGATCTCCTGGTGATCAGGTGTCTCCCTTTCATACACAAAATCAAATAAATTGAATGTTGAATCAAATAAATGTTTCTGTCTAGGTGATCTGAATTGATTGCTTGTATTAAATATAATTTCTAGGTGATACAGATCATAGGTTATGCAGGCATGACAATATATGTTTGAAAATGTTCATAATTCACACATTGCCAACAATCTTGTGATGTTTTTCATATTTAAAAAATGAAATCTTGGTTTTATCAAACATAAAGTTTAGTACGACACGCTACCTGTCCCCGCTGTGGAGACATTGGTACAGCTGTCTATTTACAAGGCATTGTTAGGTCTATGTATTTTAAAAAGTCTGATTGGAGATGTACTCTGTGTAACTGTAAGAGCTTCCAGATGGATAATAATAATAATGTTCTTGTTTTTTGTTTGTTTTTACCCTTAGATGGCCCGTCGTTGCCCCTACAGGAGAGTCCGGATCCCAGTTGCTTTCTGGCCCGGCCTCTCACCGGCGGTCATCCAGGCCGTCAGTCCAACCTGCAGCATGGTAAGAACACCAAGAACCTGAACGCCACACGCTTATTTTAACACTTTATTGATACATTATTTCATCTCCCAGACAAGTGTTTACTTTAGAGTCCATTGCACGTTTTTATGCTTTTATACAAGTTAAATTTAATAATAGCAGAAAATAAATAAGAGACACAAAAATCAGCTAAACCAAAAACAAACAGAAAAAGAAAAGGGAGAGTGTGTACATACAGACGTTAATACAACTGTTAAGCTACTTACATATATATGGGACTGAATCATAGTGTTTGTTTCCATGTTGTGGAGCAGTGGTCTGATAGTTATATTTAATTTTTTTTACCTTCAGGCGAGCCAACGCGTCCTGTGGAGGCCTTCCCCCATCCTGGACCCCAACCGGCCCGTTCACCCAGGTCCTTCTTCTAGCTCCTCCTCCTTCTCCCCCTCTTCTTCCATCTCTTCCCTTAGTCGAGGCATGAGACGGTAAGCTTATTTATTCCCCAGGCCATTGAAAGTTCTCTCCACTAAACATCAAAATCAAAAGTTCAACAGAAACACACCACAAAATGACATTGAAATACAATTAAAGCATTAAAGCGCCAAGATAACCTGAAATTTAGACAAACTAAAATAGAATTAGACGAGAATAAAATATTAGTCTAAAAGTTAGTGCAGTGTAAGAAAGAACTACCTACGTCTTCGTTTACTTGAAGAAGATTCTGCTTTTTAATTATTGATTGGTCCAATGTACTCATTGTACTGTGCTTGTATTGGACAATAGTCCCCATGACATGTGATTATGTAACATTGTGTTTCATCTGCATAATTCTGATAACTTATTTTGTTGTTTTCCAAAGAGCCTCCACCCCACTCCTGGACCCCGGTAAGCCGATGGAGGTGGATCCCCCGGAGGACGAGCCGATGGAAGTGGACCCCACGGAAGGATATGGTGAGCCAATGGAGGTCAACTAACACACACACACACACACACACACACGCGCAAGCGCTTTATTTCTTTACACACACACACACATAAGTTGTTTTAGATTTAAATTACTTTTTTTGATGCATTTTCTTTAGATGTATTAAGTTGTATTTGATGTATCAAGTTGTTTTAGATGTGTTTATTTGATGTATTTCCCTCTCTCCTTCCTTCCGGGCGACACAGTGGCTCAGTGGTTAGCACTGCAGCCTCACAGATGTGGAGCCAAATCCAGGGCAATCATTTGAAAAAAAGATTTTAACCTTAAAGTTCAAGTTTTGGTCTGGAAATTCAACAATATATTCAAAATGAAAATAAGTGTATGAAAAGTTGTTTTGGGGTTAGATATAATTCAGATTCGAATTCGGCGACTGTGGCTCAGTGGTTGTTGACGCCACGCCACATCCAGCATTAAGTCTGGAAGTGAAAAAATACAATCTGAAAGTGAAAAAGAAATGTAAAAGTGAAAAAAAAGATTTGAAATGATATTCCAGAACTGAATCCAAATGTCATGTAACCCCCAAAACATTTTGGGTAACACACTTATTTTTATTTTCTTTCTTTATTTCTTTCTGTTGAATATTTCAAAGTTCAAAACCCAAACTTGAGGTCAGGTTCAATTTCTTTTTCCTCCAAATGATGAAAATGTTTCCCTGGATTTGGTTCCATAGACAGATTCTTTCCTCTTTCTGTCTGTGTGGAGTTTGTATATTCTCTCTGTGTCTGCGTGGGTTTTCCCCTGGTACTCAGGTTTCCTCCCACAAAAAGAAAAAATATATTCACTTTTGGCTAATTGGAAACTCTAAATTCTAAATTCTCCTTCGCGAATCGCCACCTTAACGCGGTGAAGGAGTTTGAGTGGCTCAATGATCCTGGGAGCTATGTTGTCCGGGGCATCTGCCCCTGGTAGGGTCTCCCAAGGCAAACAGGTCTCGGGGGAGAGCCCAGACTAAGAGCGGTTCAAAAAACCTCGATGATAAGCAGCCCAAAGACTGTAGCTACCTCGCCCGGACCAGGGAAACCGGGGCACCCTCCCGGAGCCAGACCCGGGAGGCGAACCCGAGAACCCGGTGGTGGACACCAGGGGTGAGGGAAGCTGTCAAGCTGAAGAAGGAGGCCTTTTGGGCTTGGTTGGCCCAGGGGGCTCCTGAAGCAGCTGACAGGTACAGGCAGGCCAGAAGGGCTGCAGCTGCGGTGGTCACGGATGCTAAAACTCGGGCATGGGAGGAGTTTGGGGAGGCCATGGAGAAGGACTTTCGGTTGGCCTCAAGGAGGTTCTGGCAAACCATCCGACGACTCAGGAAGGGAAAGCAGGGCCTTCCCCAGGCTGTTATCAGCAGGGGAGGGGGGCTGCTGACCCAGACAGAGGATATCGTCGGGCGGTGGAAAGAGCACTTTGAGGAACTCCTAAACCCGGTCAACATGTCCCCTGAACAGGGGGCAGCGACTGAAGACTTGCGGGTGGATGAACCTATCTCCCTGGCAGAGGCCACTAAGGTAGTCAAAAAGCTCCTTGGTGGCGCCGGGGGTGGATGAAATCCGCCCTGAGATGCTGAAGGCGCTGGACTTTGTTGGGCTGTCTTGGCTGACACGCCTCTTCAATGTCGCATGGGGGTCGGGCACAGTGCCCATGGACTGGCAGACCGGGGTGGTGGTTCCCATCTTCAAGAAGCGGGACCGGAGAGTGTGCTCGAACTATCGGGGTATCACACTACTCAGCCTCCCGGGAAAAGCTTATGCCAGGGTGCTGGAACGGAGGCTCCGACCGTTTGTCGAACCTCAGATTCAAGAAGAACAGTGCGGGTTTCGTCCTGGTCGTGGAACAGTGGACCAGCTCTTTACCCTTGCAGGGATACTGGAGGGGTCCTGGGAGTTTGCCCAACCAGTCTACATGTGCTTTGTGGAGGTCCCTCAGGGCTTTTTGTGGGGGTTGCTGCAGGAGTATGGTGTGCCGGACCCGTTGCAACGGGCCACCCGGTCTCTGTACGCCTGCAGTAGGAGCTGTGTTCGTATCATCGGTAGTAAGTCCGACACGTTCCCGGTGGGTGTTGGCCTCCGCCAGGGCTGCCCTTTATCACCGGTCCTGTCCGTGACTTTCATGGACAGGATATCTAGGCGCAGCCGTGGGGCGGAGAATGTCAGGTTCGGGGATCTCAGGATAGCCTCTCTGCTGTTTGCAGATGATGTGGTTAAGTTGTTTTAGAAATGTTATGTTTTATTTCATGTATAACCTTGTGTTAGCTGTGTTAAGTATTATACAATGTAGGAGGAAGAGGTGGAGAAAGTCTGAACCCTCTTATAAAAAGGTAAATATCAATTTCAATCTTTTTTTTTCATACTGATTTCTTTGTTTACATTCATTCTCTAACGATTTTTTTTATTTATTTCATGTTTTTTATTTGTTTTTACAAAGAGAGGAGGAGAGAGGAAAGGAGGAGAAAGAAGGGGAGGACAGAAAAGAGGAGGGCAAGTATAGTGGTCTTTGTTGGACGTCTGTTATTTCATCTGTTTGTTTCAGGTTGACGTATCGACAAGGACCCGTTGTCAATACATTGTGTATCTCTTTATCCATCTTTCCTCCCTATCCCCCTCCCCCTTTATTTCCCTCTCTCCTTCCTTCTGGGCGACACAGTGGCTCAGTGGTTAGCACTGCAGCCTCACAGATGTGGAGCCAAATCCAGGGCAATAGTTTTGATCATTTGAAAAAAAGATTTTAACCTTAAAGTTCAAGTTTTGGTCTGGAAATTCAACAATATATTAAAAATGAAAATAAGTGTATGAAAAGTTGTTTTGGGGTTAAATATAATTCAGATTCAGTGCTGGAATAATTTAGTGTTTTTATTTTTCCAAAACATTTGGGGTAACACACTTATTTTTATTTTCTTTCTTTATTTCTTTCTGTTGAATTTTTCAAAGTTCAAAACCCAAACTTGAGGTCAGGTTCAATTTCTTTTTCCTCCAAATGATGAAAATGTTTCCCTGGATTTGGTTCCATAGACAGATTCTTTCCTCTTTCTGTCTGTGTGGAGTTTGTATATTCTCTCTGTGTCTGCGTGGGTTTTCCCCTGGTACTCAGGTTTCCTCCCACAAAAAGAAAAAATATATTCACTTTTGGCTAATTGGAAACTCTAAATTATCAATTTTGAATCAATCATGAAAGGATCTCCTGGTGATCAGGTGTCTCCCTTTCATACACAAAATCAAATAAATTGAACGTTGAATCAAATAAATGTTTCTGTTTCAATATATACAGTATTAATACAATTGCATGACATGATGGTGACTATAGAGAATAAGGACTGGTATATTTTAGTTGTGATTTTAACTAAACTGAAATAAAATGATCAATGTTCGTCATAAAAGAAGTT
The DNA here is from genome assembly GCA_023566465.1 of Cottus gobio. NCBI lineage: Eukaryota > Metazoa > Chordata > Actinopteri > Perciformes > Cottidae > Cottus > Cottus gobio. The sequence goes on from CM042220.1 coordinate 4,615,751, forward strand.
CCAAATGGTATTTTAGGTTAACAACAGGAGAAAAACTTAGTTTCCCTTGTTTATTTAATTTAATTCCATCTTCCTTGAGAACACACACATATATATATGCAGTTATAGTGTTAATGATCAGTTCCGTGACTCTTGGTAACAATTACAATCAGCCCTAACTTTGAATATTAAGAAATAGGTTTGTGATTTGAAATCATAAGTCTGATAACATTTCTCACTCATTCATTTATATTTAGCTAAAGTGTAAAGATTTAAATTAAAAATCACTTTTCATGTGTATACATTAGTTTCAATAAAGTCAGTCATAAAGAGCCGTGGTGACTCGTCACGGTGCATTTATGAGGATTTGTGGTTGTCAGCCCAAAGAGTGATATTACCTTTTCCATTTGACCAGAGTGGTAAAATGAAATGAAATGAAACTAAAATAACAAAAATAAAAATAAATTATTGTGCTGCTGATGTTCTTTTTGTATTTTTACTCCATATTATTTACTCCAGTATCTAACTCCAGACAGTAATTCCCAAACTGTTATAAAATTATTTATAAAATTAAAATTAGTCTCTTTAGTTTTTCTTATACATAAATCATGATCAGTTTTATAGGTTTAGTCAACAGAGCACATATTTACTTTCAATACTATAAAACTGGACTAAAGTGTTTGTGATCTTTAGATGTTTTAACATAGCAGCATATAACTGGGTGCCAACTAACCCCATTCTCCCCTAAAGGACCAATTCAAATAAAAACCTGCACCCTGTTAGTTCTCAGTGCAAGGAGAATTTGACTTTCCAAATTGAGATTAGGAATAAACAAAAACTAAATAAATACATATATCTGCGTTCTTTAAAAGAATTGGACACACAGTGCTATTGATGTACATTTTGAACTTTGCAACTTGTTTTCAAGAATGAAGATGTAGTATCATAGCAGACACACGTGGGGGCGCTATTCTGTCTGGTTCTAAAGCCATGCATGCATAACATTTAATTAACTTCAGTGTATTTTGTATAACCCAAAATCACAATTTCAAATAATTTGCCTCGAAAGGAATTACGATAGGTACACATACAACATCCCTGAACTGGGATCTCACATCGGCTCAAGAAAAACATTTCACGGCCCCGACTGGTCTTTTACGTAAAAGAACGACGAAGAAGAAAACGAGACGAAGTGACGTACTTCCGGTCCTACATGAAACTATTCCCAGTTAAACATGCAGAGCAAATATTTATCTGCAAAGTGCGAAAATGTCGTGATCTATGCAGACAAAAGTGCGAACGTTATTATATACAGTATTATATACATGGTGTGAACACATCAGATGGTTAACAGTTGTAAAGCTGCAAAAGGGATCCCAAGCTTGTACTAGATCCAAAAATACAAAACGCTTGCATGAGTAGAATTAAAATAATGGTTACACATGAAACGCCAAGCAACACCTGTGATTACTTAACCATTAACCAGCATAACAATTAGTCCAATGGATTTGGTTGAAAATGAAACGCTAACAGGCTAACGCAGTAAGGCTAATGGCAGGCTAACGTTAACAGGCTAACGTAAACAATGCTTCGTGCGTCACTCATGTGACCTTCGACCTTATTACGTATGAGGTCACTTGGGAATCCCCATTGTGGGAGTTGTAGTGGGGGGGAATATCATTTGATTAAACAAAATAAGACATTTAATTAATGTGTTATTCAGCTGTATATCTTGGGTTTGTGAGTTGTTTAAGGTTAAATAAAAGATGGTCTAAAAATGTATCTTAAAAACTCCCTCTTTCAGACTCCGACTGATGACGCCATGGACACCTCGAACAATGGGCTGGTCCACCCCACCTTCACTGTCGCGCCTCTCAAACAGAGTCGTAAGAGGACCTTCGAGGATGTAAAACCGGTTGGAATAAGACGGTAAGTGTTGCCTCACTCCCCTATATTGATTATTAACTGTGATAGTCTGGAGATTCAAACAACTTTTTGTTTCATGCAACGGCCCAACCAACCCAACCAACCCAATCAACCCCGGCCAGGAGCGGAAAAGAAGAAGAACCGGAGTAAGTCGATACTTATATCAATGTAGTTGTGATCCATCTCTCTGCCCTTTTTTCAGCCTCTACATAACTGTAAATCAATGTACAGTCTGCTGCTAAATGAAAGATTGTCTAAAATTGTATCCCAAAAATCATCCCCTACGGAGGAAACTCATTTTGGATGCTTGTATCCGCGACCTCGTTCTTTGGGTCACAACCCAGAGGTCGTGACCATAGGTGGGGGTCAGAACATAGACCGCCCGGTGCAGCGCCTGTTCTACTGCTGCAGCCGCACCGACCCGCCTGTCCATCTCCCGCTCCATCTTACCCTCACCCGTGAACAAGACCCCGAGATACTTGAACTGCCTGCTGAAAGTGAGGGTGTTCAAGTATCTCGGGGTCCTGTTCACCGGTAAGGGTAAGATGGAGCGGGAGATTGACAGGTCACTACTCACCTATGGTCACGAACTCTGGGTGGTGACCGCAAGAACGAATTCGTGGATACAAGCGGCCAAAATGAGTTTCCTCCAGGAGGCCGAGCTCCAGCCTTAGAGCGCTGCTCCTCTGTCAGAAGGGAAGGAAGACGGATGGATTTGGTGGTATTTTATTGTAAATAGCTTTTACATGGTATTTGTTTTCTATTGTTGTACATAGATTTGACATTGTATTGTATTATATTGTACATCTTACATTTTATTTTATTGTATTATATTGTACATATATTTTACATTGTATTGTTTGTACATACATTTGACATTGTATTGTATTATATTGTACATCTTACATTTCATTTTATTGTATTGTGTTGTATTTCTTTTATTGTATTGTAATGTACATGCATCTTAAATCCTGTTGTATTCTAATGTATTGCATGTACTTACATCTTACATTTTATTGTATTGTATTTCTTTCTTTTGTTGTATTGTAATGTACATCATCTTAAATTATATTGTGTTCTACTGTATTGCATGTACTTACATTTTATTCTGTCTAAATACATCTTTTTTCCCTAAACTAAGTGTCTACCTATCTTATGATTCATTTGTGTTTAAACTTCCATTACATTTAAAGATGCCTTTCTGTAATTTAAAGATATGCAGAACATGAATTACATTCAAATCAAACCTTTATTGAACTGAGCATAAAGAGCCTCTCAGCCATCCCGCCATAATATTAACGTCACTGCTTCAATAACTGAAAATTCAGAAATAATCCTTTTAGTATAAAACATATATCAAAGTAAAATAAGCAAAAGTGAACCTATGGGCAGGGTGTGTACTGTTGATAAATGGTTCCTCCATAAAGGCCAGATATATTGCTGACTTTCAATACAACTGCATATTTTGCTACATCTTAATGATTATATTGACTGCAATAGATTTAGGTATTTTACTTGTTTTAATTTAATTATTTATGGTAAGGAAATTATAGCTCAAAGCCGACATCACGTGATCTAAATGTGGACTTTTGATGAGTTGAATGCTCTGAACACCAGTAGCATTGAATCCTTGAGCTTATGCCTCATGATACTAAAGGTTAAGAATGAATGCTAATGCTCACATATGATTTATTTTAATATTTTCATTTCCAGGTCGTTCATAATACCCTCCTGCTGAGTCGCCTGCCACAAAAGCTTGATTCTTTGTGAACTGCTTTGTAGTTCATGCTTTTAGGTTGTAGAAAGTCCATAACATTTTTTATTTTGTATGAAGGGTTTGCAAAAAAATATATTTTTTACATGGAGAACAAAACACTGTACAAGGGTTCAACCAGGCTGACAATTGAAGGGACAGAAGATCCAGGTGAAAAAGAACAGAAGAAATCACCGTTCCTTTGTAAGTTAAACTAAAAGCTCAGCAACAAAATGTATGCAGATTTAAAAAGGAGTAGGTTAATGTTTCAGTATCAAGCTAACAAGCTAAAATATAACAGGCGTGCTTCTTAAGGCAAACAAATCATATTTAGTGTTGACTTTTACAGTTACTGTCTGGGGCATTGAACAGACCATCAGACCAGATTCTAATGACGGAAGCAGTTGAGTTGCATAATCGGAACTGACGTCTCTTGCAAGCCCTCCAATAAGTACTCCTTTTATATATAAATATATTTCTGAATTTTGAAATGCATGACTTTCACACTCCACAAAGTAGTGTCCTCAGGTTTGAAGCAATGTTAAGATGACATTATAAATGTGATGACAGTAAGACAGCTGGATTCAGACTATATTTCTTTCTCCGCCACCGCGACCTAAAGAGCTTTAAAATCAACTTGTTCAATAATAAAACATGAGCATGTCCCAGACAAGACTGATCAGGGATTTGGGTTCAACTACGATGAAAAGGTGCTCATCGTTTACAAAGGAGGTCTGAGGACAATACATTATAATACATTTTTTAACTCTACTATAGAATACATTTGAATACTCACAGAGCAGGAGCACTTTCTAATATGCATGTCTGGCCAGATCATCTGTGTGATAGATGTGGTAAGAAAAGATGATGTGCAATCTATAACAGGATGAAGATAACCTAGCACTTGATAAGCCAGTATCTTTGTCACTATTTTTGTCAATGTAATCATGCCCATTTCTGAATGCAAACCATGACGATAAGTAATGCTTTTCCATGCAGGATGGTTTTGATGGACGCCACTGCCCTACAGGAAGAGGAGGAGGAGGATGAGGGAGAGGACGAGGTGTGGGATAGGGACCCTCTGACCCTTGCGGACACTTCTGATGATGACTAGCCTCTTACAGACATGCCACTTTCGTGCTAATCCTTTGCGGGGTGAATCATATAATGTCATGCAATAAAAAAGTGACATTTTACCAATTCATAAATGGTGTATTTTATTATTTCTGAGTCTGTGGATGAAGAAGTGGCACCCACCCACACCATTTAAACACATGTTGTAGTTATAATCTGTTCAGAATTTATTTATTTTCATTTCTGATTAAAATAATTTGACACAGTGCTATTGATGTATATTTTAAACTTTGCAACTTGTTTTCAAGAATGAAGATGTAGTATCATAGCAGACACACGTGGGGGCGCTATTCTGTCTGGTTCTAAAGCCATGCATGCATAACATTTAATTAACTTCAGTGTATTTTGTATAACCCAAAATCACAATTTCAAATAATTTGCCTCGAAAGGAATTACGTACACATACAACATCCCTGAACTGGGATCTCACATCGGCTCAAGAAAAACATTTCACGGGCCCCGACTGGTCTCTTACGTAAAAGAACGACGAAGAAGAAAACGAGACGAAGTGACGTACTTCCGGTCCTACATGAAACTAGGTCCGTGTACGTTTTATTCGTCTGTTTTTTGGTTCATTCGAAAAAACGAAAATACGGAAATACCATCGTTTCTTCGTTTTCTGTTTCAAACCAAAAACGGGAAAACGGAAAAGCACTTCCGTTTTCTCGTTTTTGTCGTCTGAATCCCAAAACGAGAGAACGGAAGTGCCTAAAACAAATGTCAAAATAAAGTCTAGTGATCGATATTCTTATTTACAGTCTTCTATGCAAACACATTGCTGCCGTAACGTTAGAAGAACATTATTAATCAATATAAATAAATAAACCTGGATATGTTAGCAACAGTCGGGACTACAGGCACTTTAATATTCATGTATATATGTACGTATATATTAATCAACTTTTCAATTAATCCTTGCATTGTTTAATGCAACACAGTTCGTAATATAGTTTAATCAAAGTAATTTGGGTGTGTAGAGTTGTTGCTGTTAGCCTCATATTTATATTTCCTCCTCATTGTGCTCTTTCTTCAGTGAACACAGCAGAGCCTGTATGAGGAGACGCAGAGTAAAGGGTTTCCCCTTCCTACCAGTAGATGGCAGTATATTTGTATGCAAATGATACATTTAGTTAAATTTACCTGTGTCTTTGTTAATTAACTAGGTTATTGATTCAGATGTATTTAATGCCGTTTCTTTCCTCTGATATTTAATGTTCATTTGCAGCATAGTTGTATGCAGGTCATGACCTTCCTTAGCTCAGAGCAGCAGGTCATGGCCTTCCTTAGCTAAGAGCAGCAGGTCATGGCCTTCTTTAGCTAAGAGCAACAGGTCATGGCCTTCTTCAGCTAAGAGCAACAGGTCATGGCCTTCTTTAGTAAAGAGCAGCAGGTCATGGCCTTCTTCAGCTAAGAGCAACAGGTCATGGCCTTCTTTAGCAAAGAGCAACAGGTCATGGCCTTCTTCAGCTAAGAGCAACAGGTCATGGCCTTCTTTAGTAAAGAGCAGCAGGTCATGGCCTTCCTTAGCTAAGAGCAGCAGGTCATGGCCTTCCTTAGCTAAGAGCAGCAGGTCATGACCTTCCTTAGCTAAGAGCAGCAGGTCATGGCCTTCTTTAGCTTAGAGCAGCAGGTCATGGCCTTCTTTAGCTAAGAGCAACAGGTCATGGCCTTCTTCAGCTAAGAGCAACAGGTCATGGCCTTCTTTAGCTAAGAGCAACAGGTCATGGCCTTCTTTAGCTAAGAGCAACAGGTCATGGCCTTCTTTAGCTTAGAGCATTGGGTCATGGCCTTCCTTAGCTAAGAGCAGCAGGTCATGGCCTTCTTCAGCTAAGAGCAGCAGGTCATGGCCTTCTTCAGCTAAGAGCAACAGGTCATGACCTTCTTTAGTAAAGAGCAGCAGGTCATGGCCTTCTGTTGAGCATATTCCTTATATGAGTAGCAAAGCCATGTTGATGTGTGCCTGTGTGCACTGGTGTGTTGTTGTGCGCTCTGTCAATGCCGAGGTGTTTATCAGTGGCCCTCTTCCACCAGCCAGGAGAGGAGATGTAAGATTCAGCAGACTGTTTGCACTGAACAGATGGCTGTCAACTGCATGTACTGACCATCCAGTACATTTTATTGACAATTTTTACCTTTTCTGGGAACGCATTCATCTTTTTAAAGCAGATGGAATCTGCCTGAACAAGTCAGGGGTAAAACAGTTTGCCTCTAACCTATTTTTCTTCCTGCGTCACCCGTCTGTTCCCACTGCCAAGGACAGTAGACAAGAGGAGTCTAAACAAGAGATAACCACACAGTGTCGTCCTGGAGACCTCATGGGAAGGATGCCAAAGGAGAGCCAAGAGGAGGAGTCTCCAACCTCACCAACAAGGCCCCCCCCTCCGAGAGAGGAAGATAATTTACTTCAGTCACCAGCACCAACTTCCACCCCCCATACACCATCCAGGTCCCCCTCCTCTGCATTCTCCCCCTCATCCTCCCCCTCCTCCCCCCACCTGGAGTTCACTGACCACATGAAAGAGCTGGTCACTGCCGGAACCAAATTCACTCCCCGCCGCACTCCCATTTTCCCTCCAGTAAGTCCAGCTCGACCTCGACCTCGGCCACCGCTGCCACTGGCTCTAAGTCCAGCTCGACCTCTGCCATTTCTGCCCTCGCCTCCACGACAGCTCCACCAATATCCTCAAGCTATAACGGATACAGAAACCTTGATATTGATATCTACTTGATATCTTCTGGGTCCGGACTACAAGGCTAATGACACTACTGAATATCTCCAGGAACAGTCGGGGCCCTGTATGCAGCTAGCGTTCTCAATTCCTGTCCTGACTCATAGAAAAGGAAAGGTGAGGCTGCGAAGAAACATTAGTAAATCTGCAAATTTATCAAACTTATTGATAATTTCCCGTCAGCCTGTCCAGACACATAGGACAAATAGAGCTTTAAACACATTAAACTTAGCTTTATTAAATGTCAGGTCTCTGTCAGGAAAAACATTTTTAATCAATGATTTCATTGTTAGGCACAAGCTGGATTTTTTCTTTTTAACCGAAACTTGGTTAGACCAAGATAACAGTGCAGCTGTTCTTATTGAATCAACACCTCCCAACTTCAGTTTCATGAGTGTTTCAAGAGCGCATAAGAAAGGAGGAGGAGTTGCTATTTTATTTAATGAGTCTTTGCAATGCAAGCAGATGTCTTTTGGTCATTTTACTTCTTTTGAATATGTGGCTCTGAATTCCACTCGAGTTTTATTCCTTAACATTTACAGACCACCTAAATACTGTGCATCCTTCTTCGATGAGTTTACATTACATTACATTACATTTCATTTAGCTGACGCTTTTATCCAAAGCGACTTACATGATATACAGTGTACAGTAGACCGTAGACACAGCAACGGTGAGCAATGAGGGTTAAGTGTCTTGCTCAAGGACACAACGACACGGACTGCCGGAGCCGGGGATCGAACCACCGACCTTCTGATTGAAAGACCGACTTGCTAACCACTGAGCCACAGTCGCCCCCGTTTACTGAACTGCTGTCTATAATCTGTATTGATTTTGATTGTGTTGTCATTGTTGGTGATTTTAATATCCATGTTGATAATCCCCAGGACAGAGGGTCTATACAGATATGTGGTGTCCTTGATAACTATGATCTGACTCAGCATGTAACAGGTCCCACCCACAACAAGGGGCACACCCTGGATCTAATCATCACCAAAGGTCTGGACATTTCCAAGGTTGCTGTGACTGATGTTGCACTCTCTGATCATTTCTGTGTTTTCTTTGAGAGTGCAATCTCCCTGCACACAAATGTCCAAACCAAGGTTGTGACAAAGCGTTACATCACTGAAAACACGGGTGAACTATTTATTCAGAAGTTCTCCTCCACACCAGCCCTCTCTTGCATCTCAGTAAATGAGCTTGTGGATGACTTCAATTCTAAAGTTAAAAATGTTATTGATGCCATTGCACCCACTAAGGTGAAGGTTGTCTCAGGTAAGAAAAGATCCCCTTGGAGAAATGCCACGCTGGTCCGAATAGAGAAAAGAGAGTGTCGGAAAGCTGAGCGCAGGTGGCGAAAGACTAATCTCCAGGTTCACTGTGGTATCTATAAAGAGAGACTTCGCAACTACAATTTGGAACTTAGAAATGCAAGGCAGGCCTTCTTCTCTGACATCATAATCAAAAACAATAACAATGCACGCGCCTTATTTGCTACCGTGGACAGACTAACAAACCCTCCGGTGTCAGTAACTGCTACGCTCCAATCCACCTGGGCATGCAATCAATTTGCATTCTTTTTTGCTGACTAAATTCAGCAAATTAGACAAGCAGTTGGTGGCTCCACACCAACCACAGGATGTGTGTTGTCCCCATCTTTAAATAACATCCATCCAAATATCTTGACACAATTTCATTCAATTAACCAAAGAAGCTTAGAAGATATTATACAACATCTGAAAACATCCTCATGCTGCTTAGATATTCTACCAACACACTTTTTCAAAAATATTTCGCACTGCATGATCACTGACCTTTTACAAATTGTAAACACATCCCTTCTCTCAGGTGTCTTCCCACAAGCCCTAAAAACTGCAGTTATTAAACCACTCCTAAAGAAGGCTAGTTTAGACCCCGAAATAATGAAAATTTATAGGCCAATATCAAACCTCCCCTTTTTAAGTAAAATAATGGAAAAAGTGGTTTATCATCAGCTAAATAGCTTCTTGGCCGAAAATAATTGTTTTGATGTCTTCCAGTCTGGCTTTAGTCAGCATCACAGTACTGAAACTGCGCTTGTTAAGGTTTTCAACGACATCCACTTAAACACAGACAGTGGCAGAACTTCAGTCTTAGTATTACTGGATCTCAGTGCTGCATTCGACACAGTCGATCACAACATACTACTAGACAGACTGAAAGTCTGGGTAGGACTCTCTGGCGCAGCACTTAACTGGTTTGACTCTTACTTGAAGGACCGACAATACTTTGTGTCGGTAGCTAATTACAGGTCAGAGCTGACTGGTATGACATGTGGTGTTCCCCAAGGTTCAATACTGGGGCCTCTTCTGTTCAATATCTACATGCTTCCACTGGCTCAGATTATGAAAAACAACAAAGTGTGTTATCATAACTATGCAGACGACACACAAATCTACATAACTATATCACCAGGGGACTATAATCCCATACCAGTGCTGGCTAAATGTATTGAAGAAATCAACAACTGGATGTGCCAGAATTTTCTTCAATTAAATAAAGATAAAACAGAAGTACTTGTTTTTGGTTCCAAGGACGAACGATTGAAAGTGAGCGCTGAGCTACAATCACTGATGTTAAAAACCTCAAACCAAGCCAGAAATCTAGGATTAGTTATGGATTCAGATCTCAACCTGAACAGCCATATCAAGACAGTTACAAAATCAGCCTACTATCACCTGAAGAATATATCAAGGGTTAGAGGACTTATGTCTCAACAGGATTTGGAGAAACTTGTCCATGCATTCATCTTCAGTAGACTTGACTACTGTAACGGTGTGTTCACAGGTCATTTATCTTCAGTAGACTTGACTACTGCTGCGGTGTGTTCACAGGTCTCAGTAAAAAGTCAATCAGAAAGCTGCAGCTGATTCAGAACGCTGCAGCTCGAGTCCTCACTAAGACCAGGAGAGTGGATCACATCACTCCAGTTCTGAGGTCTTTGCACTGGCTTCCTGTCCAACAAAGAATTGACTTTAAAATCCTGCTGCTGGTTTATAAAGCCCTGAATGGTTTAGGGCCTAAATACATTAGTGATCTGCTGCTACCTTATGAACCAACTCGACCCCTCAGGTCGTCTGGGACGGGTCTACTTCCTGTTCCAAGAGTCAGAACTAAACACGGAGAGGCAGCGTTCAGCTTTTCTGCTCCACACATCTGGAACAAGGTCCCTGAAAGCTGCAGGTCTGCTGAGACCCTTAGAGACCCTTAGAGACCCTCAGCTCCTTTAAAACCAGACTGAAGACATTTCTGTTTGCTGTTGCCTTTAATTAAACCAGATTCAAGGATATTAATCAATTTCTGCATCTCACTGCTGCAGTTTATTTATTAAACTGCATAGCAACTTTAATTATATTTTTTGCTTCTTGACTGTTTTTAATGTTTTTATGAATGTTCTTAATTGTTTTTATATCTTGTTTTCTTCTGCATTATGTTTTGATGCCTTTAATTGTTTTATGTGAAGCACTTTGAATCGCCTTGTTGTTGAAATGTGCTATGACAATAAATCCACTTTTGTCCAAAATTCCATCACTTCATCATTTAGAGTCAAACAGACCATAAAGCAGAATATGCTTTAGAGTGGGGCTACAAGGTGATTGAAAGGTAGCTGCTGCTGCCAGCTACAAGTCGTATATGGTGTTTCAGAAAATGAACTAACATTATCAACAGGATGTCAAGAGGTGACGTCTATGTGTAGCAGACGTATCTACCTTAACAAGCATGCTAACCAACTAGCCCCGGCCCGTCCTGTTGATAGTGAGTTACTGGAGCTTCCAGTACATCCTAAGTCCAACATGAAGAGGACGACGTTTGTGATTATTGAATTAAATCCAAAGAGGATTACCTGGCATGGTTGGCATCATGGGAGTTGCACCATAGCTGGCCATTGAAGGGTTAATCACTGGTCCTGAGCAGAGGCAACACAGTGAAGATGTGGGAAGGATTCAAGGACATTTCCCCAAGAGAACACTAAATGTTTTGTGTTACAAATGAACCTTCTCACTTACCCATAGCATAGTTTGGCATTGTCATGGGCATACCTGAAAAAAAGAATTATAATTTCAATCTACAGAGGCCGAGGTACTTGATTTCAAAATCCCACAAATTCTGGCTAGCTAATGGCCGCCGCTTTTCACAGCGCTAGTACAACGTTTACTGCTGATAATATCTTCCCCTTTGGGACAATATGGCCCAGATTTATTATTATATCATGTTTTAATACTTCCAAATAGATTGCCTATATATAGGACACCTATTCTGTCTGAGGGAATACTCCTGACTTTATTGTGGAGATGGAGTTAGCCTACCAGTTCCATACATGGGTCCAATCCCTCCTCCCCCTCTCATTCTGCGGTTTAGCATGGCTACTCTTTCCATGTCCTACACACACACACACACACACACACACACACACACACACACACACACACACACACACACACACACACACACACACACACACACACACACACACACACACACACACACACACACACAGAGAGAGAAATACAACCCAGTGACTTCACACAGTAATAAGATCCATCAGCGATACACAATCCCACAGGGACCAACAAAAACACTCAAACACTCTCTAGGGACAGACAAATTGAGCCTTTACAATAATTACAGCTACAGTTTGAAATTTGAAGATAAACCTGATGCCATCACTAACCGGAGGTCCTTGGTCCAGTACAGGATCAAACAAGTCATCAACGTAGGCGTCCATCTGTCGACCTCGACCTGCAATGAATTAGAGAAGAGAGATGAGGACAATGTAAGGGTGTCCCGGAACAGAAATTTAACGTGGAACCCTCTTGACACCTCCAGGAAGTGTGTGAGCCATGGCCTGATGATTGATTAAATGAATGTTGATGATAACTGTATATTTTATACATACTTTTATAAATGTAAATGTAAATGTAAATGTTTCTCTGATCACCAGGGAGTCAGTGGTCCACAGGTCATGGGTGACACCATGTAAACATTGTATTTACAGCTTGTTGCACTGCCCCAAAAAATAATATTTCAGGTTTTATGACAAGTGAAGAATTACGCCAATTTCTTACTATTTCTTACAGTTAGTTCTGTTAGTCAACTTACAACAACCTTTACAGCTGTGTTGACCTCACCTACACTTTTAGACCCATTTGAATAGCTGAAAACGAGGTCTGGAACAAGGTTTCTGGGGCGACTGTGGCTCAGTGGTTAGCAAGTCTGTCTTCGGAGGGTCGGAGGTTCGATCCCAGGCTCCGGTAGTCCATGTCGTTGTGTCCTTGAGCAAGACACTTAACCCTAATTGCTCACTGTTGCTGTGTCTACGGTCTACTGTATAGCATGTAAGTCACTTTGGATAAAAGCGTCAGCTAAATGTCCTCAGGAACAGATAATAATGCAGGGCGCTTAGTGTAGTGGTGCATATTGCCCAACAAATCAGCAATATATCAAATTACCACAAACTAGACACAATGTACATCACTAACTCTACTACATTACATTTAGCTGACGCTTTTATCCAAAGCGACTTACATGATATACAGTAGACACAGCAACGGTGAGCAATGAGGGTTAAGTGTCTTGCTCAAGGACACATCGACATGGACTGGCTGAGCCGGGGTTTGAACCGCTGACCCTCTGATTGAAAGACTGACTTGCTAACCACTGAGCCACAGTCGGCTTTGTGATTTCTCGCCTCTCAAGTTTCCATGGATAATGCCTGGGCTTGCAGCCTCCTGGGCTTGCAGCCTCCTGGGCTTGCAGCCTCCTGGGCTTGCAGCCTCCTGGGCTTGCAGCCTCCTGGGCTTGCAGCCTCCTGGGCTTGCAGCCTCCTGGGCTTGCAGCCTCCTGGGCTTGCAGCCTCCTGGGCTTGCAGCCTCCTGGGCTTGCAGCCTCCTGGGCTTGCAGCCTCCTGGGCTTGCAGCCTCCTGGGCTTGCAGCCTCCTGGGCTTGCAGCCTCCTGGGCCATACCTGTATATAGGGCGAGACCCCTCCTATATATAGGGTGAGACCACTCATGGATATAGGGCGAGAATCGTGCGACCTGTATGCGGAGGGACTTTCCTGACCTCATGTGAGTCCCCTGGATATAGAGGGACTTTCCTGACCTCATGTGAGTCTAGGGCTGCAACTAACAATTATTTTAATAATCGATTAATCTGTCGATTATTTTTTCGATTAATCGATGAATCGGATAAAAACCAAAATCATTACTTTCCAACCCTTTATTCAAAAACAGAACTGATGGTGCAAAGATCTTCAGAAAGTGCACAAACAGGTTGCTCCTTGAACATCCCTGAGCTGTTAAAGTAGTAACAATAATAAAAATAATGGACTAACAATAGCAATTTTGTAGTACTTTTACTGCTTATTTCAGGTCTGTTTGTTCAAAACAGTAGGGGTTTCACACCATACACCCGACTGGAGCTTTTGGACATTGGATTACGTCTTTCGGACACTTGTATCACCGATCTGCCACTCATCCCGGAGATCGCCAGAACACCGGAGGCTTCGCACTCTACCCGGCCGGGCGGAAGTGAACGAAGACGGCGCCGAGATCGTAAACAAAAGCGGGGGAAGCGCGGAGGACTGAGAGCTAAGCTAAGGCTAACACCACACCGGCTCTCTCTGCCCAGCATCTTCCTCGCTAATGTGAGATCTCTGGTGAACAAAATGGACGAGATACGACTCCGCTTCAACAACAGCAAGATACTTTTGGACTGCAATGTCATGATTTTCACCGAAACATGGCTACACGGAGGCGTACCGGACAGTGCCATCGAGCTAGCCGGACGCTACACACACCGGGCGGAGAGATCAGCTGATGACTCCGGTAAGACCAGAGGGGGGGGGACTGTGCATTTATGTCTACAAGGCTTGGTGTACGGACTCTGTTACTCTTGGAAGTCACTGCTCAGCTAACCTAGAGTTCATCATGGTTAAGTGTAGACCTTTCTATCTGCCACGTGAGTTCACATCCAACATTATCACCGCTGCTTATATTCCACCGGATGCTAATGCCAAGCTTGCAATGAAGGAACTTCACGCTGCCATTAGCAAACAACAAACTAATCACCCAGAGGCTGCCTTTATTGTTGCGGGGGATTTTAATCATTCCAATTTAAAGACGGTGCTCCCCAAATTCCACCAGCACGTTTCCTGCCACACCAGAGGAAACAAAACTTTGGACCATGTTTACACAAACATGGCTGCTGCCTACACCGCGACCCCCCTCCCCCACCTCGGACAGTCGGATCACCTCTCTTTGTTCCTCACCCCCAAATATTCACCCCTCATCAACCGTGTGAAGCCATCAGTGAGGACCATCAAGGTGTGGCCAGCAGGGACAGACTCTGTACTCCAGGATAAGTTTCAACACACGGACTGGAGTATGTTTGCTTCTCGGGCCACCTGTGGCTCACACACTGACATTAACATCTATGCTTCCTCTGTCATGGATTACATCACCACCATCATTGATGGCGTCACCACAGAGAAGCAGATCACCACATACCCCAACCAGAAGCCATGGATGAGCAAGGAGGTGCGACTCCTGCTAAAGGCCTGCAACACGGCCTTCAGATCGGGGGATGCACAGGCCTACAGCACATCCAGGACTAACCTGAGGAGGGGCATCAAGAAGGCCAAGAACTGCTACAAGCAAAAAATAGAGGGTCACTTCTCCAACTCCGACCCCAGACGCATGTGGCAGGGCATCCAGGCCATCACTGACTACAGACCCAGCAACCTCACCCCCACAGCCACAGACATCTCCTTCCTGAACGAGCTTAACCACTTCTATGCTCGCTTCGAGAGGGAAAACAGAGACAGAGCCACCAAGACAACTCTCCCAGCAGATCACCAGCCCACCACACTCTCCTCCACTGCTATCTGTATACTGGTATTTACTGCTATTGCACTTCTGGTTGGATGCTAAACTGCATTTCGTTGCTCTGTACTTGTACATGTGTTATGACAATAAAGTTGAATCTAATCTAATCTAATCTAACACAAACATACACATGTATGCTTTATATCTGCCAAATATGTTCCGTTAATGAAATGTATTTCAGATCCCATCCAACTGATAAATGAAAGGAAGTCGGTTCTTTAATATCCTTTAATGTCATCATAAGTGCCCTTTTTAAACTGACCTTTTCATATTTTGAGAATGTGAGCTTCTGACCCAGACATTGTGTACATGTTGAAATATACTCCCAGTACTGTGACAGGTCCCACTTCTACAGGTTTCTTCTTGGCAGTAACATTTATGTGATATATATGATACGACAACATGGCACTCTCGTTGCTGCTAACCAAAATATGAATTGTCTCTCATAAATCGGCAGATTGACCAAGGCTAGCAGGCAAATACATTCAGAAGATGGAAATGATGTTCTTTATATCATGCTCCTTAAAAGCTCAGATCAGTGTTCTGATAAACATCATTGCACTACATATTTCAGCACATTGGTTGGTTTTCTTAACAGTACATTTTGTTGAGTAATAATTTCGGTAAAACGAGGACCGAAGGGAAGAATAACGTTTTAAAAGTCTGAACAAATTCTCCTACAATATCCTCCCTCCCTCTGTGGCTTTGTAATGGAGTGAACTGGACCAGACATCTGGGCGTCCCCATTAGCCAGGCCGGTGAATGAAAAGCCATCTAATAATATGGATGATGCGATTTCCATGAAAACCGTGGACTTGTGTTTCTGTCTGGGCTCTGAGGGCCGAGTGACTCAACAGCTGATGGACTAAAACCGGCAAAATCCGCAATTATATTCCATCACATCTTCCATATAGTTCCGCAAAACTTGTAAAAGCAGAGCGAAAGGCAAAATTACAAAACTGTAGTTTCTAACCCTGAAGTCACACTTTCATCTGTGCTGTTGTCATGGCAGCAGGGCCTTCAGAAAGTAGGGACGAGAAGATCTTCTCACGGAAACAACATCAACAAACCCACTCACAGTGGACTGCTTTGAGAAAGGTGAACTGGATCAGACCAGAGTGACCTTGACCCAAGTATAACTTTGGTACATGGACATCTTTTGTACTGATAAAATCCCATATTCATATGAGTGATGGGTCAGGGAGTGTTTCAGTACTGTGGTTGCTGGAGGTACCTGTGTTTTGGGGTGGAGAAACAGCACCCCCTCCTGGCTGATGCTGAGCATGCACGGGGAGGGACAGCCACGCTGACTGACCTTCTGGGCCAAGAAAGTGTTGGAGCCAAACAGAGGCATGGTGCTCAGAATCTCTGAAGGACAGACAAATGCAGACGAATACAGTTATTATCAGGAGAGAAGAAAAAGAGGAAAACGAAGAAGAGGGGGAATGGAAGAGAAAGTACCCACCAATGAATTTCATTTTTGCGTCTTGAGGACTGAGGGAGTACATTGCAGCTATCTGGCCCCGACTGAAGGAGTGGATCTCTTCAGCTCTGCTGCCGAGTTCATTCTGTGAAGGCAGGTACTCCTTTGTCTCTGGCCTGGAGGAGACATACAAAGAACAAAGTACACATACTTACACTGAGAGGACTTCAGGAGTTTGGCCTAAGAGTTAACTTGTTAAGCTGGGATGTGGTTAGCTTAGCTTAGCGTAAGGACTGAAAGCATAAAAACAGCTGTAAAAAACACTATTTGTGGAGTTATGTGCTGAAGCTGTTTATCAGTGTCAGACTGATAAAGGCTGCTTCCTGGAGTATTGTTGTCACCTTTAGGCTGCCAGGTTTGGTTCCACTGTGCCCGACACTCTTTATGCTAAGCTATGCAAACGAAGTCCTGACTCCAGCTACATAGCAATTTTCTTAAGGCCTTTACACACCAGGGGTATTATTTTGGGAAATTAATTGCACTTTTGAACTCTTGTTTTTGTTGGAAGCTGCAGCGACCTGTCAATCACAGTAAGCCCGCCCAAAAGCATAATCCACTTTATGGACTATTGACTATTGACTAAATGACCATAATTTACTAAATGAACATCATGCTGTATTGAAGAAGACTTGAAACTAGAGATTGAGACATAAACTAATGTTTACAATGTTTACTGAGGGAATACATCAAGAGAGAAGTAGAGTCATTTTCTCATAGACTTCTATACAACCAGAGGAGTCGCCCTCTGGTGGTCAGGAGAGAGAATGCAAGTTTTTAAACATTTCCACATTGGCTTCACTCGGCAGAACTGGAGGTAGCCGGGTCAATTCTAGCCGAATAAATGAGCATTTGACCTTTTATTTTGTAACAATCTGCATCTGGGACTTCTCTTCGCACAATTTACGTCCGATCCGCACTGAGCATGTGCAACTCTCAACAGAGAGGGGACGAATCCCTCGTTAGCTACTTCCACCATCGGCTCCGGGAGAGACAACTGACGTGTCCAAAAGTCAACGCCGGAGCTAACCAAATGTTAGAAATTTGGAAATACTTACAAATACTTTACATTGTAGATAGTAGATACTAAACGAAAGTGATATCATCGCTTCTATCTGTGACGCAGGCAGGACAACAGCATCTTTTACAGCTAGGAATAAAAAAGCAGATCTTTTTTCTAAGGCTAACTGTGCTTTGTATCCTGGATATCAATTAGAAACAGGATCAGTTGGATTTACCCCGATGTTGGTTGGCAAAGATGGAGAACTCTTTGATTTCTGTGAGATTTGAAATGCCCATCTCTTTACAGAACTCTGTTAACACCTCTGCTGCCATCTGGACGGAAGATACAAAACACAACCACAGAGATATTGATCATTAACAACAGACTAAGGTTTTTTGTATACAATAGTTTAAAATTAATCTTATGACGAAGCTATTCAGACTAAAAAAGGAATTTCTATGAGAGTGGGGAAAGATCTGGGAAACCATTATCCAGACAATTACAACAAAAAGAGATGTGTCAAATATAAATGGCAAACTTAGGCAAATGGAAATTGATAAATCTTATCTCATGGGGAAATATTAACATCACTAAGATGACGGTAGCTCCACAATATAATAACATCTCTATGATGATACCAGTGACCATTTCTAAAGAAATCTTTAAAACAATATAATCATCGGATGAAGGATTTCTTATGGAATAACAAAAAACCTAGAATCAGTATGAAAAAAACTCTTTGCCTCCACAGCTAGTGGGGATTGGCTCTTCCCACTATGGAATTATTTAACATAACATTTGAAATGAATGAGCTACTGGGAAAATTATGCCTCTAGCCCCGCGTGGGTAAAAATGGAGGAGGGTACTGGCAGAGCCATCTCGGGTTATGGATTTATCACAAAAAAAAACAGAAAACATTCGGAACAAAGAAATCTAATTTCTTTGGCTAGGAAAAGGAATACATGTTATCGAAGAGCTCTAAGATACGGCTGATTTAGATCATTTGAGGACCTTAAAGAACAATTGAATTTAGTTGAAAAGGGGGACTTCTGGAAGGAGCGAGGAGCACCATAGCTTTATTTGTTGGACTTCAAAGAGAGGAGCTTCCAAATGCTTCCCGTACCTTACACTCCGCCTCAATATTTTATAGAAAAATGTCCGATATTCCAACTAGAACTTGCAAAGGCCTGAGCCTGATGTGGCAAAAAGGATCTTGGCATTGAAATTAGGGAAGACGTATGGCAAGAGATTGGAGCCTGTGATACGAGGGATGCACCCAGAAAGTTTAACCATTCCAAAATTGTACAAAGATATAATTTTACATCCCTGAAACTGTGTAGAATGCAGGAATCTTACACTGAAGCTGCGTATCTTGATGGGGAAATCCACTCCTCCTGGTAGCTGGATGGGAATACGTCGGGAGGTTTTGCCAGCCTGCAGAAAGCAGAGACACACTCAAACAAACAGCTCAGCTGTGAATGCAGAATGTGAATGTATGTACTGCTTATAAAGTACACCCTGAGTGTTGGGGTAACTTGCCAGAATGGCCTCCATCTCGATGTCGGAGGGGATGTTACGGCGGCCGCCAAAGCTGAGAGACATGCTGGAGGTTATCCTGACACACGCCGGCCAGCTCTGAGGAAACGCGTATGCGCGAGAGACCTTAAGTACATCTGAATGTGTTTTAACACCACAATGACTTGTGGAGAGAAGCATTTGTTTCGTAGTGCTGTGTCTGCAGTTTAGTGTACGTTTCTTCTACCTTGGTACGGGTGCTCGTAGTCCTGAGAGATGTCGCGTAGGTGCGGCTGCAGAGTACCTGAGCAGGGGAAGAACCCGGTCATCAGGTGGAGCAGCCGCCAGCCGAGGGTGCAGATGGACCTGTGAAGACAACACAAGCAGGGAAAATACAGTATTAGCGTTTTAGTCATCCTTAAAATGGAAAATACCTCTGGAAACAGTGGCTGTCCCAAAAGTGTTTTGCAATTGTGTGGTCAATTTCTGTTATGAATGTTAAAGAAAGGTTCTGTAGGAGCACCTTGGTCTCCGAATGGTATGCTATATAAAGACGACCTCCAGGGTTTCATTCTGACCTTGGCTTTACTTTTCAGACCGGGTTTGTAATAACTAGAGATGATCTAACAGTCTGGATACTAAGAGCGGTACTTGGGCTTTGAGTATCAGCCGACATCATGTGACACTCAGTTGGGTTGCTGGTGGTTTGCTTGATGACCTGGCAGTAGATCTCATCTCTCAGCAGCTCCTTTTCCTTCCCCAACTGAACAGAAGAGACAGACTCGTCTTTCAATCCCACAGAAGTCTATTCAAGGTCTGTCAAACTCACACGGAGACTCAAAGGCGCGGCATAAATGCAGCCCGTTAGATTACACCGCCTGAAAGAGCACCGACCAGCAAAATGTGGCTCAAGCAGTCCGTCTGGGTGTTCTTCTTTTTCATCTGCAGGTCACCCATAAACTGCATCAGGTCTGGAGGGACAAATAAAAGGGAGAAGGAGTAACGGAGGAGTGACAGTGGGCTCAGTGTGTATCCGTATGGCTCACGAGGATGCACTCACTCATGAAGCACTGGACCGACAACTCATTGATGTCAGGGTCATTGTAGAGAATGAGGGACTCCTGTATGGGAACCTGCATGAACAAAAGACAGGGCAGTTAGTGGAGTTGGATTTATTCCTGAAGACCTCCTGATGATGCATTTACATATTCAAACAAGACAATTCAGTCATCTGGTGACACATTTGTTCCCTCTGATCTCAACTAATGAAGTTAAATATCTTGTCAACTTTTAGATGTCAGTAATGACTCTTTTATATAACTGGTTTCTCATCATCTCAGCCAGATGTCTGTGGGGGACCCTGTGTGGACCATGCGTGTAGCTGTCTGTCCATCCCTAATCTCAAACACTACTAAACCCATCAGAGTCATTTATTTATTATTCTATTGTTTTGGCTCACTTAGCTCAGCTTAATCTTTAATTAAAACATGTGTTAATAAAATGCACTGTTATTCCTATCTGTCCACTGTGGGTTGCTGTGGCAGACCCTGTACTGCAACGCTATCATAGATCCCACGTGGTTACGTACAGGATATATGAAATAAGTTTGACAAACCGGCATAATTCAACATCTGTGGTTGAAAGACATTATTTCCTTCACCATTGATTCCACAAAGACAGCTTATATACAGGCAAGTACAAACCATGACAGATGATGTGAGAGGGATTTACAGACTTACTTCAATGTGTTGAACCGCTTCTGCAAAATTTCTTCCGGTTGCTGGCAGACCTGTTGTCCCCACTCTTTAATGAACAAATAATAGCAGCACCAAATTAGCTACGACACGTCACAAACCCAAACCATTCCAACTTACTCCACAATAGTCATCAGCCTTCTAACATACCGGAAATACTTCATGGCAAACTCAGCCATGCCCGAGAGAGTCTCCAGCTCATGGAATGAGCCCTGGATTGAGCTCCGGTCGGCTCTCTGGACCACGGCCTCTTTACCGAGCAGCTCTGGATCGACGCCGCCCACGGGCCTGCTGATCGGACCTGGAGGCGAGCCCTTGGGTGGACCTGCAGTTGTAGCGCCCCTCGTGCTTTTCCTCCTGTCTTCTATTCGGTTAAGGGGCAGACAGTGGTAGTCCGGGGCCGCCGATGGCTGGGTGAGGTCATCAGCGAAAAGACCAGAGCGCCCTCCCATAGTGCCAAAACGCCAGCCTGGTGGAAACACAGACGAAAATGTTTTTCCATGAGAAAGAGATCACGAAATACATTGAACAAGGCATATCTGAACCTAAAAACTGCTAGGTTATCACCTGTCTGGAGTCCTTCCATTGGCTGCAGTTTGATGATGTCACCCTTGCTGAAGCTAAGCAGACTTTTGTCATCTGTTACAAAACTCTTCAGGGCAACCACATGGCCTGAGTCCTAGAGGGCAGGGAGAGAGATGGGTTGAAGGGTGCTATGTGGGTCACATGGCCAAAAGAGGCCCCAGAGCATCAAAATGAAAGATAATGATGAATGATGGTGATTTAGGACTAAAGGAGTACCCGGATGAGCTCCTGGAGGAAGAACCGGATCATGGCCGTGATCTGAGGAGCTTTGGATGACTGCATCACCAACTTTTCCCTCGCCAGCTCCAGTTCCACTCTGTCTGGCCCCTGGAGGTCAACTGACAGCAACTCTGCGAAGCTATATTCATAAAGACCCGGGTTATCATTCTGAGCAGGAAACACAAGCTGAAAGTGACAACAGCAGATACTAGGGCTGTACCAAATGTCCTTTTTTTGTGTTTCTAGTGAGGTTTTCAAATGAAGCTTTGAAAGTCTTTCTTCGTATTTTATGACATACAAAAAAGAGCCCACTGTTTTTTAATCGTATTTAAGACGACAAATATTTAGCATGACACAGAAATAAAAACTAATCAACTTCCTACCTTTGACAAAAGACTAACCAAATTGATGTGAAAATATGGATAAAACCCAGAAGGTATGTTGTCTACCTGTAGCTTGTGAGCAGACGCAGGTGTTTGGGGTTGATGCCTGATGCCCTGATCACCTTCAGGAGACGAATGCCCCGGTGAGACACGCCCAAAACCTGAGCATCCCCTCTGTCAGACTTCAACAGATACAAAGAGAAGATGTCTGTCAATATGTGCAAGTAGTTAGTGGTCCGGCAACAACTATTGCTTGAAATGAAACACCTAAAAATATTGTATAAGTCACAATAAAACAGACCCAGATGAGTGAAGCCGGTGTGGAAGTGTCTTAAAACTTGCGTTATCTCTACCGACCAGCAGGGGGCGACTCCTCTGGTTGTATAGAAGTCTGAGAAAATTACTTCTCTCTTGATTTATTCCCTCCGTAAACATTGTGAACATGTACAGTATTTATCTCAGTTGCTGGTTTCAAGTCTTGTCAAATTGCAGATTTAAAGACGTAATCAGCCGAGTCTTGTGATTGGTTCACCAGCCCCACAAGCATGAAACCATGTTCCCGTTACCCCTTTACATGCGTGTCCTTGCGATGTTACTGCTTTCATTCACAAAACTGTCGTAACGGCATTTGCCCCGAATTGTTACTAAAGCCCCTTTCACACTACAGCCCTTAACTCAATCATCAATTTGCACAGGACATTAACTAACTTTACCTTGCCAGCATCCTTGTACAAAATCTGTGTAATGCCCAATTGTTTGGACATTTATTTGTAGAACAGACTTTAAAATGATGCTGCTAGTTGTAGGGCTCCAGTAGGACTTTTTTTACGAAGGACTATCGTCAGGAAAATGGTAGAACCTTTCAGAACCAGTCAGAACCCAACGGGGTGGAGCTTCTTTTAGCTACGAATGCTGCACATCCCAGATGGAACCAACTTACTGATGATCCTCAAACGCCTCACACTCCACATTCTCTCCAACTCGTTTTGTCATGATCACCTTCACAGGGAACAGACGGATGAAGTAGTTTTCCCAGTTGTCCCGAGCAGCCATGACGATCCTCTTCTTCATGCCCTCATTCTGGATGGTGCTTATACTCATTCCCACATTGAAATTGGCTAGAGTTCAAATGGGGATGATTACAAAAAAATGGGATAATGGTCAGCAAACTAATGGTTTAAACTAAACAGTTTATATTCAGTAAGTACTCATAGAATGATAGACAAAAAGACAGCTGCCCAACAGGAAGCCACAACATCTTGATCACTGGCTGGGTGAAGTAGTACTGAAATGTACGTGGTGAGGAGTTTAACCACAACCCTCAACGTATGTTTCATAGATCTTTACATCTTGGTTTCACTTTTATACAGCGAGAGGAAGTGCAGACGCAACGTCCATCTATGTACATTATATATACACAGTCTACCACTTGTGAATAGCTTTAGCTCGTGACAACAACATTGTCCCAACTGTGGTGACGATCCGTCAAACACTCACCCAGCAGGTCTTTCATCTTCCTCCTCTCCTCTCTGCTGATCCTCACACAGCTGTCAGAGTAGGTGTCCCTCATGATCTAAAACACATTTTTGATTGATGTTTTGAGATTGATATCTACTGAATACATACTGTGTGTGTGTGTGTGTGTGTGTGTGTGTGTGTGTGTATATATATATATATATATATGTAAATTTACTAACCTGTTCACACAACAGATTGAGGATGTAGGGCCGGTTGAACATCTCTCTGGGGTAAAAGACCTGCACACAAACAAAAAGATTCACAGATCCCATCCCCTGTGTAGTGAGAGGCATTGTTATCTAGCACTTGATGTTATTACCAGCTGCGACAGCTTATGGCTGGTATTGTTATGGCAAAAATGTGGTCCTGAGACACCTACTGTATGAGGGACTACCACTGTAGAGGTTTAGAGTACTAGTAATAACACATACCAGTGGACCAGTGTTTTTCAACCTTTTTTGAGCCGCGGCACATTTTCTACAATAAAAAAGTCCTGCGGCACACCAACAACTAAAAAGGTCGCAAAATGTCACATTGTAGCTTAATACAGCATATATGGTAGGTCATTTTGTGCTACGTACTGGCATGGAAGAGTATTTAATTACTAGGCCTGCCACTATATTGCAGGCTCAGACGCTCAACAATGGAAAACCTGACGATCTCTCACGGCACAGTGGTTGAACATCACTGCAGTAGACCGATGGAGCAACATCAGCATTTATTCTTTATCATGCTTGTGAATGTGGTGAGGTCCAAGATTCTCTCTTCTTTTTAGCTCTGTTTTGGTCTCCACCAGCAAGTAAAAGCTGCGTAGGGCTGAGGGGAACTGCTGAGTCGGTGGTTATTATCCGTGGGTTCTTCACTATGAGGGACACATTTTACATTGTCAATTGATCCATTGACAATATAAAAATGTTGATTTGTGCCGCTTTGGTTGAATCACTGGTCTCCTAATAAATGTTGTGTGTGTGTGTGCTAGTGTGTGCGTGTGTGTGTGTGTGTGTGTGTGTGTGTGTGTGTGTGTGTGTGTGTGTGTGTGTGTGTGTGTGTGTGTGTGTGTGTGTGTGTGTGTGTGAGAGAGTGTCTTACTTCTTTTCGCAGGAACAGTTTCCCTGGCATCTTGGAGTAAGAGAAGTAAACCCCAGCAGAGAAGCGGTGGAGCTGGGATCTAATGCCCTCCTCATCTGGCATCACTTCTGCGGTTACTAAACAGCAGAGGGAGGTCACTGACTGACATGGACTCCCTCACATTCGACAACATTGGGTTGAATGATAGTTAGCCGCGGCTGACGGCCAAAACACAGCACATGAGTAGGTCTATTCAATCTGCGTAAAACGTAATGCCTGGAGAACACTCACTGAGAGACGGGGCCGCCATGGCCGGCGGGTCGGGGATGCCCCTGAGGATGTGCTCTGGCTCGGGGGGAGGGGTCGGAGGGTGCTGGGAGCGCTGCGAGCCGAACAGGTCCGCCAGGGAGCGCTGTTTCTGCTTCATGTTGCTAGAGATGACGCGGGGCCCCCTGGTGGATGGAGGAGAGGAGGACTGTGGGGACAGGGTGCTGGGAGGAGGTGGCTCCCTCTTGCGCTCCACTGGCGGAGGCACCCACTGTTTCTGCGAGCATTAAGAAGTGGAAGGTGTTAGGATGTAGCACATTGTATGTTCAGGACAGAAATAATAAATACATTTCATTTCTAGAGAAATTCAGATTTCTTTTCTTTGCGATTTCTTTGTGGTTTGACTCTCCACCCTGACCTTCGGTTGTGGCACTGGAGCTTTGTTTCGGAGTTTGGCCAGAGCTTCGTCTTTTGGGTCATTCTTCTTTATGAAATGCCGAGCAGCAGGTCTGTAAAGAGGATGAAGAACGGTGTAGAGAGTTATTGTTTTTAGAGGATGAGGCCACTGTGTGATCAGTTGAGTGTCAAGAACTCCAAGGACGTGTCTGGCCTGGTGGTGTGAGAGGAAAACACATTTGCATTTAATGTACATGACCTGCTGATCCATCAGCTGATAGGGCTGGTTTGAGATCAGCTGCTATAAGCTGATGTAGCTGGGCTTGGAGCTGAGCTTGACTCAGAGGCCTGCCAGAACTAAGGCCATGCTCAATATTTAAATCCTTTTTTTGGCTGTGCATGCCAAGATTTACAAGGTGTGTTCATTGAAAATGTTACAAAACATTATTCAGATGTGCAACTTTTCATGTCATCTCTTTTGCGTTTGAAAGTATAGCTAAAACAATTAAAACGTATTTTGGTAGCGTGATTTCCCCTTATGCTGGCTGCACAATAACAATGTTCAAAAGGTCAAACACTTCTTTCCGTAGATGTTTTGCATTCAATGAAGAGAAGTTACCATATTTGGAATGTGGAGGTATAACATAGAGATGCTGTATATGGCTCTGGTAGCGGTCTGTTTAATCACAGTAGCCCCGCCCCTAAAGCATCCCCTCCTTTATGGTCTGTTTGACTCTAAATTAGCATAATTTACTAAATGAACATCATGCTGTATTGAAGAAGACTTGAAACTAGAGATTGAGACATAAACTCATGTTTACAATGTTTACTGAGGGAATACATCAAGAGAGAAGTAGAGTCATTTATATAGACTTCTATACAACCAGACTTCTTTTTGCAACCAGAAGCCCCCTGATGGTCAGTTGAAAGAATGCAGGTTTAAGATACTTCTACATTGGCTTCACTCTGCAGAACCGGAGGTTGCCGCCTGGTGCAAGCAGGAACCAGCAGGACATTAGATCAGGTGATGCTCTGGGGGAGTGTGTATGGACCTCATATACTGACCTGACAGGTTCAAAGGGTTTGGCTTCCGGCGGGGGCCGGCTGTTATATAGTTTGATGATTTCCCGGATGTTGGAGGTGGGTTCGGGCTGGTGCTTATTGAGAGGAGCTGGGGTCGGTGCTGCTGGTGGGGGGTCCACCACTCTGGCAGGAGGGAGATGCTTCACTGAGGTGAGAGAAAGAGAGGGCATACAAGCTGCATGATAAAAGAGGCATTTGAGCTGCATGCTCATTTTTGCTTTTTTGGCTCTTGTATTGAGAATTGGGGCGACTGTAGCTCAGTGGTTAGCAAGTCTGTCTTTCGATCAGAGGGTCGGTGGTTCAAACCCCGGCTCAGCCAGTCCATGTCGTTGTGTCCTTGAGCAAGATACTTAACCCTCATTGCTCACCGTTGCTGTATCTTCGGTCTACTGTATATCATGTAAGTCGCTTTGGATAAAAGCGTCAGCTAAATGTAATATAACATCTCTCAGAAAGGAGAGCAATAATTCTAAATTACACTCAAATATTATCTAGGCTATGTAACTTGTTTTATCTTCTCACCCGCAGGCTTAGGTGGTGTTTGTGGAGGTGGGGGTGACAGACGTGGCGATGGCGGGGAGCGTTGCCGCTGTCTGGGCGGGCTGGAGTGGGCCGGACGAATATTTGGGGCTTTGGATCCACCTCGGGCCTGAATGCCTGGAGGGTAGTAGAGGAGAGAGATGGTGAGGAAGGAGGAAATGCCTACTAAAATTAATTATTATAAGCACAGTGAGGCAGCAGTGAGCCATTACAGAGTGGTTTTCATCACATTCAAGCGAGAAAGTGTGTAACCCCAACCTCCCTGCATTTATGCTCTACACTAAGCTTGATATAGAAAAGTCAGCTCCACTCACCAATCTTCTGAAAGTATTCCTTCTTGTCTCTGAAAGACTGCAGGTCTTCGGGATCTGGTGAGTCCACTTCTCTTTCTGGCTGCAGGAGGAATAAACACGGGCATGAGGAGGAAACAGCCCCGGTGATGTCAGTTATTTTCATATTTTAGTGAATTAAAGGATAAGGTCTCACTATTCCATAGCTTTCTGTGTTGTCTATACTGTACAACTCACATGCACATCAGCAAAAAAACCACAATGATTCCTCAACAAATGCACTATTTCCTCCTGTTTGAGTAAAAACTACAGTTTTAAAACATGAAACTGTGTTTTTTTGAGTTGTTGTTAAAGACTGATGTCTTTAATAGGAACCCATGGACTCTGAGTTGGAGCCACAGGAAGAAGTCAGACAGTACTGAGAGGCTGACCACATTGTTGGCTTTGGCCTATGTATGGGATTGGTTCACAATAATAACTAGAATTACAGCCACACGGCTGCATGCCTCAGCCCACAAGTGAAGGCACAGTTTACATTGACCCTCTGGTGTCAGTGACTGCTACGCTCCAATCCACCTGGGCATGCAATCAATTTGCCTCCTTTTTTGCTGGCACAATTCAGAAAATTAGACAAGCAGTCGGAGGTTTCACACCAACCACAATATATGTGTTGTCCCCATCTTAAATAACATCCATTCAAATATCATGACATAATGTCATTCAATCAACCAAAGAAGCCTAGAAGACATTATACAACATCTGAAAACATCCTCCTGCTGCTTGGATATTCTACCAAAAATATTTCACCCTACATGACCACTGATCTTTTGCAAATTGTAAACACATGCCTTATCTCAGGTGTCTTCACATTTAAACACACTTAACTGGTTTGACTCTTACTTGAAGGGCAACAATACTTTGTGTCGGTAGCTAATTACACATCAGAGCTGACTAGGATGACATGTGGTGTTCCCCAAGGTTCAATACTGGGGCCTCTTCTGTTCAATATCTACATGCTTCAGGCTCAGATTACGAAAAAAAAAAGGGGGGTTATCATAATTATGCAGACGACACACAAATCTACATAACTATAGCACCAGGGGACTATAACCCCATACGAGAGCTGGCTAAATGTATTGAAGAAATCAACAACTGGATGTGTCAGAATGTTCTTCAATTAAATAAAGATAAAACAGAAGTAATTGTTTTTGGTCCCAAGGACGAACAATTGAAAGTGAGCGCTCAGAAAAAAACACAAACCAAGGTGTAGTTATGGATTCAGACCTCAACCTGAACAGCCATATCAAGACAATTACAAAATCAGCCTACTATCACCTGAAGAATATAACAAGGGTTAAAGGACTTATGTCTCAACAGGATTTGTAGAAACTTGTCCATGCATTTATCTTCAGTAGACTTGACTACTGTAACGGTGTGTTCACAGGTCATTTATCTTCAGTAGACTTGACTACTGTAATGGTGTGTTCACAGGTCTCAGTAAAAAGTCAATCAGAAAGCTGCAGCTGATTCAGAACGCTGCAGCTCGAGTCCTCACTAAGACCAGGAGAGTGGATCACATCACTCCAGTTCTGAGGTCTTTGCACTGGCTTCCTGTCCAACAAAGAATTGACTTTAAAATCCTGCTGCTGGTTTATAAAGCCCTGAATGGTTTAGGGCCTAAATACATTAGTGATCTGCTGCTACCTTATGAACCAACTCGACCCCTCAGGTCGTCTGGGACGGGTCTACTTCCTGTTCCAAGAGTCAGAACTAAACACGGAGAGGCAGCGTTCAGCTTTTCTGCTCCACACATCTGGAACAAGGTCCCTGAAAGCTGCAGGTCTGCTGAGACCCTTAGAGACCCTTAGAGACCCTCAGCTCCTTTAAAACCAGACTGAAGACATTTCTGTTTGCTGTTGCCTTTAATTAAACCAGATTCAAGGATATTAATCAATTTCTGCATCTCACTGCTGCAGTTTATTTATTAAACTGCATAGCAACTTTAATTATATTTTTTGCTTCTTGACTGTTTTTAATGTTTTTATGAATGTTCTTAATTGTTTTTATATCTTGTTTTCTTCTGCATTATGTTTTGATGCCTTTAATTGTTTTATGTGAAGCACTTTGAATCGCCTTGTTGTTGAAATGTGCTATGACAATAAATCCACTTTTGTCCAAAATTCCATCACTTCATCATTTAGAGTCAAACAGACCATAAAGCAGAATATGCTTTAGAGTGGGGCTACAAGGTGATTGAAAGGTAGCTGCTGCTGCCAGCTACAAGTCGTATATGGTGTTTCAGAAAATGAACTAACATTATCAACAGGATGTCAAGAGGTGACGTCTATGTGTAGCAGACGTATCTACCTTAACAAGCATGCTAACCAACTAGCCCCGGCCCGTCCTGTTGATAGTGAGTTACTGGAGCTTCCAGTACATCCTAAGTCCAACATGAAGAGGACGACGTTTGTGATTATTGAATTAAATCCAAAGAGGATTACCTGGCATGGTTGGCATCATGGGAGTTGCACCATAGCTGGCCATTGAAGGGTTAATCACTGGTCCTGAGCAGAGGCAACACAGTGAAGATGTGGGAAGGATTCAAGGACATTTCCCCAAGAGAACACTAAATGTTTTGTGTTACAAATGAACCTTCTCACTTACCCATAGCATAGTTTGGCATTGTCATGGGCATACCTGAAAAAAAGAATTATAATTTCAATCTACAGAGGCCGAGGTACTTGATTTCAAAATCCCACAAATTCTGGCTAGCTAATGGCCGCCGCTTTTCACAGCGCTAGTACAACGTTTACTGCTGATAATATCTTCCCCTTTGGGACAATATGGCCCAGATTTATTATTATATCATGTTTTAATACTTCCAAATAGATTGCCTATATATAGGACACCTATTCTGTCTGAGGGAATACTCCTGACTTTATTGTGGAGATGGAGTTAGCCTACCAGTTCCATACATGGGTCCAATCCCTCCTCCTCCTCTCATTCTGCGGTTTAGCATGGCTACTCTTTCCATGTCCTACACACACACACACACACACACACACACACACACACACACAAACACACACACACACACACACACACACACACAGAGAGATGATTTCTCGCCTCTCAAGTTTCCATGGATAATGCCTGGGCTTGCGCCTCCTGGGCTTGCGCCTCCTGGGCTCCTGGGCCTCCTGGGCTCCTGGGCCTCCTGGGCTCCTGGGCCTCCTGGGCTCCTGGGCTCCTGGGCCTCCTGGGGCTCCTGGGCCTCCTGGGGCTCCTGGGCTCCTGGGGCTCCTGGGGCTCCTGGGCCTCCTGGGCCTCCGGGGCTCCTGGCCTCCTGGGGCTCCTGGGCCTCCTGGGCTCCTGGGCCTCCTGGGCTCCTGGGGCTCCTGGGCTCCTGGGGCTCCTGGGGCTCCTGGGGCTCCTGGGCCTCCTGGGCCTCCTGGGCTCCTGGGCCTCCTGGGCTCCTGGGGCTCCTGGGGCTCCTGGGCCTCCTGGGCTCCTGGGGCTCCTGGGGCTCCTGGGCCTCCTGGGCTCCTGGGGCTCCTGGGGCTCCTGGGCCTCCTGGGCTCCTGGGGCTCCTGGGCTCCTGGGGCTCCTGGGGCTCCTGGGCTCCTGGGGCTCCTGGGCTCCTGGGGCTCCTGGGCTCCTGGGGCTCCTGGGGCTCCTGGGCTCCTGGGCTCCTGGGGCTCCTGGGGCTCCTGGGCTCC
Source organism: Cottus gobio (assembly GCA_023566465.1). Lineage (NCBI taxonomy): Eukaryota > Metazoa > Chordata > Actinopteri > Perciformes > Cottidae > Cottus > Cottus gobio. The sequence goes on from CM042220.1 coordinate 4,647,016, forward strand.
TGGGGCTCCTGGGCTCCTGGGGCTCCTGGGGCTCCTGGGCTCCTGGGGCTCCTGGCCTCCTGGGCCTCCTGGGCCTCCTGGGCTCCTGGGCCTCCTGGGCCTCCTGGGCTCCTGGGCCTCCTGGGCCATACCTGTAGCGGATATAGGGCGAGACCCCTCCTATAACTAGGGTGAGACAACTCATGGATATAGGGCGAGAATCGTGCGACCTGTATGCGGAGGGACTTTCCTGACCTCATGTGAGTCCCCTGGATATAGAGGGACTTTCCTGACCTCATGTGAGTCTAGGGCTGCAACTAACAATTATTTTAATAATCGATTAATCTGTCGATTATTTTTTCGATTAATCGATGAATCGGATAAAAAACAAAATCATTACTTTCCAACCCTTTATTCAAAAACAGAACTGATGGTGCAAAAATCTTCAGAAAGTGCACAAACAGGTTGCTCCTTGAACATCCCTGAGCTGTTAAAGTAATAACAATAATAAAAATAATGGACTAACAATAGCAATTTTGTAGTACTTTTACTGCTTATTTCAGGTCTGTTTGTTCAAAACAGTAGGGGTTTCACACCATACACCCGACTGGAGCTTTTGGACATTGGATTACGTCTTTCGGACACTTTTATCACCGATCTGCCACTCATCCCGGAGATCGCCAGAACACCGGAGGCTTCGCACTCTACCCGGCCGGGCGGAAGTGAACGAAGACGGCGCCGAGATCGTAAACAAAAGCGGGGGAAGCGCGGAGGACTGAGAGCTAAGCTAAGGCTAACACCACACCGGCTCTCTCTGCCCAGCATCTTCCTCGCTAATGTGAGATCTCTGGTGAACAAAATGGACGAGATACGACTCCGCTTCAACAACAGCAAGATACTTTTGGACTGCAATGTCATGATTTTCACCGAAACATGGCTACACGGAGGCGTACCGGACAGTGCCATCGAGCTAGCCGGACGCTACACACACCGGGCGGATAGATCAGCTGATGACTCTGGTAAGACCAGAGGGGGGGGACTGTGCATTTATGTCTACAAGGCTTGGTGTACGGACTCTGTTACTCTTGGAAGTCACTGCTCAGCTAACCTAGAGTTCATCATGGTTAAGTGTAGACCTTTCTATCTGCCACGTGAGTTCACATCCAACATTATCACCGCTGCTTATATTCCACCGGATGCTAATGCCAAGCTTGCAATGAAGGAACTTCACGCTGCCATTAGCAAACAACAAACTGATCACCCGGAGGCTGCCTTTATTGTTGCGGGGGATTTTAATCATTCCAACTTAAAGACGGTGCTCCCCAAATTCCACCAGCACGTTTCCTGCCACACCAGAGGAAACAAAACTTTGGACCATGTTTACACAAACATGGCTGCTGCCTACACCGCGACCCCCCTCCCCCACCTCGGACAGTCGGATCACCTCTCTTTGTTCCTCACCCCCAAATATTCACCCCTCATCAACCGTGTGAAGCCATCAGTGAGGACCATCAAGGTGTGGCCAGCAGGGACAGACTCTGTACTCCAGGATAAGTTTCAACACACGGACTGGAGTATGTTTGCTTCTCGGGCCACCTGTGGCTCACACACTGACATTAACATCTATGCTTCCTCTGTCATGGATTACATCACCACCATCATTGATGGCGTCACCACAGAGAAGCAGATCACCACATACCCCAACCAGAAGCCATGGATGAGCAAGGAGGTGCGACTCCTGCTAAAGGCCCGCAACACGGCCTTCAGATCGGGGGATGCACAGGCCTACAGCACATCCAGGACTAACCTGAGGAGGGGCATCAAGAAGGCCAAGAACTGCTACAAGCAAAAAATAGAGGGTCACTTCTCCAACTCCGACCCCAGACGCATGTGGCAGGGCATCCAGGCCATCACTGACTACAGACCCAGCAACCTCACCCCCACAGCCACAGACATCTCCTTCCTGAACGAGCTTAATAATAATAATAATAATAAATGTAATTTATATAGCGCTTTTCATGGACTCAAAGTCGCTTTACAGGGAGCAAGATTAGAAGGCAAAACTGGACGATACAAGACAAAACAAAACAAAGCAAAAGAAAACAGGACAAAGCAGAACATGATACAGTCAATAGGGGGCTACTGATAGGCAGAGGTGAAGAGATGGGTCTTAAGGCGGGACTGGAAGACGGTGAGGGACTCAGAGGTGCGGATCTCTTGGGGGAGGGAGTTCCAGAGCCTGGGAGCTGCCCTTGAGAAGGCTCTGTCCCCAAAACTGCGGAGTTTGGATTTGTGGATTCAGAGGAGACCGGCTGAGGTGGATCTGAGGGACCGTGAGGGTTGGTAGGGGGACAGAAGGTCAGTGAGGTATGAGGGGGCCAGATGGTGGAGGGCTTTGTAGGTGAGGACCAGGATTTTGTAGGTGATCCGGTGGGGGATAGGAAGCCAGTGAAGTTGTTTTAGGACTGGAGTGATGTGGTGCCAAGATTTGGAGCGGGTGATGAGTCGGGCAGCTGCGTTCTGGACCAGTTGGAGGCGGTTGATATTGGTAGAGCTGATGCCGAGGAGAAGTGAGTTACAGTAGTCCAGTCGGGAAGAGATGAAGGCGTGAATGAGTCTTTCAGCCGCGGGGGGTGTGAGAGAGGGTCTGATTTTAGCGATGTTGCGGAGGTGGAAGAAGGAGGTTTTGATGACATGGCGGATGTGGGGCTCAAGGGAGAGGGTGGAATCAAAGATCACGCCAAGGTTTCGGGCCTGGGGAGATGGGGAGACAATGGTGCCGTCAATGGTGAGAGTGGGGTTATTGGTTTTGCTGAGTGTGGATTTGGAGCCAATGAGAAGGAATTCTGTTTTATCACTGTTGAGTTTGAGGAAGTTGTGTTGCATCCAGATTTTAATAGCTGACAGGCAGGAGTTGATGTGGGAGAGGGGAGGGTCGAGGGGGGATTTGGTGCTAAGGTAGATCTGGGTGTCATCGGCGTAACAGTGGAAGTCCAGGTTGAAGTGGCGGAGTATCTGACCAAGGGGGAGAATGTAGATGATGAAGAGGAGGGGGCCGAGTACGGAGCCGAGTACGGAGCCTTGGGGAACGCCTTGAGTGACTGTGGCTGTGGCAGAGGTGTGGTTATGAAGAGAGATGAAGTGTGATCTGTTGGAGAGGTAGGAGTGGAGCCAGCTGAGTGCAGTACCTTCGATACCAAGGTCTTTGAGTCTGGTGAGCAGAATGTTATGGCTCACGGTATCGAAGGCTGCACTCAGGTCAAGGAGGATGAGGATGTTGAGGGAACCGGTGTCAGCAGAGGTGAGGAGGTCGTTGAGGACTTTCAGAAGAGCGGTTTCTGTGCTATGGAGAGGGCGAAAACCAGATTGGAGGGGTTCAAATAGGTTATTGGTATGAAGATGGGATTGTAGCTGTGAGGCGACTATACGTTCCAGGGTTTTAGACAGAAAAGGGAGGTTGGATATTGGGCGGTAGTTGTTGAGGGAGGAGGGATCCAGACCAGGTTTTTTGAGGATTGGGGTGACAGCAGCGGTTTTGAAGGCAGAGGGGACAGTTCCAATGGACAGTGAGGAGTTGAAGAGGTTTGTAAGGTAGGGGCATAGTACGGGGAGGCAGGACTTCAGGAGGGGAGTATGGAGGGGGTCCAGGGAGCAGGTAGTGGGTTTGGAAGAGCTGATGAGTTTAGAGATTTCAGGAACAGTGACCAGGTCAAACTCGGAGAGGAGGCAGTGTGGAGGAGGGGTCAGGAGGTCAGGAGAGATGGGGATAGGGGGGGCCGTGGTGGGCGATGGAGTAAATAGTGGGAGGTCAGATGCAGGGGATAGAGATTTGTAAATTATGTTGATTTTGTCAGTGAAGAAGTGGAGAAATGAGTTGCAGAGATCCGGAGTAGAGGTAGGGAGGGTGTTGGTCCGAGGATTGAGGAGGTTGTTCACTGTGGAGAAGATGGTTCTAGGATTTTGGCAGGGGTCGGTGAGGATGGTGGAGAGGTAGTCAGATTTGGCAGCAGTGAGGGCATCTTTGTAGGTATTGAGGTGGAGTTTGTAGGCTTCATGATGGACTGTGAGTGATGATTTTTTTGTCAGACGTTCAAGTTGGCGGCCAGTTTGTTTCAGTTTCCGGAGTGTGGGTGTGTACCAGGGTGAAGAGATGTTAAAGGTGACGTTTTTTGTTTTGAGGGCTTAACCACTTCTATGCTCGCTTCGAGAGGGAAAACAGAGACAGAGCCACCAAGACAACTCTCCCAGCAGATCACCAGCCCACCACACTCTCCTCCACTGCTGTCCACACAGCACTGAGCCGGATCAACGCACGCAAGGCGGCTGGACCTGACGGCATTCCTGGTCGTGTGCTCAGGGCATGTGCGGAACAGCTCACTGGGGTTTTCACGGACATCTTCAACCTGTCCCTTGCCCAAGCAGCTGTACCAACATGCTTTAAAACCACATCCATCGTGCCAGTGCCGAAACACTCCAAGCCGACGTGCCTCAACGACTACCGCCCTGTAGCACTCACACCCATCATCATGAAGTGCTTTGAGCGGCTGGTCCTGGCACACCTGAAGGACTCCCTCCCACCCACACTGGACCCACTCCAGTTTGCCTACCACAGCAATAGGAGCATAGACGATGCAGTCTCCTCAGCACTGCACTCTGTGCTCACACACCTGGACAACACCGACACCTACGCACGATTGCTGTTTGCTGACTTCAGCTCGGCTTTCAACACTGTCATCCCCTCCAAGTTAATCACTAAACTTGGAGACCTGGGCACCAACACCTCCCTCTGCAACTGGATTTTGGACTTTCTGACTAACAGACCTCAACATGTTAGGTCAGGCCATACCTGCTCCACCACCATCTCACTCAGCACCGGTGTGCCACAGGGCTGTGTACTCAGCCCATTCCTCTACTCCCTCTTCACCTACGACTGCAGACCTATGCATGGATCCAACTCCATCATCAAGTTCGCAGACGACACCACGGTGATTGGTCTCATCAGCAACAACGATGAGACAGCCTACAGGGAAGAGGTACAGCACCTGGCCACATGGTGCGCCGAAAATAACCTGCTCCTGAACACCAGCAAAACCAAGGAGCTCATCGTGGACTTCAGGAAGGAGAAAAGAAGCAAGCATGCGCCCATCCACATCAATGGGATGGATGTTGAGCGTGTCTCCAGCTTCAAGTTCCTGGGGACCCACATCTCGGAAGACCTGTCTTGGACCACCAACACCTCCAGCCTTGTCAAGAAAGCTCACCAGCGCCTCTTCTTCTTGAGGACACTGAAGAAAAACCATCTGTCTTCAGCCATCCTGGTGAACTTTTACCGCTGTGTGATCGAGAGCATCCTAACCAACTGTGTCACAGTCTGGTATGGGAGCTGCTCTGTTGCGGAGCGCAAGGGACTGCAGCGGGTGGTGAAAACTGCCCAACGCATCACAGGAACTCCACTTCCGGCCATTGAGGAAATCCAGAGGAAACGCTGTCTGCGTCGAGCTCGCAGCATTCTCAAGGACGCCTCCCACCCTGCACACAGACTGTTTTCCCTCCTGCCCTCAGGCAGACGGTTCAGATGCTTCCGGACAAGGACCAGCAGACTGAGGAACAGTTTCTTCCCCAGAGCTGTTTCCTTATTGAACTCTGCCCCATGCTGACACCCCCCCTACTCCCCAACCACCTCCACCCACAAACCCATCTCCTCGTCATCTCCCCCCACTGACCAAAGACTTTACACCTGCACTCAAACACTTTTGAACTGTCTGCACTAAAAACTGAGCATTGCACTAGTCTAGTAACGTTAGGCAGCTACTGTTTATTATTATTATGCACTATTTAACGTTCACTCAATCTGTATTACTTAACTTATCATATGCCCATTTGCCTTTTGTAAATTATGTTTATAGTTCCTGCTTATAGTCTACCTACATTTAATGCACAAATCAACCTGTATAACATGTACATATTACCGCAATCAATCAATCTGTATATCCCGTACATATATCACTAACTTATTATCTGTAAAATACTTATTATTATCTGTATATTGGTATTTACTGCTATTGCACTTCTGGTTGGATGCTAAACTGCATTTCGTTGCTCTGTACTTGTACATGTGTTATGACAATAAAGTTGAATCTAATCTAATCTAATCTAACACAAACATACACATGTATGCTTTATATCTGCCAAATATGTTCCATTAATGAAATGTATTTCAGATCCCATCCAACTGATAAATGAAAGGAAGTCGGTTCTTTAATATCCTTTAATGTCATCATAAGTGCCCTTTTTAAACTGACCTTTTCATATTTTGAGAATGTGAGCTTCTGACCCAGACATTGTGTACATGTTGAAATATACTCCCAGTACTGTGACAGGTCCCACTTCTACAGGTTTCTTCTTGGCAGTAACATTTATGTGATATATATGATACGACAACATGGCACTCTCGTTGCTGCTAACCAAAATATGAATTGTCTCTCATAAATCGGCAGATTGACAAAGGCTAGCAGGCAAATACATTCAGAAGATGGAAATGATGTTCTTTATATCATGCTCCTTAAAAGCTCAGATCAGTGTTCTGATAAACATCATTGCACTACATATTTCAGCACATTGGTTGGTTTTCTTAACAGTACATTTTGTTGAGTAATAATTTCGGTAAAACGAGGACCGAAGGGAAGAATAACGTTTTAAAAGTCTGAACAAATTCTCCTACAATATCCTCCCTCCCTCTGTGGCTTTGTAATGGAGTGAACTGGACCAGACATCTGGGCGTCCCCATTAGCCAGGCCGGTGAATGAAAAGCCATCTAATAATATGGATGATGCGATTTCCATGAAAACCGTGGACTTGTGTTTCTGTCTGGGCTCTGAGGGCCGAGTGACTCAACAGCTGATGGACTAAAACCGGCAAAATCCGCAATTATATTCCATCACATCTTCCATATAGTTCCGCAAAACTTGTAAAAGCAGAGCGAAAGGCAAAATTACAAAACTGTAGTTTCTAACCCTGAAGTCACACTTTCATCTGTGCTGTTGTCATGGCAGCAGGGCCTTCAGAAAGTAGGGACGAGAAGATCTTCTCACGGAAACAACATCAACAAACCCACTCACAGTGGACTGCTTTGAGAAAGGTGAACTGGATCAGACCAGAGTGACCTTGACCCAAGTATAACTTTGGTACATGGACATCTTTTGTACTGATAAAATCCCATATTCATATGAGTGATGGGTCAGGGAGTGTTTCAGTACTGTGGTTGCTGGAGGTACCTGTGTTTTGGGGTGGAGAAACAGCACCCCCTCCTGGCTGATGCTGAGCATGCACGGGGAGGGACAGCCACGCTGACTGACCTTCTGGGCCAAGAAAGTGTTGGAGCCAAACAGAGGCATGGTGCTCAGAATCTCTGAAGGACAGACAAATGCAGACGAATACAGTTATTATCAGGAGAGAAGAAAAAGAGGAAAACGAAGAAGAGGGGGAATGGAAGAGAAAGTACCCACCAATGAATTTCATTTTTGCGTCTTGAGGACTGAGGGAGTACATTGCAGCTATCTGGCCCCGACTGAAGGAGTGGATCTCTTCAGCTCTGCTGCCGAGTTCATTCTGTGAAGGCAGGTACTCCTTTGTCTCTGGCCTGGAGGAGACATACAAAGAACAAAGTACACATACTTACACTGAGAGGACTTCAGGAGTTTGGCCTAAGAGTTAACTTGTTAAGCTGGGATGTGGTTAGCTTAGCTTAGCGTAAGGACTGAAAGCATAAAAACAGCTGTAAAAAACACTATTTGTGGAGTTATGTGCTGAAGCTGTTTATCAGTGTCAGACTGATAAAGGCTGCTTCCTGGAGTATTGTTGTCACCTTTAGGCTGCCAGGTTTGGTTCCACTGTGCCCGACACTCTTTATGCTAAGCTATGCAAACGAAGTCCTGACTCCAGCTACATAGCAATTTTCTTAAGGCCTTTACACACCAGGGGTATTATTTTGGGAAATTAATTGCACTTTTGAACTCTTGTTTTTGTTGGAAGCTGCAGCGACCTGTCAATCACAGTAAGCCCGCCCAAAAGCATAATCCACTTTATGGACTATTGACTATTGACTAAATGACCATAATTTACTAAATGAACATCATGCTGTATTGAAGAAGACTTGAAACTAGAGATTGAGACATAAACTAATGTTTACAATGTTTACTGAGGGAATACATCAAGAGAGAAGTAGAGTCATTTTCTCATAGACTTCTATACAACCAGAGGAGTCGCCCTCTGGTGGTCAGGAGAGAGAATGCAAGTTTTTAAACATTTCCACATTGGCTTCACTCGGCAGAACTGGAGGTAGCCGGGTCAATTCTAGCCGAATAAATGAGCATTTGACCTTTTATTTTGTAACAATCTGCATCTGGGACTTCTCTTCGCACAATTTACGTCCGATCCGCACTGAGCATGTGCAACTCTCAACAGAGAGGGGACGAATCCCTCGTTAGCTACTTCCACCATCGGCTCCGGGAGAGACAACTGACGTGTCCAAAAGTCAACGCCGGAGCTAACCAAATGTTAGCAATTTGGAAATACTTACAAATACTTTACATTGTAGATAGTAGATACTAAACGAAAGTGATATCATCGCTTCTATCTGTGACGCAGGCAGGACAACAGCATCTTTTACAGCTAGGAATAAAAAAGCAGATCTTTTTTCTAAGGCTAACTGTGCTTTGTATCCTGGATATCAATTAGAAACAGGATCAGTTGGATTTACCCCGATGTTGGTTGGCAAAGATGGAGAACTCTTTGATTTCTGTGAGATTTGAAATGCCCATCTCTTTACAGAACTCTGTTAACACCTCTGCTGCCATCTGGACGGAAGATACAAAACACAACCACAGAGATATTGATCATTAACAACAGACTAAGGTTTTTTGTATACAATAGTTTAAAATTAATCTTATGACGAAGCTATTCAGACTAAAAAAGGAATTTCTATGAGAGTGGGGAAAGATCTGGGAAACCATTATCCAGACAATTACAACAAAAAGAGATGTGTCAAATATAAATGGCAAACTTAGGCAAATGGAAATTGATAAATCTTATCTCATGGGGAAATATTAACATCACTAAGATGACGGTAGCTCCACAATATAATAACATCTCTATGATGATACCAGTGACCATTTCTAAAGAAATCTTTAAAACAATATAATCATCGGATGAAGGATTTCTTATGGAATAACAAAAAACCTAGAATCAGTATGAAAAAAACTCTTTGCCTCCACAGCTAGTGGGGATTGGCTCTTCCCACTATGGAATTATTTAACATAACATTTGAAATGAATGAGCTACTGGGAAAATTATGCCTCTAGCCCCGCGTGGGTAAAAATGGAGGAGGGTACTGGCAGAGCCATCTCGGGTTATGGATTTATCACAAAAAAAAACAGAAAACATTCGGAACAAAGAAATCTAATTTCTTTGGCTAGGAAAAGGAATACATGTTATCGAAGAGCTCTAAGATACGGCTGATTTAGATCATTTGAGGACCTTAAAGAACAATTGAATTTAGTTGAAAAGGGGGACTTCTGGAAGGAGCGAGGAGCACCATAGCTTTATTTGTTGGACTTCAAAGAGAGGAGCTTCCAAATGCTTCCCGTACCTTACACTCCGCCTCAATATTTTATAGAAAAATGTCCGATATTCCAACTAGAACTTGCAAAGGCCTGAGCCTGATGTGGCAAAAAGGATCTTGGCATTGAGATTAGGGAAGACGTATGGCAAGAGATTGGAGCCTGTGATACGAGGGATGCACCCAGAAAGTTTAACCATTCCAAAATTGTACAAAGATATAATTTTACATCCCTGAAACTGTGTAGAATGCAGGAATCTTACACTGAAGCTGCGTATCTTGATGGGGAAATCCACTCCTCCTGGTAGCTGGATGGGAATACGTCGGGAGGTTTTGCCAGCCTGCAGAAAGCAGAGACACACTCAAACAAACAGCTCAGCTGTGAATGCAGAATGTGAATGTATGTACTGCTTATAAAGTACACCCTGAGTGTTGGGGTAACTTGCCAGAATGGCCTCCATCTCGATGTCGGAGGGGATGTTACGGCGGCCGCCAAAGCTGAGAGACATGCTGGAGGTTATCCTGACACACGCCGGCCAGCTCTGAGGAAACGCGTATGCGCGAGAGACCTTAAGTACATCTGAATGTGTTTTAACACCACAATGACTTGTGGAGAGAAGCATTTGTTTCGTAGTGCTGTGTCTGCAGTTTAGTGTACGTTTCTTCTACCTTGGTACGGGTGCTCGTAGTCCTGAGAGATGTCGCGTAGGTGCGGCTGCAGAGTACCTGAGCAGGGGAAGAACCCGGTCATCAGGTGGAGCAGCCGCCAGCCGAGGGTGCAGATGGACCTGTGAAGACAACACAAGCAGGGAAAATACAGTATTAGCGTTTTAGTCATCCTTAAAATGGAAAATACCTCTGGAAACAGTGGCTGTCCCAAAAGTGTTTTGCAATTGTGTGGTCAATTTCTGTTATGAATGTTAAAGAAAGGTTCTGTAGGAGCACCTTGGTCTCCGAATGGTATGCTATATAAAGACGACCTCCAGGGTTTCATTCTGACCTTGGCTTTACTTTTCAGACCGGGTTTGTAATAACTAGAGATGATCTAACAGTCTGGATACTAAGAGCGGTACTTGGGCTTTGAGTATCAGCCGACATCATGTGACACTCAGTTGGGTTGCTGGTGGTTTGCTTGATGACCTGGCAGTAGATCTCATCTCTCAGCAGCTCCTTTTCCTTCCCCAACTGAACAGAAGAGACAGACTCGTCTTTCAATCCCACAGAAGTCTATTCAAGGTCTGTCAAACTCACACGGAGACTCAAAGGCGCGGCATAAATGCAGCCCGTTAGATTACACCGCCTGAAAGAGCACCGACCAGCAAAATGTGGCTCAAGCAGTCCGTCTGGGTGTTCTTCTTTTTCATCTGCAGGTCACCCATAAACTGCATCAGGTCTGGAGGGACAAATAAAAGGGAGAAGGAGTAACGGAGGAGTGACAGTGGGCTCAGTGTGTATCCGTATGGCTCACGAGGATGCACTCACTCATGAAGCACTGGACCGACAACTCATTGATGTCAGGGTCATTGTAGAGAATGAGGGACTCCTGTATGGGAACCTGCATGAACAAAAGACAGGGCAGTTAGTGGAGTTGGATTTATTCCTGAAGACCTCCTGATGATGCATTTACATATTCAAACAAGACAATTCAGTCATCTGGTGACACATTTGTTCCCTCTGATCTCAACTAATGAAGTTAAATATCTTGTCAACTTTTAGATGTCAGTAATGACTCTTTTATATAACTGGTTTCTCATCATCTCAGCCAGATGTCTGTGGGGGACCCTGTGTGGACCATGCGTGTAGCTGTCTGTCCATCCCTAATCTCAAACACTACTAAACCCATCAGAGTCATTTATTTATTATTCTATTGTTTTGGCTCACTTAGCTCAGCTTAATCTTTAATTAAAACATGTGTTAATAAAATGCACTGTTATTCCTATCTGTCCACTGTGGGTTGCTGTGGCAGACCCTGTACTGCAACGCTATCATAGATCCCACGTGGTTACGTACAGGATATATGAAATAAGTTTGACAAACCGGCATAATTCAACATCTGTGGTTGAAAGACATTATTTCCTTCACCATTGATTCCACAAAGACAGCTTATATACAGGCAAGTACAAACCATGACAGATGATGTGAGAGGGATTTACAGACTTACTTCAGTGTGTTGAACCGCTTCTGCAAAATTTCTTCCGGTTGCTGGCAGACCTGTTGTCCCCACTCTTTAATGAACAAATAATAGCAGCACCAAATTAGCTACGACACGTCACAAACCCAAACCATTCCAACTTACTCCACAATAGTCATCAGCCTTCTAACATACCGGAAATACTTCATGGCAAACTCAGCCATGCCCGAGAGAGTCTCCAGCTCATGGAATGAGCCCTGGATTGAGCTCCGGTCGGCTCTCTGGACCACGGCCTCTTTACCGAGCAGCTCTGGATCGACGCCGCCCACGGGCCTGCTGATCGGACCTGGAGGCGAGCCCTTGGGTGGACCTGCAGTTGTAGCGCCCCTCGTGCTTTTCCTCCTGTCTTCTATTCGGTTAAGGGGCAGACAGTGGTAGTCCGGGGCCGCCGATGGCTGGGTGAGGTCATCAGCGAAAAGACCAGAGCGCCCTCCCATAGTGCCAAAACGCCAGCCTGGTGGAAACACAGACGAAAATGTTTTTCCATGAGAAAGAGATCACGAAATACATTGAACAAGGCATATCTGAACCTAAAAACTGCTAGGTTATCACCTGTCTGGAGTCCTTCCATTGGCTGCAGTTTGATGATGTCACCCTTGCTGAAGCTAAGCAGACTTTTGTCATCTGTTACAAAACTCTTCAGGGCAACCACATGGCCTGAGTCCTAGAGGGCAGGGAGAGAGATGGGTTGAAGGGTGCTATGTGGGTCACATGGCCAAAAGAGGCCCCAGAGCATCAAAATGAAAGATAATGATGAATGATGGTGATTTAGGACTAAAGGAGTACCCGGATGAGCTCCTGGAGGAAGAACCGGATCATGGCCGTGATCTGAGGAGCTTTGGATGACTGCATCACCAACTTTTCCCTCGCCAGCTCCAGTTCCACTCTGTCTGGCCCCTGGAGGTCAACTGACAGCAACTCTGCGAAGCTATATTCATAAAGACCCGGGTTATCATTCTGAGCAGGAAACACAAGCTGAAAGTGACAACAGCAGATACTAGGGCTGTACCAAATGTCCTTTTTTTGTGTTTCTAGTGAGGTTTTCAAATGAAGCTTTGAAAGTCTTTCTTCGTATTTTATGACATACAAAAAAGAGCCCACTGTTTTTTAATCGTATTTAAGACGACAAATATTTAGCATGACACAGAAATAAAAACTAATCAACTTCCTACCTTTGACAAAAGACTAACCAAATTGATGTGAAAATATGGATAAAACCCAGAAGGTATGTTGTCTACCTGTAGCTTGTGAGCAGACGCAGGTGTTTGGGGTTGATGCCTGATGCCCTGATCACCTTCAGGAGACGAATGCCCCGGTGAGACACGCCCAAAACCTGAGCATCCCCTCTGTCAGACTTCAACAGATACAAAGAGAAGATGTCTGTCAATATGTGCAAGTAGTTAGTGGTCCGGCAACAACTATTGCTTGAAATGAAACACCTAAAAATATTGTATAAGTCACAATAAAACAGACCCAGATGAGTGAAGCCGGTGTGGAAGTGTCTTAAAACTTGCGTTATCTCTACCGACCAGCAGGGGGCGACTCCTCTGGTTGTATAGAAGTCTGAGAAAATTACTTCTCTCTTGATTTATTCCCTCCGTAAACATTGTGAACATGTACAGTATTTATCTCAGTTGCTGGTTTCAAGTCTTGTCAAATTGCAGATTTAAAGACGTAATCAGCCGAGTCTTGTGATTGGTTCACCAGCCCCACAAGCATGAAACCATGTTCCCGTTACCCCTTTACATGCGTGTCCTTGCGATGTTACTGCTTTCATTCACAAAACTGTCGTAACGGCATTTGCCCCGAATTGTTACTAAAGCCCCTTTCACACTACAGCCCTTAACTCAATCATCAATTTGCACAGGACATTAACTAACTTTACCTTGCCAGCATCCTTGTACAAAATCTGTGTAATGCCCAATTGTTTGGACATTTATTTGTAGAACAGACTTTAAAATGATGCTGCTAGTTGTAGGGCTCCAGTAGGACTTTTTTTACGAAGGACTATCGTCAGGAAAATGGTAGAACCTTTCAGAACCAGTCAGAACCCAACGGGGTGGAGCTTCTTTTAGCTACGAATGCTGCACATCCCAGATGGAACCAACTTACTGATGATCCTCAAACGCCTCACACTCCACATTCTCTCCAACTCGTTTTGTCATGATCACCTTCACAGGGAACAGACGGATGAAGTAGTTTTCCCAGTTGTCCCGAGCAGCCATGACGATCCTCTTCTTCATGCCCTCATTCTGGATGGTGCTTATACTCATTCCCACATTGAAATTGGCTAGAGTTCAAATGGGGATGATTACAAAAAAATGGGATAATGGTCAGCAAACTAATGGTTTAAACTAAACAGTTTATATTCAGTAAGTACTCATAGAATGATAGACAAAAAGACAGCTGCCCAACAGGAAGCCACAACATCTTGATCACTGGCTGGGTGAAGTAGTACTGAAATGTACGTGGTGAGGAGTTTAACCACAACCCTCAACGTATGTTTCATAGATCTTTACATCTTGGTTTCACTTTTATACAGCGAGAGGAAGTGCAGACGCAACGTCCATCTATGTACATTATATATACACAGTCTACCACTTGTGAATAGCTTTAGCTCGTGACAACAACATTGTCCCAACTGTGGTGACGATCCGTCAAACACTCACCCAGCAGGTCTTTCATCTTCCTCCTCTCCTCTCTGCTGATCCTCACACAGCTGTCAGAGTAGGTGTCCCTCATGATCTAAAACACATTTTTGATTGATGTTTTGAGATTGATATCTACTGAATACATACTGTGTGTGTGTGTGTGTGTGTGTGTGTGTGTGTGTGTGTGTGTGTGTGTGTGTGTATATATATATATATATATATGTAAATTTACTAACCTGTTCACACAACAGATTGAGGATGTAGGGCCGGTTGAACATCTCTCTGGGGTAAAAGACCTGCACACAAACAAAAAGATTCACAGATCCCATCCCCTGTGTAGTGAGAGGCATTGTTATCTAGCACTTGATGTTATTACCAGCTGCGACAGCTTATGGCTGGTATTGTTATGGCAAAAATGTGGTCCTGAGACACCTACTGTATGAGGGACTACCACTGTAGAGGTTTAGAGTACTAGTAATAACACATACCAGTGGACCAGTGTTTTTCAACCTTTTTTGAGCCGCGGCACATTTTCTACAATAAAAAAGTCCTGCGGCACACCAACAACTAAAAAGGTCGCAAAATGTCACATTGTAGCTTAATACAGCATATATGGTAGGTCATTTTGTGCTACGTACTGGCATGGAAGAGTATTTAATTACTAGGCCTGCCACTATATTGCAGGCTCAGACGCTCAACAATGGAAAACCTGACGATCTCTCACGGCACAGTGGTTGAACATCACTGCAGTAGACCGATGGAGCAACATCAGCATTTATTCTTTATCATGCTTGTGAATGTGGTGAGGTCCAAGATTCTCTCTTCTTTTTAGCTCTGTTTTGGTCTCCACCAGCAAGTAAAAGCTGCGTAGGGCTGAGGGGAACTGCTGAGTCGGTGGTTATTATCCGTGGGTTCTTCACTATGAGGGACACATTTTACATTGTCAATTGATCCATTGACAATATAAAAATGTTGATTTGTGCCGCTTTGGTTGAATCACTGGTCTCCTAATAAATGTTGTGTGTGTGTGTGCTAGTGTGTGCGTGTGTGTGTGTGTGTGTGTGTGTGTGTGTGTGTGTGTGTGTGTGTGTGTGTGTGTGTGTGTGTGTGTGTGTGTGTGTGTGTGTGTGTGTGTGTGTGTGTGTGTGAGAGAGTGTCTTACTTCTTTTCGCAGGAACAGTTTCCCTGGCATCTTGGAGTAAGAGAAGTAAACCCCAGCAGAGAAGCGGTGGAGCTGGGATCTAATGCCCTCCTCATCTGGCATCACTTCTGCGGTTACTAAACAGCAGAGGGAGGTCACTGACTGACATGGACTCCCTCACATTCGACAACATTGGGTTGAATGATAGTTAGCCGCGGCTGACGGCCAAAACACAGCACATGAGTAGGTCTATTCAATCTGCGTAAAACGTAATGCCTGGAGAACACTCACTGAGAGACGGGGCCGCCATGGCCGGCGGGTCGGGGATGCCCCTGAGGATGTGCTCTGGCTCGGGGGGAGGGGTCGGAGGGTGCTGGGAGCGCTGCGAGCCGAACAGGTCCGCCAGGGAGCGCTGTTTCTGCTTCATGTTGCTAGAGATGACGCGGGGCCCCCTGGTGGATGGAGGAGAGGAGGACTGTGGGGACAGGGTGCTGGGAGGAGGTGGCTCCCTCTTGCGCTCCACTGGCGGAGGCACCCACTGTTTCTGCGAGCATTAAGAAGTGGAAGGTGTTAGGATGTAGCACATTGTATGTTCAGGACAGAAATAATAAATACATTTCATTTCTAGAGAAATTCAGATTTCTTTTCTTTGCGATTTCTTTGTGGTTTGACTCTCCACCCTGACCTTCGGTTGTGGCACTGGAGCTTTGTTTCGGAGTTTGGCCAGAGCTTCGTCTTTTGGGTCATTCTTCTTTATGAAATGCCGAGCAGCAGGTCTGTAAAGAGGATGAAGAACGGTGTAGAGAGTTATTGTTTTTAGAGGATGAGGCCACTGTGTGATCAGTTGAGTGTCAAGAACTCCAAGGACGTGTCTGGCCTGGTGGTGTGAGAGGAAAACACATTTGCATTTAATGTACATGACCTGCTGATCCATCAGCTGATAGGGCTGGTTTGAGATCAGCTGCTATAAGCTGATGTAGCTGGGCTTGGAGCTGAGCTTGACTCAGAGGCCTGCCAGAACTAAGGCCATGCTCAATATTTAAATCCTTTTTTTGGCTGTGCATGCCAAGATTTACAAGGTGTGTTCATTGAAAATGTTACAAAACATTATTCAGATGTGCAACTTTTCATGTCATCTCTTTTGCGTTTGAAAGTATAGCTAAAACAATTAAAACGTATTTTGGTAGCGTGATTTCCCCTTATGCTGGCTGCACAATAACAATGTTCAAAAGGTCAAACACTTCTTTCCGTAGATGTTTTGCATTCAATGAAGAGAAGTTACCATATTTGGAATGTGGAGGTATAACATAGAGATGCTGTATATGGCTCTGGTAGCGGTCTGTTTAATCACAGTAGCCCCGCCCCTAAAGCATCCCCTCCTTTATGGTCTGTTTGACTCTAAATTAGCATAATTTACTAAATGAACATCATGCTGTATTGAAGAAGACTTGAAACTAGAGATTGAGACATAAACTCATGTTTACAATGTTTACTGAGGGAATACATCAAGAGAGAAGTAGAGTCATTTATATAGACTTCTATACAACCAGACTTCTTTTTGCAACCAGAAGCCCCCTGATGGTCAGTTGAAAGAATGCAGGTTTAAGATACTTCTACATTGGCTTCACTCTGCAGAACCGGAGGTTGCCGCCTGGTGCAAGCAGGAACCAGCAGGACATTAGATCAGGTGATGCTCTGGGGGAGTGTGTATGGACCTCATATACTGACCTGACAGGTTCAAAGGGTTTGGCTTCCGGCGGGGGCCGGCTGTTATATAGTTTGATGATTTCCCGGATGTTGGAGGTGGGTTCGGGCTGGTGCTTATTGAGAGGAGCTGGGGTCGGTGCTGCTGGTGGGGGGTCCACCACTCTGGCAGGAGGGAGATGCTTCACTGAGGTGAGAGAAAGAGAGGGCATACAAGCTGCATGATAAAAGAGGCATTTGAGCTGCATGCTCATTTTTGCTTTTTTGGCTCTTGTATTGAGAATTGGGGCGACTGTAGCTCAGTGGTTAGCAAGTCTGTCTTTCGATCAGAGGGTCGGTGGTTCAAACCCCGGCTCAGCCAGTCCATGTCGTTGTGTCCTTGAGCAAGATACTTAACCCTCATTGCTCACCGTTGCTGTATCTTCGGTCTACTGTATATCATGTAAGTCGCTTTGGATAAAAGCGTCAGCTAAATGTAATATAACATCTCTCAGAAAGGAGAGCAATAATTCTAAATTACACTCAAATATTATCTAGGCTATGTAACTTGTTTTATCTTCTCACCCGCAGGCTTAGGTGGTGTTTGTGGAGGTGGGGGTGACAGACGTGGCGATGGCGGGGAGCGTTGCCGCTGTCTGGGCGGGCTGGAGTGGGCCGGACGAATATTTGGGGCTTTGGATCCACCTCGGGCCTGAATGCCTGGAGGGTAGTAGAGGAGAGAGATGGTGAGGAAGGAGGAAATGCCTACTAAAATTAATTATTATAAGCACAGTGAGGCAGCAGTGAGCCATTACAGAGTGGTTTTCATCACATTCAAGCGAGAAAGTGTGTAACCCCAACCTCCCTGCATTTATGCTCTACACTAAGCTTGATATAGAAAAGTCAGCTCCACTCACCAATCTTCTGAAAGTATTCCTTCTTGTCTCTGAAAGACTGCAGGTCTTCGGGATCTGGTGAGTCCACTTCTCTTTCTGGCTGCAGGAGGAATAAACACGGGCATGAGGAGGAAACAGCCCCGGTGATGTCAGTTATTTTCATATTTTAGTGAATTAAAGGATAAGGTCTCACTATTCCATAGCTTTCTGTGTTGTCTATACTGTACAACTCACATGCACATCAGCAAAAAAACCACAATGATTCCTCAACAAATGCACTATTTCCTCCTGTTTGAGTAAAAACTACAGTTTTAAAACATTAAACTGTGTTTTTTTGAGTTGTTGTTAAAGACTGATGTCTTTAATAGGAACCCATGGACTCTGAGTTGGAGCCACAGGAAGAAGTCAGACAGTACTGAGAGGCTGACCACATTGTTGGCTTTGGCCTATGTATGGGATTGGTTCACAATAATAACTAGAATTACAGCCACACGGCTGCATGCCTCAGCCCACAAGTGAAGGCACAGTTTACATTGACCCTCTGGTGTCAGTGACTGCTACGCTCCAATCCACCTGGGCATGCAATCAATTTGCCTCCTTTTTTGCTGGCACAATTCAGAAAATTAGACAAGCAGTCGGAGGTTTCACACCAACCACAATATATGTGTTGTCCCCATCTTAAATAACATCCATTCAAATATCATGACATAATGTCATTCAATCAACCAAAGAAGCCTAGAAGACATTATACAACATCTGAAAACATCCTCCTGCTGCTTGGATATTCTACCAAAAATATTTCACCCTACATGACCACTGATCTTTTGCAAATTGTAAACACATGCCTTATCTCAGGTGTCTTCACATTTAAACACACTTAACTGGTTTGACTCTTACTTGAAGGGCAACAATACTTTGTGTCGGTAGCTAATTACACATCAGAGCTGACTAGGATGACATGTGGTGTTCCCCAAGGTTCAATACTGGGGCCTCTTCTGTTCAATATCTACATGCTTCAGGCTCAGATTACGAAAAAAAAAAGGGGGGTTATCATAATTATGCAGACGACACACAAATCTACATAACTATAGCACCAGGGGACTATAACCCCATACGAGAGCTGGCTAAATGTATTGAAGAAATCAACAACTGGATGTGTCAGAATGTTCTTCAATTAAATAAAGATAAAACAGAAGTAATTGTTTTTGGTCCCAAGGACGAACAATTGAAAGTGAGCGCTCAGAAAAAAACACAAACCAAGGTGTAGTTATGGATTCAGACCTCAACCTGAACAGCCATATCAAGACAATTACAAAATCAGCCTACTATCACCTGAAGAATATAACAAGGGTTAAAGGACTTATGTCTCAACAGGATTTGTAGAAACTTGTCCATGCATTTATCTTCAGTAGACTTGACTACTGTAACGGTGTGTTCACAGGTCATTTATCTTCAGTAGACTTGACTACTGCTGCGGTGTGTTCACAGGTCTCAGTAAAAAGTCAATCAGAAAGCTGCAGCTGATTCAGAACGCTGCAGCTCGAGTCCTCACTAAGACCAGGAGAGTGGATCACATCACTCCAGTTCTGAGGTCTTTGCACTGGCTTCCTGTCCAACAAAGAATTGACTTTAAAATCCTGCTGCTGGTTTATAAAGCCCTGAATGGTTTAGGGCCTAAATACATTAGTGATCTGCTGCTACCTTATGAACCAACTCGACCCCTCAGGTCGTCTGGGACGGGTCTACTTCCTGTTCCAAGAGTCAGAACTAAACACGGAGAGGCAGCGTTCAGCTTTTCTGCTCCACACATCTGGAACAAGGTCCCTGAAAGCTGCAGGTCTGCTGAGACCCTTAGAGACCCTTAGAGACCCTCAGCTCCTTTAAAACCATACTGAAGACATTTCTGTTTGCTGTTGCCTTTAATTAAACCAGATTCAAGGATATTAATCAATTTCTGCATCTCACTGCTGCAGTTTATTTATTAAACTGCATAGCAACTTTAATTATATTTTTTGCTTCTTGACTGTTTTTAATGTTTTTATGAATGTTCTTAATTGTTTTTATATCTTGTTTTCTTCTGCATTATGTTTTGATGCCTTTAATTGTTTTATGTGAAGCACTTTGAATCGCCTTGTTGTTGAAATGTGCTATGACAATAAATCCACTTTTGTCCAAAATTCCATCACTTCATCATTTAGAGTCAAACAGACCATAAAGCAGAATATGCTTTAGAGTGGGGCTACAAGGTGATTGAAAGGTAGCTGCTGCTGCCAGCTACAAGTCGTATATGGTGTTTCAGAAAATGAACTAACATTATCAACAGGATGTCAAGAGGTGACGTCTATGTGTAGCAGACGTATCTACCTTAACAAGCATGCTAACCAACTAGCCCCGGCCCGTCCTGTTGATAGTGAGTTACTGGAGCTTCCAGTACATCCTAAGTCCAACATGAAGAGGACGACGTTTGTGATTATTGAATTAAATCCAAAGAGGATTACCTGGCATGGTTGGCATCATGGGAGTTGCACCATAGCTGGCCATTGAAGGGTTAATCACTGGTCCTGAGCAGAGGCAACACAGTGAAGATGTGGGAAGGATTCAAGGACATTTCCCCAAGAGAACACTAAATGTTTTGTGTTACAAATGAACCTTCTCACTTACCCATAGCATAGTTTGGCATTGTCATGGGCATACCTGAAAAAAAGAATTATAATTTCAATCTACAGAGGCCGAGGTACTTGATTTCAAAATCCCACAAATTCTGGCTAGCTAATGGCCGCCGCTTTTCACAGCGCTAGTACAACGTTTACTGCTGATAATATCTTCCCCTTTGGGACAATATGGCCCAGATTTATTATTATATCATGTTTTAATACTTCCAAATAGATTGCCTATATATAGGACACCTATTCTGTCTGAGGGAATACTCCTGACTTTATTGTGGAGATGGAGTTAGCCTACCAGTTCCATACATGGGTCCAATCCCTCCTCCTCCTCTCATTCTGCGGTTTAGCATGGCTACTCTTTCCATGTCCTACACACACACACACACACACACACACACACACACACACACACACACACACACACAGAGAGATGATTTCTCGCCTCTCAAGTTTCCATGGATAATGCCTGGGCTTGCGCCTCCTGGGCTCCTGGGCCTCCTGGGCTCCTGGGCCTCCTGGGCTCCTGGGCCTCCTGGGCTCCTGGGCTCCTGGGCCTCCTGGGGCTCCTGGGCCTCCTGGGGCTCCTGGGCTCCTGGGGCTCCTGGGGCTCCTGGGCCTCCTGGGCCTCCGGGGCTCCTGGCCTCCTGGGGCTCCTGGGCCTCCTGGGCTCCTGGGCCTCCTGGGCTCCTGGGGCTCCTGGGCTCCTGGGGCTCCTGGGCTCCTGGGGCTCCTGGGCTCCTGGGGCTCCTGGGCCTCCTGGGCCTCCTGGGCTCCTGGGCCTCCTGGGCTCCTGGGGCTCCTGGGACTCCTGGGCCTCCTGGGCTCCTGGGGCTCCTGGGGCTCCTGGGGCTCCTGGGCCTCCTGGGCTCCTGGGGCTCCTGGGGCTCCTGGGGCTCCTGGGCCTCCTGGGCTCCTGGGGCTCCTGGGCTCCTGGGCTCCTGGGGCTCCTGGGGCTCCTGGGCTCCTGGGGCTCCTGGGCTCCTGGGGCTCCTGGGCTCCTGGGGCTCCTGGGCCTCCTGGGGCTCCTGGGCTCCTGGGCTCCTGGGGCTCCTGGGGCTCCTGGGCTCCTGGGGCTCCTGGGCTCCTGGGGCTCCTGGGGCTCCTGGGCTCCTGGGGCTCCTGGCCTCCTGGGCCTCCTGGGCCTCCTGGGCTCCTGGGCCTCCTGGGCCTCCTGGGCTCCTGGGCCTCCTGGGCCATACCTGTAGCGGATATAGGGCGAGACCCCTCCTATAACTAGGGTGAGACAACTCATGGATATAGGGCGAGAATCGTGCGACCTGTATGCGGAGGGACTTTCCTGACCTCATGTGAGTCCCCTGGATATAGAGGGACTTTCCTGACCTCATGTGAGTCTAGGGCTGCAACTAACAATTATTTTAATAATCGATTAATCTGTCGATTATTTTTTCGATTAATCGATGAATCGGATAAAAAACAAAATCATTACTTTCCAACCCTTTATTCAAAAACAGAACTGATGGTGCAAAAATCTTCAGAAAGTGCACAAACAGGTTGCTCCTTGAACATCCCTGAGCTGTTAAAGTAATAACAATAATAAAAATAATGGACTAACAATAGCAATTTTGTAGTACTTTTACTGCTTATTTCAGGTCTGTTTGTTCAAAACAGTAGGGGTTTCACACCATACACCCGACTGGAGCTTTTGGACATTGGATTACGTCTTTCGGACACTTTTATCACCGATCTGCCACTCATCCCGGAGATCGCCAGAACACCGGAGGCTTCGCACTCTACCCGGCCGGGCGGAAGTGAACGAAGACGGCGCCGAGATCGTAAACAAAAGCGGGGGAAGCGCGGAGGACTGAGAGCTAAGCTAAGGCTAACACCACACCGGCTCTCTCTGCCCAGCATCTTCCTCGCTAATGTGAGATCTCTGGTGAACAAAATGGACGAGATACGACTCCGCTTCAACAACAGCAAGATACTTTTGGACTGCAATGTCATGATTTTCACCGAAACATGGCTACACGGAGGCGTACCGGACAGTGCCATCGAGCTAGCCGGACGCTACACACACCGGGCGGATAGATCAGCTGATGACTCTGGTAAGACCAGAGGGGGGGGACTGTGCATTTATGTCTACAAGGCTTGGTGTACGGACTCTGTTACTCTTGGAAGTCACTGCTCAGCTAACCTAGAGTTCATCATGGTTAAGTGTAGACCTTTCTATCTGCCACGTGAGTTCACATCCAACATTATCACCGCTGCTTATATTCCACCGGATGCTAATGCCAAGCTTGCAATGAAGGAACTTCACGCTGCCATTAGCAAACAACAAACTGATCACCCGGAGGCTGCCTTTATTGTTGCGGGGGATTTTAATCATTCCAACTTAAAGACGGTGCTCCCCAAATTCCACCAGCACGTTTCCTGCCACACCAGAGGAAACAAAACTTTGGACCATGTTTACACAAACATGGCTGCTGCCTACACCGCGACCCCCCTCCCCCACCTCGGACAGTCGGATCACCTCTCTTTGTTCCTCACCCCCAAATATTCACCCCTCATCAACCGTGTGAAGCCATCAGTGAGGACCATCAAGGTGTGGCCAGCAGGGACAGACTCTGTACTCCAGGATAAGTTTCAACACACGGACTGGAGTATGTTTGCTTCTCGGGCCACCTGTGGCTCACACACTGACATTAACATCTATGCTTCCTCTGTCATGGATTACATCACCACCATCATTGATGGCGTCACCACAGAGAAGCAGATCACCACATACCCCAACCAGAAGCCATGGATGAGCAAGGAGGTGCGACTCCTGCTAAAGGCCCGCAACACGGCCTTCAGATCGGGGGATGCACAGGCCTACAGCACATCCAGGACTAACCTGAGGAGGGGCATCAAGAAGGCCAAGAACTGCTACAAGCAAAAAATAGAGGGTCACTTCTCCAACTCCGACCCCAGACGCATGTGGCAGGGCATCCAGGCCATCACTGACTACAGACCCAGCAACCTCACCCCCACAGCCACAGACATCTCCTTCCTGAACGAGCTTAATAATAATAATAATAATAAATGTAATTTATATAGCGCTTTTCATGGACTCAAAGTCGCTTTACAGGGAGCAAGATTAGAAGGCAAAACTGGACGATACAAGACAAAACAAAACAAAGCAAAAGAAAACAGGACAAAGCAGAACATGATACAGTCAATAGGGGGCTACTGATAGGCAGAGGTGAAGAGATGGGTCTTAAGGCGGGACTGGAAGACGGTGAGGGACTCAGAGGTGCGGATCTCTTGGGGGAGGGAGTTCCAGAGCCTGGGAGCTGCCCTTGAGAAGGCTCTGTCCCCAAAACTGCGGAGTTTGGATTTGTGGATTCAGAGGAGACCGGCTGAGGTGGATCTGAGGGACCGTGAGGGTTGGTAGGGGGACAGAAGGTCAGTGAGGTATGAGGGGGCCAGATGGTGGAGGGCTTTGTAGGTGAGGACCAGGATTTTGTAGGTGATCCGGTGGGGGATAGGAAGCCAGTGAAGTTGTTTTAGGACTGGAGTGATGTGGTGCCAAGATTTGGAGCGGGTGATGAGTCGGGCAGCTGCGTTCTGGACCAGTTGGAGGCGGTTGATATTGGTAGAGCTGATGCCGAGGAGAAGTGAGTTACAGTAGTCCAGTCGGGAAGAGATGAAGGCATGAATGAGTCTTTCAGCCGCGGGGGGTGTGAGAGAGGGTCTGATTTTAGCGATGTTGCGGAGGTGGAAGAAGGAGGTTTTGATGACATGGCGGATGTGGGGCTCAAGGGAGAGGGTGGAATCAAAGATCACGCCAAGGTTTCGGGCCTGGGGAGATGGGGAGACAATGGTGCCGTCAATGGTGAGAGTGGGGTTATTGGTTTTGCTGAGTGTGGATTTGGAGCCAATGAGAAGGAATTCTGTTTTATCACTGTTGAGTTTGAGGAAGTTGTGTTGCATCCAGATTTTAATAGCTGACAGGCAGGAGTTGATGTGGGAGAGGGGAGGGTCGAGGGGGGATTTGGTGCTAAGGTAGATCTGGGTGTCATCGGCGTAACAGTGGAAGTCCAGGTTGAAGTGGCGGAGTATCTGACCAAGGGGGAGAATGTAGATGATGAAGAGGAGGGGGCCGAGTACGGAGCCGAGTACGGAGCCTTGGGGAACGCCTTGAGTGACTGTGGCTGTGGCAGAGGTGTGGTTATGAAGAGAGATGAAGTGTGATCTGTTGGAGAGGTAGGAGTGGAGCCAGCTGAGTGCAGTACCTTCGATACCAAGGTCTTTGAGTCTGGTGAGCAGAATGTTATGGCTCACGGTATCGAAGGCTGCACTCAGGTCAAGGAGGATGAGGATGTTGAGGGAACCGGTGTCAGCAGAGGTGAGGAGGTCGTTGAGGACTTTCAGAAGAGCGGTTTCTGTGCTATGGAGAGGGCGAAAACCAGATTGGAGGGGTTCAAATAGGTTATTGGTATGAAGATGGGATTGTAGCTGTGAGGCGACTATACGTTCCAGGGTTTTAGACAGAAAAGGGAGGTTGGATATTGGGCGGTAGTTGTTGAGGGAGGAGGGATCCAGACCAGGTTTTTTGAGGATTGGGGTGACAGCAGCGGTTTTGAAGGCAGAGGGGACAGTTCCAAGGGACAGTGAGGAGTTGAAGAGGTTTGTAAGGTAGGGGCATAGTACGGGGAGGCAGGACTTCAGGAGGGGAGTAGGGAGGGGGTCCAGGGAGCAGGTAGTGGGTTTGGAAGAGCTGATGAGTTTAGAGATTTCAGGAACAGTGACCAGGTCAAACTCGGAGAGGAGGCAGTGTGGAGGAGGGGTCAGGAGGTCAGGAGAGATGGGGATAGGGGGGGCCGTGGTGGGCGATGGAGTAAATAGTGGGAGGTCAGATGCAGGGGATAGAGATTTGTAAATTATGTTGATTTTGTCAGTGAAGAAGTGGAGAAATGAGTTGCAGAGATCCGGAGTAGAGGTAGGGAGGGTGTTGGTCCGAGGATTGAGGAGGTTGTTCACTGTGGAGAAGATGGTTCTAGGATTTTGGCAGGGGTCGGTGAGGATGGTGGAGAGGTAGTCAGATTTGGCAGCAGTGAGGGCATCTTTGTAGGTATTGAGGTGGAGTTTGTAGGCTTCATGATGGACTGTGAGTGATGATTTTTTTGTCAGACGTTCAAGTTGGCGGCCAGTTTGTTTCAGTTTCCGGAGTGTGGGTGTGTACCAGGGTGAAGAGATGTTAAAGGTGACGTTTTTTGTTTTGAGGGCTTAACCACTTCTATGCTCGCTTCGAGAGGGAAAACAGAGACAGAGCCACCAAGACAACTCTCCCAGCAGATCACCAGCCCACCACACTCTCCTCCACTGCTGTCCACACAGCACTGAGCCGGATCAACGCACGCAAGGCGGCTGGACCTGACGGCATTCCTGGTCGTGTGCTCAGGGCATGTGCGGAACAGCTCACTGGGGTTTTCACGGACATCTTCAACCTGTCCCTTGCCCAAGCAGCTGTACCAACATGCTTTAAAACCACATCCATCGTGCCAGTGCCGAAACACTCCAAGCCGACGTGCCTCAACGACTACCGCCCTGTAGCACTCACACCCATCATCATGAAGTGCTTTGAGCGGCTGGTCCTGGCACACCTGAAGGACTCCCTCCCACCCACACTGGACCCACTCCAGTTTGCCTACCACAGCAATAGGAGCATAGACGATGCAGTCTCCTCAGCACTGCACTCTGTGCTCACACACCTGGACAACACCGACACCTACGCGCGATTGCTGTTTGCTGACTTCAGCTCGGCTTTCAACACTGTCATCCCCTCCAAGTTAATCACTAAACTTGGAGACCTGGGCACCAACACCTCCCTCTGCAACTGGATTTTGGACTTTCTGACTAACAGACCTCAACATGTTAGGTCAGGCCATACCTGCTCCACCACCATCTCACTCAGCACCGGTGTGCCACAGGGCTGTGTACTCAGCCCATTCCTCTACTCCCTCTTCACCTACGACTGCAGACCTATGCATGGATCCAACTCCATCATCAAGTTCGCAGACGACACCACGGTGATTGGTCTCATCAGCAACAACGATGAGACAGCCTACAGGGAAGAGGTACAGCACCTGGCCACATGGTGCGCCGAAAATAACCTGCTCCTGAACACCAGCAAAACCAAGGAGCTCATCGTGGACTTCAGGAAGGAGAAAAGAAGCAAGCATGCGCCCATCCACATCAATGGGATGGATGTTGAGCGTGTCTCCAGCTTCAAGTTCCTGGGGACCCACATCTCGGAAGACCTGTCTTGGACCACCAACACCTCCAGCCTTGTCAAGAAAGCTCACCAGCGCCTCTTCTTCTTGAGGACACTGAAGAAAAACCATCTGTCTTCAGCCATCCTGGTGAACTTTTACCGCTGTGTGATCGAGAGCATCCTAACCAACTGTGTCACAGTCTGGTATGGGAGCTGCTCTGTTGCGGAGCGCAAGGGACTGCAGCGGGTGGTGAAAACTGCCCAACGCATCACAGGAACTCCACTTCCGGCCATTGAGGAAATCCAGAGGAAACGCTGTCTGCGTCGAGCTCGCAGCATTCTCAAGGACGCCTCCCACCCTGCACACAGACTGTTTTCCCTCCTGCCCTCAGGCAGACGGTTCAGATGCTTCCGGACAAGGACCAGCAGACTGAGGAACAGTTTCTTCCCCAGAGCTGTTTCCTTATTGAACTCTGCCCCATGCTGACACCCCCCCTACTCCCCAACCACCTCCACCCACAAACCCATCTCCTCGTCATCTCCCCCCACTGACCAAAGACTTTACACCTGCACTCAAACACTTTTGAACTGTCTGCACTAAAAACTGAGCATTGCACTAGTCTAGTAACGTTAGGCAGCTACTGTTTATTATTATTATGCACTATTTAACGTTCACTCAATCTGTATTACTTAACTTATCATATGCCCATTTGCCTTTTGTAAATTATGTTTATAGTTCCTGCTTATAGTCTACCTACATTTAATGCACAAATCAACCTGTATAACATGTACATATTACCGCAATCAATCAATCTGTATATCCCGTACCTATATCACTAACTTATTATCTGTAAAATACTTATTATTATCTGTATATTGGTATTTACTGCTATTGCACTTCTGGTTGGATGCTAAACTGCATTTCGTTGCTCTGTACTTGTACATGTGTAATGACAATAAAGTTGAATCTAATCTAATCTAATCTAACACAAACATACACATGTATGCTTTATATCTGCCAAATATGTTCCGTTAATGAAATGTATTTCAGATCCCATCCAACTGATGAATGAAAGGAAGTCGGTTCTTTAATATCCTTTAATGTAGAGCTGGGCTGTATACCGTTTCAACCGGTATACCGGTGTCAAATGTACGTACGGTATGCATTTTTCACATACCGGCACACCGGTGTCCGGCCGTAACATTTGTTGTCACTAGCGAAGCGGTCGGCCCTATAGAAGTCCATTTTCGCCAGAAAAGAATTAACCCTCGTGTTGTCCTCACTCATCCCGTATACACCCCGTGTCTTGCGGGTCAAACTTCCTTTGCTAAAGAGCCTCTCTCTTAGTGCGATCACACCGAGGCTGACTACGAGGGTTACACAGATGTGAACAGTGGTGGGAATACTCTTGTTTTTCTTACAATACATCCGTAGATCACTAGTGTGTGTGTGTGTGTGTGCGTGTGCGTGTGTGTGTGTGTGTGTGTGCGTGGCTCTTATTGATGGCACTTTGTAGTTGAATTGTATCGAAGAAATTATACTTTTCTCGATTCTCGTTGTTCCGATTCTCGTTTTGTACTCACGGTGGAACGCACTCATCGTAAGTCGCTTTGGATAAAAAGCTGCAGCTAAATTAAATGTAACGTTACTCGCCACGTCTTGGCTTTTTTTGCCCAAAAGCTGACTTTGAGATCAAGCAGCGACAAAGTATAAATGAACACAACTGCAATTGTTACGAGGTATTTTATTTTTGTTTTCCCTCTGTTGTACAAAGCATATCCCCGGCCCTAAAAATGACAAACAAATGGTAACCCCATACGTTTATAATATAAAGAAAATGAAAGACATAAAAACAAAAACAAAACATTCACTCTATAGACACACACAAACAGGTCACAAAAAAAAAAACCTCTTCACTCGGACACACATTCCCAGCGTTTTTCAATCGTTTCCAACTCTTCGAGTTTGACCTCATCCTCGGCGATCACGAGATCGTACATTCTGGAGATTTCGCCAGTCACATCGTCAACGGCTTTGAGGTCGTGCAGGACCCACGCCGCGGCTCCCCGGATTTGCTCGTAGCTGGCTCGGACGCCTTTCTAGACAGGTAAAGAGATACGGCAGGCACGAAACCGTCGGTCCACACCCGTTTCATTAGCCGCTGAAAGTGAATCCTGTAGAACGTCTCCTCCACGGGCCACATACAGGCATGTCGCATCTGACTGGGGTGACTGACCCGACACCCGTCGCACACCTCTACAGTGTATCGACACAGGACGGTGTTCAACAAATGTAACACGCTGATTCGAACACCGGTTAGGAACGCCGGTGACACATTTGCACCCGCACGAGGTCCGTCGTCGGTGTCGGACCAAGGACGGTCTTTGTTTCCGGAGACCTCGTCGCCGTCGTCGCCGTCGTCGTCGTCGTCGTCGTCGTCCTCCTCCTCCTCCTCCTCCTCCCCCTCCTCAGTATCAGCCGACAACGGTAGAGCAGTCGGGGTCGGCGACGGGTTGCAACCCCACCGAGACGGAGAGGCCGGCGGGCCGGGAGCGGTCCATCCCGGGGGTGCATTGGCGTTTTCGCCGTCTAATACGTCTATCTGCGAGACGGGGATCTTCCCGGCCGCGAGACCCTCCGTCTGCCGTATCTCTGGCCGGAGTGCATCCACAGACGCGTCGTTAGGTATACTGCCCGCAGGCGTATCCAGAACACGTCCGGTCGGGGTCTCGTCCAGACAACGCGGAGACGACATCTCGCTTTGAATCCAATCCACGTGAACACCAACAGCGACGACAGAAGAAAAAAAACAACAGCAGCAACAGCAGCAACAGCAGCGGCAGCAGCAACAGCAGCGGCAGCAGCAACAGCAGCAGCAGCAGCGACAGCAGCAACGATAACCTCCGGATGCTCCAGCAAAAGCAGCAGCAGGAGCGGGAGCAGCAGCAGCAGCAGCAGCAGCAGCAGGTCAACGAAGAAGGTCCGGAGGCGAATGAAATGACAGCGTCTAACAGACCTATATATACATATATATATATATATATATTTTTTTTTTCCTCAAACACAACGCAAGGCCCTAAACCTCGGCCGATTACGGCGCACACTCCGGGCAGTACGGCAGCGCGCAGCCCTTGCAGATGTACTTGTTGCAACCGCTGCACACGGTGTGCGTTTTACAGTCCTTCTTCGGCGGGCAGATCTGACACCTCTTCCGCTTACTCGCGGCCCCGCGCGTCGAGGCGGCGGCGGCGGCCGGGTCGGCGGCGTCGGCGGCCGGATCCTCGGGCCCGTCTCGAGCTCTAGCCCTCTCGGTCGCGGCTTTCACGACCGCGGCGGAGGCCGGAGTGCGGGACGCTCCCGCCTCTCCATGAACGGGGACGCGAGCGCCTTTCCCAGCTGCTCGAGGAACACCCTCCTCTTGTTCCGCTTGCCGGGCATCCAGTCGGGGTTGGTCTCTCTCCATATCACGAAGGCGTTGTAGGCGGACACGTCGAGGATGTTGTGGAAGACGACCAGGGGCCAGCGGGCGGTCATCCTTCGGCAGCTGTACGTCCCGGTCACCTTGTCGAGGTTGTCCACGCCGCCTTTGTTGCGGTTGTAGTCGAGGACGATGACGGGCTTCCCGTCCGCTCGATCGGCGACGTCGCCCTCGGCGTGCCGCGTGCTCATGAGCACCAAGTTCTTGCCCTTCCTCGGCAGGTAGGACACGAGCGTGGCGGCGGGTGTGAAGGCAAACATTGACGAGAAGACGTCTCTCCGCTTGGACGCGAGCAGCGCCGGCGGGAGCTCGGGCTTGTTCTTTCGAACCGTGCCGACCACGGTGTTGTCCCTGAGCAGGAGCCGCCGCGCGAGTTCGTACGAGGTGAAAAAGTTGTCGCACGTGACGTTGCGCCCCCTCAGTCCCTCCGTGACGTCGAGCACGACCCGCATCCCCAGGTTCCTCTCCGACCGTCCGTCGCTCGGCTTTCCGGTGTAGACTTGCATCTTCCAAGCGTAGCTGGATCTGGCGTCGAAGGTCACCCACGACTTGATCCCGTATTTCGCCGGCTTGCTGGGCATGTACTGCCGGAAAGGACAACGGCCTTGGGGGGGGGGGG
Source organism: Cottus gobio (assembly GCA_023566465.1). NCBI lineage: Eukaryota > Metazoa > Chordata > Actinopteri > Perciformes > Cottidae > Cottus > Cottus gobio. The sequence goes on from CM042220.1 coordinate 4,678,154, forward strand.
GGGGGGGGGGGACGAGAGGAGAGGACGAGAGGAGAGCAGGGGAGGATTGGAGAGAAGAGCAGGAGAAGAAGAGGAGGAGAAGAGAGTCCGTGAGCATTATTACTATCGTCGTCGTCGTTATTATTATCATCATCATCATCGTCACAAAAAACAGAGCCAGCCGAGTACCTCTGAACGGAACCAGTTGCTCGTCCACCGTCACTTCGGGCCCCGGGTTGTAGAGTCGCGGCAGCCGCTCCACCCACGCGTCCCAGACCTCTCTCACGGCCGCCAGTTTGTCGGTCGCGCGTCTCGCCCCTCTCGTCTCGCGGTCGTCGAAGCGCAGCAGTCTGGAGTACATGTGAAAGCGTTTGAGTGACACGGAACACGGCCCTGCCGCTCTCAGCGTCCCACAGGCTGGCAGCGGCCTCGCCTCGGGACCTGTACACGCCCGCCAAGATCAGCAGGCCCACGTAGGTGCGCAGGTCAATCTCGTCCATCTCTTTCCAGCCGTCGCCGTATTTTCGCGAGCCCTCCAGATTCGTCATCTCCAGGATGATTCTCTCCACGGCCTGCGTGACGAACATGCGGAACGTCGAGGCGATGTCGCCGGCGTGGGACTTGACGTACGCGGTCGGCCCGGGGGTCGTCATCATCGTAGCGCTCGGCGCCGTGCGTCCCTCTCGGTCGTACGCTACCGAGGACCACGATATTTCTCAGTTTTTCGACGGGAAGGTCTGTCTTTCGCCTCTCTGGGGGACTGCTGATGCTGCTGCTGCTGCTGCTGCTGGTGCTGATGCTGTGGCTTCTTCTTCTGAACACGACCCATCGTCTTCTTCTTCTTCTTCTTCTTCTTCTTCTTCTTCTTCTTCTTCTTCTTCTTCTTCGTCTTCGTCTTCGTCTTCTTCTTCTTCTTCTTCTTCTAATTCTTCTCCTTCTTCTTCTTCTCCTTCTACTTCTTCTCCTTCTACTTCTTCTCCTTCTTCTCCTTCTTCTCCTTCTTCATCATCGTCCTGCCGCCCTGTCGACGACGCGTCGTGCACTGCGTTGTTTTCTTCATCTGCTTCTTGTTCTTCTTCCGACATGTCTTCCACGTCCTCTTCCGTGTCACGTGTTTGTCGCCGAGTACCCGGGGAGAACCGCAGATCGGGAGCCTGACTTTCGGTGAAACGAATCGCAGCCATGATGGCGTTGGCAGAGCTGTGGAGAGGACCGCCGTCGCCGCCGCCGTCGCCACCAACACCACGGCCACGGCCGCGGCCACGACCGCGGCCACGACCACGACCACGACCACGACCACGACCAGCACTTTCTTCATCTGCTTCTTGTTCTTCTTCCGACATGTCTTCCACGTCCTCTTCCGTGTCACGTGTTTGTCGCCGAGTACCCGGGGAGAACCGCAGATCGGGAGCCTGACTTTCGGTGAAACGAATCGCAGCCATGATGGCGTTGGCAGAGCTGTGGAGAGGACCGCCGTCGCCGCCGCCGTCGCCACCAACACCACGGCCGCGGCCACGACCGCGGCCACGACCACGACCACGACCACGACCACGACCACGACCAGCACTTTCTTCATCTGCTTCTTGTTCTTCTTCCGACATGTTTTCCACGTCCTCTTTCGTGTCACGTGTTTGTCGCCGAGCACCCGGGGAGAACCGCAGATCGGGAGCCTGACTTTCGGTGAAACGAATCGCAGCCATGATGGCGTTGGCAGAGCTGTGGAGAGGACCGCCGTCGCCGCCGCCGTCGCCACCAACACCACGGCCACGGCCGCGACCACGGCCTCGGCCACGACCGCGACCACGACCACGACCAGCACTTTCTTCATCTGCTTCTTGTTCTTCTTCCGACATGTTTTCCACGTCCTCTTTCGTGTCACATGTTTGTCGCCGAGCACCCGGGGAGAACCGCAGATCGGGAGTCTGACTTTCGGTGAAACGAATCGCAGCCATGATGGCGTTGGCAGAGCGGTGGAGAGGACCGCCGTCGCCGCGACCGTCACCACGATCGGCACCGCGATCGGCACCGGCACCGCAATCGAGAACCTGACTTCTGGTGAAACGACGCGCGGTCATGATGACTTTGGCAGAGTGGCGACCGGCACCGCTTTGCGAATGATGAACTCGGTGCTCGTTCCCGCTTTGCAAATGCTAAATAGTGTGTACCTTTTATAAAGTGTTACCGCCTCGTGTTGTAGCCCACTCGATCTCGAGCCGCCCCGATGCACATCGGAGTCAAATGGATTGTCGAAAGCCGTGGGCTCGAGAGAGGAACAAAAAAAAAAAAGAAAAACAAACATTTACCTGGGACTGTGAGCCAACTCGGACTCGAGAAGTCTGACGGAGAAAAAAAAAAAAAAAAGAAACGATAGGGTTGGATGAGGTGCAGTCTCGTGGGAGGTGGCAATATCGCCTACATAAAGGGGAGACGCGACGGACGCTGTTGCAGATCCGCACCGGAAAGCAGACATGTCCTCTGCGAACGGAGGCGCGGATGAGCCGGCCTGCGACGATTCCGCAGCGCGTTCTCCGCCGCCGTCGTGTTCCCCAAGTGGCCCTGGTTACGGCCGGTTGCCGACCGACGAACCCACGGTCTACTCCGACATCGTCTGTAGAGATGGAAGATACGTGGCCGTCGGCATCGATCCGTACTTTGACGCAGGCATGTCCAGGCGCATCGCCCGGATGGCAGCCACGAACGGAGGCAAGAATGTTCCGGCCGGTGACGATTCCTCGTTCGGCCACGAGTTCCGACTGGGGAGGCTGTTTTACGAGAGAGCGGACGGCGACGAAGTACCCGCTCGCATCTATCTGGAAGTGGGGGGAAACCTGCACAGACGACGCGTCGACCGAGCTCGATCCGCAGACGGAGGCCCGGAAGTACCACCGTCACCTCCACCATCACCACCACCATCACCACCACCACCAAAACCGCCGAGAGAGGCGAGCGTCGCACCCTGTGACGGGCTCTCGGGCTCCGGCTCGGGCTCCGGCAAAGAGGCGGCGCAGTTGAACGACGAACCCGCGGTCTGCTCCGATACCCCCACGGGCTCGGGTTCGAAATGGGGTCGGTTCGCGTGGTTGGGCGAGCCGGGCTCCATGCAGCGCGTCGGACCCCTCGGAGGCGACGCTCACCGATGTTCCGTGTGCCACCTGGAACTCTCTGCCTGGAAGCCGGGCGACACGTTTCTGAATCAGCACGCCTACCACGCCCAGGGAGGGTGCGCGTACCTCGAGGCGACCTACACCGCCGAGCGTCTGAAGATCGAGATCGGGCAAGAGCGATTCCGCAGAGGGTTCGTCGCGCATCCGAACGCGATCGGGGCCCCGGCCGCTTGGAATCTCCCCGCCGCGGCGGTGCCGCTGACGGATGGGATTTACGTGACGCTGGATGCGTGTCGGTGGTGTTACGTGTGCGGGCGCTCGCCCGGGAAGCACGGCTGGCAGTGTCGCCGGAGAACCGAGGAGCTGGCGGACGGGCTCCGGTATACTCTCAGCCGCCTGCATTTCGATCCCTGACCCCCGTGTCGGAAAATGTGTGTCGTTGCTTGTAACGCTGGAGCTGGACGCCTAAATAAAAATGAATAAATAAACGAATCAAACGTTTCAAATAATACAACTGCACGTGTCCTGTGATCATTTCTTTTTATTTTTATACAATTTTTTTTATGTGTGCGAGGCTTTTGCGTTTCGTAACCTTCGTGATCGGCGAAATAACATTGTTGAAAATTAATGGAAATGTTTTTTTTATATATTATTTTTAATTCAATTTTACGGCAGAGACGCACACGGGCGTGGGTCGTTTTGACCCCGGGGATGAGGCGAGAGACATGTATATGTATATGTTACCCCCCGGGATAAGGACAGGGTTGGGGGAGATAAACACTCACGGACGTGGGTCATTTCGACAACGGGAGGGTTTGGGGAGAGAAACACACACGGACGTGGGTCGTTTTGTCCTCGGGACAACGGGAGGGTTGGGGGAGAAAACACAAAACGGACGTGGGTCATTTTGACCCGGGGGATAGAGTGAGAGATATGTATATGTTAAAGCGGACGTGGGTCATTTCGACCCCGGGATAAGGGCAGGGTTGGGGGATAAAACACAAAACGGACGTGGGTCGTTTTGACCCGGGAGATATGTATCTGTATAAGCGTACGTGGGTCATCCTGACCCCGAGATAAGGGCAGTGTTGGGGGAGTGAAACACACACGGACGTGGGTCATTCTGACCCCGGGCTAAGGGCCTGGGGTTGGGGGAGAAAACACAAAACGGACGTGGGTCATTTTGACCCGGGGGATAGAGGGAGAGATATGTATCTGTATAAGCGGACGTGGGTCATTTCGACCCCGGGATAAGGGCAGGGTTGGGGGATAAAACACGAAACGGACGTGGGTCGTTTTGACCCGGGAGATATGTATCTGTATAAGCGTACGTGGGTCATCCTGACCCCGAGATAAGGGCAGTGTTGGGGGAGTGAAACACACACGGACGTGGTCATTCTGACCCCGGGCTAAGGGCCTGGGGTTGGGGGAGAAAACACAAAACGGACGTGGGTCATTTTGACCCGGGGGATAGAGGGAGAGATATGTATCTGTATAAGCGGACGTGGGTCATTTCGACCCCGGGATAAGGGCAGGGTTGGGGGATAAAACACGAAACGGACGTGGGTCATTTTGACCCGGGAGATATGTATCTGTATAAGTGTACGTGGGTCATCTTGACCCCGGGACAACGGGAGGGTTGGGGGGAAAGAAACCACACACACGGGTAATTTTGACCCGGGGCATAAAGCGAGAGATATGTATGTGTATAAGCGGACGTGGGTCATATTGACCCCGAGGATGAGGCGAGAGATATGTATGTGTGTGTGTATAAGCGTACGTGGGTCATTTTGACCTCGGGACAACGGGAGGGATAAGCGTACGTGGGTCATTTTGACCTCGGGACAACGGGAGGGATAAGCGTACGTGGGTCATCTTGACCCCGGGACAACGGGAGGGTTTGGGGGAAAGAAACCACACACACGTGGGTCATTTTGACCCGGGGCATAAAGCGAGAGATATGTATGTGTATAAGCGGACGTGGGTCATATTGACCCCGAGGATGAGGCGAGAGATATGTATGTGTGTGTGTATAAGCGGACGTGGGTCATTTTGACCTCGGGACAACGGGAGGGATAAGCGGACGTGGGTCATTCTGACCCCGAGATAAGGGTAGTGTCGGGGGAGAGAAACACACAGGGACGTGGGTCGTTTTGACCCCAGGTTAAGGGCCTGGGGTTGGGGGAGAAAAACACAAAGCGGACGTGGGTCGTTCTGACCCGGGGGATATGTATCTGTATAAGCGGACGTGGGTCATTTTGACCCAGGGACACCGGCAGGGTTGGGGGGATAAAACACAAGACGGACGTGGGTCATTTTGACCCGGCGGGATAGAGTGAGAGATATGTATCTGTATAAGCGGACGTGGGTCATTTTGACCCGGGGCATAAAGCGAGAGCTATGTATGTGTATAAGCGGACGTGGGTCATATTGACCCCGAGGATGAGGCGAGAGATATGTATGTGTGTGTGTGTATAAGCGGCCGTGGGTCATTTTGACCTCGGGGACAACGGGAGGGATAAGCGGACGTGGGTCATTTTGACCCGGGGCATAAAGCGAGAGCTATGTATGTGTATAAGCGGACGTGGGTCATATTGACCCCGAGGATGAGGCGAGAGATATGTATGTATGTGTGTGTATAAGCGGACGTGGGTCATTTTGACCTCGGGGACAACGGGAGGTTTAAGAAATAGGTTTGTGATTTGAAATCATAAGTCTGATAACATTTCTCACTCATTCATTTATATTTAGCTAAAGTGTAAAGATTTAAATTAAAAATCACTTTTCATGTGTATACATTAGTTTCAATAAAGTCAGTCATAAAGAGCAGTGGTGACTTGTCACGGTGCATTTATGAGGATTTGTGGTTGTCAGCCCAAAGAGTGATATTACCTTTTCCATTTGACCAGAGTGGTAAAATGAAATGAAATGAAACTAAAATAACAAAAATAAAAATAAATTATTGTGCTGCTGATGTTCTTTTTGTATTTTTACTCCATATTATTTACTCCAGTATCTAACTCCAGACAGTAATTCCCAAACTGTTATAAAATTATTTATAAAATTAAAATTAGTCTCTTTAGTTTTTCTTATACATAAATCATGATCAGTTTTATAGGTTTAGTCCACAGAGCACATATTTACTTTCAATACTATAAAACTGGACTAAAGTGTTTGTGATCTTTAGATGTTTTAACATAGCAGCATATAACTGGGTGCCAACTAACCCCATTCTCCCCTAAAGGACCAATTCAAATAAAAACCTGCACCCTGTAAGTTCTCAGTGCAAGGAGAATTTGACTTTCCAAATTGAGATTAGGAATAAACAAAAACTAAATAAATACATATATCTGCGTTCTTTAAAAGAATTGGACACACAGTGCTATTGATGTACATTTTGAACTTTGCAACTTGTTTTCAAGAATGAAGATGTAGTATCATAGCAGACACACGTGGGGGCGCTATTCTGTCTGGTTCTAAAGCCATGCATGCATAACATTTAATTAACTTCAGTGTATTTTGTATAACCCAAAATCACAATTTCAAATAATTTGCCTCGAAAGGAATTACGATAGGTACACATACAACATCCCTGAACTGACCCCGACTGGTCTTTTACGTAAAAGAACGACGAAGAAGAAAACGAGACGAAGTGACGTACTTCCGGTCCTACATGAAACTATTCCCAGTTAAACATGCAGAGCAAATATTTATCTGCAAAGTGCGAAAATGTCGTGATCTATGCAGACAAAAGTGCGAACGTTATTATATACAGTATTATATACATGGTGTGAACACATCAGATAGTTAACAGTTGTAAAGCTGCAAAAGGGATCCCAAGCTTGTACTAGATCCAAAAATTCAAAACGCTTGCATGAGTAGAATTAAAATAATGGTTACACATGAAACGCCAAGCAACACCTGTGATTACTTAACCATTAACCAGCATAACAATTAGTCCAATGGATTTGGTTGAAAATGAAACGCTAACAGGCTAACGCAGTAAGGCTAATGACAGGCTAACGTTAACAGGCTAACGTAAACAATGCTTCGTGCGTCACTCATGTGACCTTCGACCTTATTACGTATGAGGTCACTTGGGAATCCCCATTGTGGGAGTTGTAGGGGGGGGGGGAATATCCTTTGATTAAACAAAATAAGTCATTTAATTAATGTGTTATTCGGCTGTATATCTTGGGTTTGTGAGTTGTTTAAGGTTAAATAAAAGATGGTCTAAAAATGTATCTTAAAAACTCCCTCTTTCAGACTCCGACTGATGACGCCATGGACACCTCGAACAATGGGCTGGTCCACCCCACCTTCACTGTCGCGCCTCTCAAACAGAGTCGTAAGAGGACCTTCGAGGATGTAAAACCGGTTGGAATAAGACGGTAAGTGTTGCCTCACTCCCCTATATTGATTATTAACTGTGATAGTCTGGAGATTCAAACAACTTTTTGTTTCATGCAACAGCCCAACCAACCCAACCAACCCAATCAACCCCGGCCAGGAGCGGAAAAGAAGAAGAACCGGAGTAAGTCGATACTTATATCAATGTAGTTGTGATCCATCTCTCTGCCCTTTTTTCAGCCTCTACATAACTGTAAATCAATGTACAGTCTGCTGCTAAATGAAAGATTGTCTAAAATTGTATCCCAAAAATCATCCCCTACGGAGGAAACTCATTTTGGATGCTTGTATCCGCGACCTCGTTCTTTGGGTCACAACCCAGAGGTCGTGACCATAGCTGGGGGTCAGAACATAGACCGCCCATTGCAGCGCCTGTTCTACTGCTGCAGCCGCACCGACCCGCCTGTCCATCTCCCGCTCCATCTTACCCTCACCCGTGAACAAGACCCCGAGATACTTGAACTGCCTGCTGAAAGTGAGGGTGTTCAAGTATCTCGGGGTCCTGTTCACCGGTAAGGGTAAGATGGAGCGGGAGATTGACAGGTCACTACTCACCTATGGTCACGAACTCTGGGTGGTGACCGCAAGAACGAATTCGTGGATACAAGCGGCCAAAATGAGTTTCCTCCAGGAGGCCGAGCTCCAGCCTTAGAGCGCTGCTCCTCTGTCAGAAGGGAAGGAAGACGGATGGATTTGGTGGTATTTTATTGTAAATAGCTTTTACATGGTATTTGTTTTCTATTGTTGTACATAGATTTGACATTGTATTGTATTATATTGTACATCTTACATTTTATTTTATTATATTGTATTATATTGTACATATATTTTACATTGTATTGTTTGTACATACATTTGACATTGTATTGTATTATATTGTACATCTTACATTTCATTTTATTGTATTGTGTTGTATTTCTTTTATTGTATTGTAATGTACATGCATCTTAAATCCTGTTGTATTCTAATGTATTGCATGTACTTACATCTTACATTTTATTGTATTGTATTTCTTTCTTTTGTTGTATTGTAATGTACATCATCTTAAATTATATTGTGTTCTACTGTATTGCATGTACTTACATTTTATTCTGTCTAAATACATCTTTTTTCCCTAAACTAAGTGTCTACCTATCTTATGATTCATTTGTGTTTAAACTTCCATTACATTTAAAGATGCCTTTCTGTAATTTAAAGATATGCAGAACATGAATTACATTCAAATCAAACCTTTATTGAACTGAGCATAAAGAGCCTCTCAGCCATCCCGCCATAATATTAACGTCACTGCTTCAATAACTGAAAATTCAGAAATAATCCTTTTAGTATAAAACATATATCAAAGTAAAATAAGCAAAAGTGAACCTATGGGCAGGGTGTGTACTGTTGATAAATGGTTCCTCCATAAAGGCCAGATATATTGCTGACTTTCAATACAACTGCATATTTTGCTACATCTTAATGATTATATTGACTGCAATAGATTTAGGTATTTTACTTGTTTTAATTTAATTATTTATGGTAAGGAAATTATAGCTCAAAGCCGACATCACGTGATCTAAATGTGGACTTTTGATGAGTTGAATGCTCTGAACACCAGTAGCATTGAATCCTTGAGCTTATGCCTCATGATACTAAAGGTTAAGAATGAATGCTAATGCTCACATATGATTTATTTTAATATTTTCATTTCCAGGTCGTTCATAATACCCTCCTGCTGAGTCGCCTGCCACAAAAGCTTGATTCTTTGTGAACTGCTTTGTAGTTCATGCTTTTAGGTTGTAGAAAGTCCATAACATTTTTTATTTTGTATGAAGGGTTTGCAAAAAAATATATTTTTTACATGGAGAACAAAACACTGTACAAGGGTTCAACCAGGCTGACAATTGAAGGGACAGAAGATCCAGGTGAAAAAGAACAGAAGAAATCACCGTTCCTTTGTAAGTTAAACTAAAAGCTCAGCAACAAAATGTATGCAGATTTAAAAAGGAGTAGGTTAATGTTTCAGTATCAAGCTAACAAGCTAAAATATAACAGGCGTGCTTCTTAAGGCAAACAAATCATATTTAGTGTTGACTTTTACAGTTACTGTCTGGGGCATTGAACAGACCATCAGACCAGATTCTAATGACGGAAGCAGTTGAGTTGCATAATCGGAACTGACGTCTCTTGCAAGCCCTCCAATAAGTACTCCTTTTATATATGAATATATTTCTGAATTTTGAAATGCATGACTTTCACACTCCACAAAGTAGTGTCCTCAGGTTTGAAGCAATGTTAAGATGACATTATAAATGTGATGACAGTAAGACAGCTGGATTCAGACTATATTTCTTTCTCCGCCACCGCGACCTAAAGAGCTTTAAAATCAACTTGTTCAATAATAAAACATGAGCATGTCCCAGACAAGACTGATCAGGGATTTGGGTTCATCCATCCATCCATCCATTATCTGAACCGCTTATCCTCTTTAGGGTCGCGGGGCGCTGGAGCCGATCCCAGCTGTCATTGGGCGAAGGCAGGGTACACCCTGGATAAGTCGCCAGTCTATCCAGGGCTCATATATAGACAGACAACCATTCACACTCACATTCACACCTATGGGCAATTTAGAGTCCAATTAACCAAACATGCATGTGTTTGGACTGTGGGAGGAAGCCGGAGAACCCGGAGAGAACCCACGCTGACACGGGGAGAACATGCAAACTCCACACAGAAGGCCCGCCCAGACCGGGATTGGAACCCCGGCCCCTTTTGCTGTGAGGCGACAGTGCTAGCCACTACGCCACCGTGCAGCCGGATTTGGGTTCAACTACGATGAAAAGGTGCTCATCGTTTACAAAGGAGGTCTGAGGACAATACATTATAATACATTTTTTAACTCTACTATAGAATACATTTGAATACTCACAGAGCAGGAGCACTTTCTAATATGCATGTCTGGCCAGATCATCTGTGTGATAGATGTGGTAAGAAAAGATGATGTGCAATCTATAACAGGATGAAGATAACCTAGCACTTGATAAGCCAGTATCTTTGTCACTATTTTTGTCAATGTAATCATGCCCATTTCTGAATGCAAACCATGACGATAAGTAATGCTTTTCCATGCAGGATGGTTTTGATGGACGCCACTGCCCTACAGGAAGAGGAGGAGGAGGATGAGGGAGAGGACGAGGTGTGGGATAGGGACCCTCTGACCCTTGCGGACACTTCTGATGATGACTAGCCTCTTACAGACATGCCACTTTCATGCTAATCCTTTGCGGGGTGAATCATATAATGTCATGCAATAAAAAAGTGACATTTTACCAATTCATAAATGGTGTATTTTATTATTTCTGAGTCTGTGGATGAAGAAGTGGCACCCACCCACACCATTTAAACACATGTTGTAGTTATAATCTGTTCAGATTTTATTTATTTTCATTTCTGATTAAAATAATTTGACACACAGTGCTATTGATGTATATTTTGAACTTTGCAACTTGTTTTCAAGAATGAAGATGTAGTATCATAGCAGACACACGTGGGGGCGCTATTCTGTCTGGTTCTAAAGCCATGCATGCATAACATTTAATTAACTTCAGTGTATTTTGTATAACCCTAAATCACAATTTCAAATTATTTGCCTCGAAAGGAATTACGTACACATACAACATCCCTGAACTGGGATCTCACATCGGCTCAAGAAAAACATTTCACGGGCCCCGACTGGTCTTTTACGTAAAAGAACGACGAAGAAGAAAACGAGACGAAGTGACGTACTTCCGGTCCTACATGAAACTAGGTCCGTGTACGTTTTATTCGTCTGTTTTTTGGTTCATTCGAAAAAACGAAAATACGGAAATACCATCGTTTCTTCGTTTTCTGTTTCAAACCAAAAACGGGAAAACGGAAAAGCACTTCCGTTTTCTCGTTTTTGTCGTCTGAATCCCAAAACGAGAGAACGGAAGTGCCTAAAACAAATGTCAAAATAAAGTCTAGTGATCGATATTCTTATTTACAGTCTTCTATGCAAACACATTGCTGCCGTAACGTTAGAAGAACATTATTAATCAATATAAATAAATAAACCTCGATATGTTAGCAACAGTCATGACTACAGGCACTTTAATATTCATGTATATATGTACGTATATATTAATCAACTTTTCAATTAATCCTTGCATTGTTTAATGCAACACAGTTCGTAATATAGTTTAATCAAAGTCATTTGGGTGTGTAGAGTTGTTGCTGTTAGCCTCATATTTATATTTCCTCCTCATTGTGCTCTTTCTTCAGTGAACACAGCAGAGCCTGTATGAGGAGACGCAGAGTAAAGGGTTTCCCCTTCCTACCAGTAGATGGCAGTATATTTGTATGCAAATGATACATTTAGTTAAATTTACCTGTGTCTTTGTTAATTAACTAGGTTATTGATTCAGATGTATTTAATGCCGTTTCTTTCCTCTGATATTTAATGTTAATTTGCAGCATAGTTGTATTCAGGTCATGACCTTCCTTAGCTAAGAGCAGCAGGTCATGGCCTTCCTTAGCTAAGAGCAGCAGGTCATGGCCTTCTTTAGCTAAGAGCAACAGGTCATGGCCTTCTTCAGCTAAGAGCAACAGGTCATGGCCTTCTTCAGCTAAGAGCAGCAGGTCATGGCCTTCTTTAGTAAAGAGCAACAGGTCATGGCCTTCCTTAGCTAAGAGCAACAGGTCATGGCCTTCTTCAGCTAAGAGCAACAGGTCATGGCCTTCTTCAGCTTAGAGCAACAGGTCATGGCCTTCTTTAGCTTAGAGCAGCAGGTCATGGCCTTCTTTAGCTAAGAGCAACAGGTCATGGCCTTCTTCAGCTAAGAGCAACAGGTCATGGCCTTCTTTAGTAAAGAGCAGCAGGTCATGGCCTTCCTTAGCTAAGAGCAGCAGGTCATGGCCTTTCTTAGCTAAGAGCAGCAGGTCATGGCCTTCTTTAGCTTAGAGCATTGGGTCATGGCCTTCCTTAGCTAAGAGCAGCAGGTCATGACCTTCCTTAGCTAAGAGCAGCAGGTCATGGCCTTCTTTAGCTTAGAGCAACAGGTCATGGCCTTCTTCAGCTAAGAGCAACAGGTCATGGCCTTCCTTAGCTAAGAGCAACAGGTCATGGCCTTCTTCAGCTAAGAGCAGCAGGTCATGGCCTTCTTCAGCTAAGAGCAACAGGTCATGGCCTTCTTTAGCTAAGAGCAACAGGTCATGGCCTATTTTAGCTAAGAGCAGCAGGTCATGGCCTTCTTCAGCTAAGAGCAACAGGTCATGACCTTCTTTAGTAAAGAGCAGCAGGTCATGGCCTTCTGTTGAGCATATTCCTTATATGAGTAGCAAAGCCATGTTGATGTGTGCCTGTGTGCACTGGTGTGTTGTTGTGCGCATGCGCAGAATAAAAACGAACAGTGTGAGTTCCCAGACCAAAGAGACGATGGTGGTCTATTCTTTTTCTCCCGTGAATGTTAGCTACTAGGAGCTACTAGTTAACCACTTTGGTGACTGTAATAACGGAGATAGCTGCAGGAATGTCTAACGCTACAGGTTATGGGCCCAGTCAATCAGGCCAAAGGTGGTTCAGACTTTTATTCGACGGTGATGAGAAAAATTACGAGCTCTGGGAAACGAGGTTCCTCGCGCACATGGAGTTACGTCGCCTCAGAGAAGTTATCTCGGAAGACCCGGAGATAGCTGAGGATGACGAAGAAGCTCTCGCGAAAGACGAGGAGAAGAACGGTGAGGCATATTCAGAACTAGTGCAATGTCTAGACAACAAGAGCTTGTCGTTGGTAATGAGAGACGCGAAATGTGACGGAAGAAAAGCACTGAATATTCTTCGCGGGCACTATGCGGGAAAGGACAAACCCCGCCTTGTGAGTTTATATTGTGAACTTTCCTCGCTCCATAAGGCTAGCAATGAAACGGTCACGGACTATATTATTCGAGCAGAGACTATATTCACGTCATTGAGAAGAGCAGAGGAGCATATTAGTGATGGGCTTCAGATGGCTATGGTAGTAAAAGGACTACCTGATTCATACAAGCCATTCATCGTGTACATCACTCAGACAAGTGACACCGTAACGTTCGGCGAGTTTAAAACAAAACTGCGAAGTTATGAGAGTACTGAAAAATATGGGAAAAGTGACGTGAATGTTGAAGAAGACAACGTGATGAAGACTAGCGGGGCAACGAGGTCACGAGGAAGAGGAAAAGGGAAGAAAATGGACATGGCTGATGTCGAGTGTTACACGTGCGGTAAAAAGGGACACATGGCCAGGGCATGTCCTGACGGTTACCAGGTGAGGAGAGAGGAACGAAAATGGGACACACCACAGAGAGGAAGGGAACGCAGCCGAGGACAAGCCCGTGACCATGTGAAGAAAGCTGATGGAGAGACAGAGGCAGAGCATACATCTTTCTGTTTCAGGATGAATGACTGTCCTGCACAAAGAGGAAACAAGAAGGGTCTCATGGTCGACTGCGGCGCCACAACACACATGATCAACGACGCCACAAAGTTCAAAACAGTTGACAAGAGCTTCAGACCCGAGGACCACATGATCGAGCTCGCTGACGGATCCAAGGTGAGCGGGATGGCGAAGATGAGGGGAGACGCCGAAGTCTACTTGCTGGACAGCAAGGGACGACAGGTGAAAACGAGGCTCAAGCAAGCACTCTACATCCCATCGTTTCCACAAAACATCTTTTCAGTCAAAGCAGCGACAGCCAACGGAGCTGAGGTCCGCTTCAAGGACGGTAATGACTGGCTGGTCCACAAGGATGGTACCATGTTCAAAATGGACGTGTATGGTAGGCTGTATTACCTTAGCACTGTAGAGGATGAAAATGTTGATGAAGTGTATGGTTGTCATGACATTCAAACGTGGCATAGGATACTTGGTCATTGTAATTTTGATGATGTTGCAAAATTAGAAAAGGTGGTTGAAGGGATGTCTATAAAAGGGAAACATGACAAGTCCAACCAAAACTGTGAAATATGCACACAGGGCAAGTTTACACAAAGCAGAAACAGACAGGCAGACGCTAAAGCTACAACTGTATTAGAGCTAGTACACACAGACCTATGCGGTCCGATAGAACCAGCAGATAAAGATGGATACAGATATGCAATAGCATTTACTGATGATTACAGTGGGATGATTTTTCCATACTTTATTAAAGCAAAGAGTGACACGACAAAAGCTACAGAAAAATTCATAGCAGATGTAGCTCCATATGGAAAGATAAAGTGCATAAGGTCTGATAACGGCACAGAGTTTACCGGGCAGAAGTTCCAGTCTTTACTTAGGAGTAACTTGATAAGGCATGAGAAGAGTGCGCCCTACTCACCTCATCAGAATGGAACTGCCGAAAGAGGTTGGAGAACCTTATTCGAGATGTCTCGATGCATGCTATTGGAGAGTAACCTCCCAAAACAATTATGGACATATGCTGTACAAACAGCAGCTCAAATCCGCAACAGGTGCTACAGTAAGCGGCTAGAGCAGACACCTTACCGTGTTTTCACAGGAAAAACACCTAACCTATCTAACATGAAGATATTTGGCTCTGAATGCTACGTATATCAGCAGGATAAGAAAAAGCTGGATTCTAGATGCAAAAAGGGGATCCTTGTAGGCTATGACAAATATAGTCCAGCATATAACGTGTATTATCCCGAGACAGGAAAAGTCCTCAAACATAGGCTGGTAAAATTCCTCACCAAAGGTAGCGCAGATAGCCAGACTCAGACAGATTGTGACATGGGGGAAGATATTGAGAAAAGAGATACACCACCGAAGATAGCCAACCAGGCTCAGGGACAGCCTAAGGAGAGTAAAGAGTCAAATGTTGAGGAGACTGCTGAGGCAGGTCCGACCCAGACAGATATTACTCAGAGAGAAGAGGGAGAAAAGAGATACCCTATGAGACAGAGAAAGGCTCCAGAATACTTAAAGGAGTACCAGTGTAAAGCTGAGTGTAATAATGACGAAAGTGAAAATGTAGATTATTTCTACAGAGTGGCTTATGATGTACCTAAAACACTTAAAGAGGCAATGGACTCTAAGAAGTCAAAAATGTGGGTTGACGCGATGAAAGAGGAGATGAACTCTTTGACTGAGAATAATACTTTCACTCTGGCCCCACTGCCAAGAGGCAAACAAGCAGTGGGAGGTCGCTGGGTATATGCAGTTAAAGAGAGCCCGGATGGATCTGAGACTTGTAAAGCCAGATATGTCGCAAAGGGTTATAGTCAACTGGAAGGGATTGATTATAAAGAGACTTTTTCACCGACAGCCAACATGACCTCTGTACGAGCATTAATGCAGGTGGCTGTACAGGAAGATCTTAGCCTCCACCAAATGGATGTGAAGACTGCTTACCTCCATGCTCCAATAGACTGTGAGGTATATATGGAGCAACCGGAAGGTTTTGAGATCAAGTCAAAAACAGGGGAACACTTAGTGTGTAAACTCAACAAGTCATTGTATGGTTTAAAACAGTCCGGGCGGAACTGGAACATGTTACTGCATGATCACCTTACAGAGAATGATTTTGTGCAAAATGATGCTGATCATTGTGTCTACAGCAGAAAATCTGAGAACGAGAAAGTAATTCTGTTAGTGTGGGTAGATGACTTAATCATAGCAGCGAGTAACAACACCTTACTCAGTGATGTAAAAGAAATGTTGAAGAGAAGGTTTAAGATGAAAGATATGGGTCCACTTAAACACTTCTTAGGTATCGATTTCAGACAGAGTGAGGGAGAGATCAAAATGACTCAAAAGAGACACATAGAGAAAATATTAGAGAAATTTGGGATGTCCGGGTGCAAACCGAGATCCACTCCATGTGAGCAAAAGTTAAATTTTGACAGTGAGGGTGAAGTTATTGATTCGACAGGATATAGAGAGATAGTAGGTAGCTTGATATACATTATGACATGTACCAGACCTGACCTGAGCTGGGTTGTGAGTAAACTATCTCAGTACCTAGCAGAACCAAAGCAACAGCATTGGGCTACAGCAAAACACACACTGAGGTACTTAAAGGGTACTACAGATCAAGAACTACACTACCAAAAATGTGAGCAAAGCCTACTACAGCTGGAGGGATATAGTGATGCTGATTGGGCAGCCGATAAAGATGATTGGAGGAGCACAAGTGGATACTGTTTCAGCTTAACTGAGAATGGTCCAGTTATATCGTGGAAGAGTAGGAAACAGCCAACGGTGGCATTATCCACCTGCGAAGCAGAGTATATGGCACTTGCAGCCACTACTCAAGAGAGTATGTACCTTGTACAACTACTTAGAGGAATAGATAGTAATAACCAGCATGTACCAGTCAAGATATATGAGGACAACCAGGGGGCGATAGCTTTATCTAAGAACCCAGTATGCAGACAGAGAAGCAAACACATAGATATAAAGTATCACTTTATACGGTCTGCACACGCAGAAGGGAAAATATCAATAGAATACTGTCCTACTGCAAACATTGTAGCTGATGTTCTTACCAAGCCAGTGACAAAGACCAGAGTTGAAATGACCTTTGGCCTCCTGAAGGCACGCTTTCACTGCCTTCACAAATTAAGGGTCAGCCCTGTTAGGGCATGTGATATTACTGTGGCTTGTGCTGTCCTCCACAATGTGGCCTGCCTGAGGAAGGAGAGGGCCCCCAGAGTGCCACCAGCCATGGACTGGGACAATCCGGCAATCTTCCCTGATGACGACAGTGGTCGGCTGCTGAGGGACCAATATGTGTTGAATTATTTTAGTTAGTATGTGTGCTTTCAATTTTGGTTAAATATGTCCTGCGGTGGCAGAGGAATTTGGTTTTTTTTGGGTTCGTTTTTTTACGAATTTGGCCTCTTATGATGTTTGTGCGGTATACTGTGTGTAATACAAGGCTGCAGGGAGGCTACTGCATCCATTCATTTGTCTGTTCAGTTGATGTGTATGGATTTGTCCTGCATTTATTTTAGTGTGCAGACATGCAGGGTGTGTTATATACAGACCTTTGAATGTGTATGTATCATTTTGTATAATATGCTTGGATTCTGTGCTTTCCATCTTGTAGAGTCACTGTGACTTCAGTTTCGAAAGGAGCTGATGGTTTACCTGCTTTGTTTTGTCCTTATTCAATAAAGGAACATTAACTGTTTTTATATTCATATGGAATGTGTATTTGTTTATATGACAGAGTACTAGGGCCACACTGAAGAAAAAGGATAAAGTCATAAATTTATGAGGCTGGTTCTTTCTGCAGAAAAGCTACATATTGTTTTTACAGTTTTGATACTTATGACAATGTGATACTTAATATTCTGGCACATCAGCATGTCTTTGTTTATGAAACCATACTGAAGTACAATTTCACGAAATGCCCCACATCTGTCATTTTAACAACTGTCCTCCTTTAAAACAACTGGTTACAATATTATGACTTGTCTTTTTTTTCCCTCTGTGGCCCTAATATTCTATCATTTTATATATAGCCTTATAGTCTATGGGAAACTGTAAATTATCTAATGATAGCAACATCATCTAAAAATCATTTTTTATCCAAAATCATTGAAATTAATGATCACAAACGTTTAAATAATGACAGTGGGTCTAGTTATATGTGATAACAATGTATAGTGAGCAGTGAAATAACTATTGGTTTCCATTTGTGGTGACTGCTGACTGACATTAGGGATGAGATTAAATAGATCCTGGAATTTAGCCTGGTTTGGAGCAGGCTAGCTCCATAAAATAAATCTCCATGGTAATTTATACCATAACATATCCTCCTGCCCCCTATCCATCTTTAGTGCAACCGGATTACGGATCAATTGAGCCAGGATCACCAAGATATCCTGGCTTAATCCCTTATCCTAGTTTTGTGCAACAGGCCCCTGGTTTCTTTTATATCCAAAAGTGTTCTGTTTTTAATTGATGTCTTCATGTTTTTCTAGTTGTTCCCTTTCAAATTTTGTTGTATGTAAAGCATCTTTAAGTGGCTTGAAAAGCACTATAGAAAATATGATATAATATAAAATACATTTAAAATAATAAATATAAACTATTATTATTGTACTAAATTAATAATAATGAAATAAATAAATAAATTATATGTACTAAAGTAACGCAGGCCAACTTGTTGATTTTTGTTGTATACAATGAAGGTCTGTTTTACTTGTGGTTGTGATTTATATGAATGTATGCTTGATTAAAATAGTTGCACTCCATGCATGACCCAATATTACCCACATTTATCAGTTACCTACTTCATAAAGTGATAATAATAAACATATCTCATATTAATTACGTGGCGCCGTCAGTGACTTCCGGCAGCCAGGGGGCGTGGCCCAGTGGCAGCGGGCTATAACGTCATTGAATTTGGAATGTTCTAAACGCTTCCATGGAAACGCATGTTTTATAAGACAACAATTTCTCTCTTTTTTCCTCATTGCGCTTGAAGACCCCAACGAGAGAACAGCTAAACTTCTGAAGAACAGCACCTCTACTATTAAGCTAGCAAGCTAACAAACTCGAGCATCCCTACACTACAAGGTAAGGACCCAACCTGCAGCCATGTGACAGTTAGCTAGCTAGCGGTGTGTGTTTTCAAGAGTACAAGCTAAACAAGTTGATTGTATTATTTCTCTAAACTTTACTGAAAGTGACAGACAACATGGATCAGACTTCAATGTCAACAATTGATCTGAATTGATTGCTTATATTAAATATAATTTCTAGGTGATCTGAATAGATTGCTTGTATTAACTATAGTTTCTAGGTGATACAGATCATAGGTTATGCAGGCATGACAATATATGTAATCCTTATTGTTTGAAAATGGGGGTGGGTTTTCCCCGTGGGTTTTCCCCTGGTACTCAGGTTTCCTCCCACAAAAAGAAAAAATATATTCACTTTTGGCTAATTGGAAACTCTAAATTATCAATTTGAATCAATCATGAAAGGATCTCCTGGTGATCAGGTGTCTCCCTTTCATACACAAAATCAAATAAATTGAATGTTGAATCAAATAAATGTTTCTGTCTAGGTGATCTGAATTGATTGCTTGTATTAAATATAATTTCTAGGTGATACAGATCATAGGTTATGCAGGCATGACAATATATGTTTGAAAATGTTCATAATTCACACATTGCCAACAATCTTGTGATGTTTTTCATATTTAAA
This sequence comes from Cottus gobio, assembly GCA_023566465.1. NCBI lineage: Eukaryota > Metazoa > Chordata > Actinopteri > Perciformes > Cottidae > Cottus > Cottus gobio. The sequence goes on from CM042220.1 coordinate 4,697,847, forward strand.
AAATGAAATCTTGGTTTTATCAAACATAAAGTTTAGTACGACACGCTACCTGTCCCCGCTGTGGAGACATTGGTACAGCTGTCTATTTACAAGGCATTGTTAGGTCTATGTATTTTAAAAAGTCTGATTGGAGATGTACTCTGTGTAACTGTAAGAGCTTCCAGATGGATAATAATAATAATGTTCTTGTTTTTTGTTTGTTTTTACCCTCAGATGGCCCGTCGTTGCCCCTACAGGAGAGTCCGGATCCCAGTTGCTTTCTGGCCCGGCCTCTCACCGGCGGTCATCCAGGCCGTCAGTCCAACCTGCAGCATGGTAAGAACACCAAGAACCTGAACGCCACACGCTTATTTTAACACTTTATTGATACATTATTTCATCTCCCAGACAAGTGTTTACTTTAGAGTCCATTGCACGTTTTTATGCTTTTATACAAGTTAAATTTAATAATAGCAGAAAATAAATAAGAGACACAAAAATCAGCTAAACCAAAAACAAACAGAAAAAGAAAAGGGAGAGTGTGTACATACAGACGTTAATACAACTGTTAAGCTACTTACATATATATGGGACTGAATCATAGTGTTTGTTTCCATGTTGTGGAGCAGTGGTCTGATAGTTATATTTAATTTTTTTTACCGTCAGGCGAGCCAACGCGTCCTGTGGAGGCCTTCCCCCATCCTGGACCCCAACCGGCCCGTTCACCCAGGTCCTTCTTCTAGCTCCTCCTCCTTCTCTCCCTCTTCTTCCATCTCTTCCCTTAGTCGAGGCATGAGACGGTAAGCTTATTTATTCCCCAGGCCATTGAAAGTTCTCTCCACTAAACATCAAAATCAAAAGTTCAACAGAAACACACCACAAAATGACATTGAAATACAATTAAAGCATTAAAGCGCCAAGATAACCTGAAATTTAGACAAACTAAAATAGAATTAGACGAGAATAAAATATTAGTCTAAAAGTTAGTGCAGTTTAAGAAAGAACTACCTACGTCTTCGTTTACTTGAAGAAGATTCTGCTTTTTAATTATTGATTGGTCCAATGTACTCATTGTACTGTGCTTGTATTGGACAATAGTCCCCATGACATGTGATTATGTAACATTGTGTTTCATCTGCATAATTCTGATAACTTATTTTGTTGTTTTCCAAAGAGCCTCCACCCCACTCCTGGACCCCGGTAAGCCGATGGAGGTGGATCCCCCGGAGGACGAGCCGATGGAAGTGGACCCCACGGAAGGATATGGTGAGCCAATGGAGGTCAACTAACACACACACACACACACACACGCGCACGCGCTTTATTTCTTTACACACACACACACATAAGTTGTTTTAGATTTAAATTACTTTTTTTGATGCATTTTCTTTAGATGTATTAAGTTGTATTTGATGTATCAAGTTGTTTTAGATGTGTTTATTTGATGTATTTCCCTCTCTCCTTCCTTCCGGGCGACACAGTGGCTCAGTGGTTAGCACTGCAGCCTCACAGATGTGGAGCCAAATCCAGGGCAATCATTTGAAAAAAAGATTTTAACCTTAAAGTTCAAGTTTTGGTCTGGAAATTCAACAATATATTCAAAATGAAAATAAGTGTATGAAAAGTTGTTTTGGGGTTAGATATAATTCAGATTCGAATTCGGCGACTGTGGCTCAGTGGTTGTTGACGCCACCCCACATCCAGCATTAAGTCTGGAAGTGAAAAAATACAATCTGAAAGTGAAAAAGAAATGTAAAAGTGAAAAAAAAGATTTGAAATGATATTCCAGAACTGAATCCAAATGTCATGTAACCCCCAAAACATTTTGGGTAACACACTTATTTTTATTTTCTTTCTTTATTTATTTCTGTTGAATATTTCAAAGTTCAAAACCCAAACTTGAGGTCAGGTTCAATTTCTTTTTCCTCCAAATGATGAAAATGTTTCCCTGGATTTGGTTCCATAGACAGATTCTTTCCTCTTTCTGTCTGTGTGGAGTTTGTATATTCTCTCTGTGTCTGCGTGGGTTTTCCCCTGGTACTCAGGTTTCCTCCCACAAAAAGAAAAAATATATTCACTTTTGGCTAATTGGAAACTCTAAATTCTAAATTCTCCTTCGCGAATCGCCACCTTAACGCGGTGAAGGAGTTTGAGTGGCTCAATGATCCTGGGAGCTATGTTGTCCGGGGCATCTGCCCCTGGTAGGGTCTCCCAAGGCAAACAGGTCTCGGGGGAGAGCCCAGACTAAGAGCGGTTCAAAAAACCTCGATGATAAGCAGATCAAAGACTGTAGCTACCTCGCCCGGACAAGGGAAACCGGGGCACCCTCCCGGAGCCAGACCCGGGAGGCGAACCCGAGAACCCGGTGGTGGACACCAGGGGTGAGGGAAGCTGTCAAGCTGAAGAAGGAGGCCTTTTGGGCTTGGTTGGCCCAGGGGGCTCCTGAAGCAGCTGACAGGTACAGGCAGGCCAGAAGGGCTGCAGCTGCGGTGGTCACGGATGCTAAAACTCGGGCATGGGAGGAGTTTGGGGAGGCCATGGAGAAGGACTTTCGGTTGGCCTCAAGGAGGTTCTGGCAAACCATCCGACGACTCAGGAAGGGAAAGCAGCCCCCCTCCCCAGGCTGTTATCAGCAGGGGAGGGGGGCTGCTGACCCAGACAGAGGATATCGTCGGGCGGTGGAAAGAGCACTTTGAGGAACTCCTAAACCCGGTCAACATGTCCCCTGAACAGGGGGCAGCGCCTGAAGACTTGGGGGTGGATGAACCTATCTCCCTGGCAGAGGCCACTAAGGTAGTCAAAAAGCTCCTTGGTGGCGCCGGGGGTGGATGAAATCCGCCCTGAGATGCTGAAGGCGCTGGACTTTGTTGGGCTGTCTTGGCTGACACGCCTCTTCAATGTCGCATGGGGGTCGGGCACAGTGCCCATGGACTGGCAGACCGGGGTGGTGGTTCCCATCTTCAAGAAGCGGGACCGGAGAGTGTGCTCGAACTATCGGGGTATCACACTACTCAGCCTCCCGGGAAAAGCTTATGCCAGGGTGCTGGAACGGAGGCTCCGACCGTTTGTCGAACCTCAGATTCAAGAAGAACAGTGCGGGTTTCGTCCTGGTCGTGGAACAGTGGACCAGCTCTTTACCCTTGCAGGGATACTGGAGGGGTCCTGGGAGTTTGCCCAACCAGTCTACATGTGCTTTGTGGAGGTCCCTCAGGGCTTTTTGTGGGGGTTGCTGCAGGAGTATGGTGTGCCGGACCCGTTGCAACGGGCCACCCGGTCTCTGTACGCCTGCAGTAGGAGCTGTGTTCGTATCAGCGGTAGTAAGTCCGACACGTTCCCGGTGGGTGTTGGCCTCCGCCAGGGCTGCCCTTTATCACCGGTCCTGTTCGTGACTTTCATGGACAGGATATCTAGGCGCAGCCGTGGGGCGGAGAATGTCAGGTTCGGGGATCTCAGGATAGCCTCTCTGCTGTTTGCAGATGATGTGGTTAAGTTGTTTTAGAAATGTTATGTTTTATTTCATGTATAACCTTGTGTTAGCTGTGTTAAGTATTATACAATGTAGGAGGAAGAGGTGGAGAAAGTCTGAACCCTCTTATAAAAAGGTAAATATCAATTTCAATCTTTTTTTTTCATACTGATTTCTTTGTTTACATTCATTCTCTAACGATTTTTTTTATTTATTTCATGTTTTTTATTTGTTTTTACAAAGAGAGGAGGAGAGAGGAAAGGAGGAGAAAGAAGGGGAGGACAGAAAAGAGGAGGGCAAGTATAGTGGTCTTTGTTGGACGTCTGTTATTTCATCTGTTTGTTTCAGGTTGACGTATCGACAAGGACCCGTTGTCAATACATTGTGTATCTCTTTATCCATCTTTCCTCCCTATCCCCCTCCCCCTTTATTTCCCTCTCTCCTTCCTTCTGGGCGACACAGTGGCTCAGTGGTTAGCACTGCAGCCTCACAGATGTGGAGCCAAATCCAGGGCAATAGTTTTGATCATTTGAAAAAAAGATTTTAATCTTAAAGTTCAAGTTTTGGTCTGGAAATTCAACAATATATTAAAAATGAAAATAAGTGTATGAAAAGTTGTTTTGGGGTTAAATATAATTCAGATTCAGTGCTGGAATAATTTAGTGTTTTTATTTTTCCAAAACATTTGGGGTAACACACTTATTTTTATTTTCTTTCTTTATTTCTTTCTGTTGAATTTTTCAAAGTTCAAAACCCAAACTTGAGGTCAGGTTCAATTTCTTTTTCCTCCAAATGATGAAAATGTTTCCCTGGATTTGGTTCCATAGACAGATTCTTTCCTCTTTCTGTCTGTGTGGAGTTTGTATATTCTCTCTGTGTCTGCGTGGGTTTTCCCCTGGTACTCAGGTTTCCTCCCACAAAAAGAAAAAATATATTCACTTTTGGCTAATAGGAAACTCTAAATTATCAATTTTGAATCAATCATGAAAGGATCTCCTGGTGATCAGGTGTCTCCCTTTCATACACAAAATCAAATAAATTGAATGTTGAATCAAATAAATGTTTCTGTTTCAATATATACAGTATTAATACAATTGCATGACATGATGGTGACTATAGAGAATAAGGACTGGTATATTTTAGTTGTGATTTTAACTAAACTGAAATAAAATGATCAATGTTCGTCATAAAAGAAGTTCCAAATGGTATTTTAGGTTAACAACAGGAGAAAAACTTAGTTTCCCTTGTTTATTTAATTTAATTCCATCTTCCTTGAGAACACACACATATATATATGCAGTTATAGTGTTAATGATCAGTTCCGTGACTCTTGGTAACAATTACAATCAGCCCTAACTTTGAATATTAAGAAATAGGTTTGTGATTTGAAATCATAAGTCTGATAACATTTCTCACTCATTCATTTATATTTAGCTAAAGTGTAAAGATTTAAATTAAAAATCACTTTTCATGTGTATACATTAGTTTCAATAAAGTCAGTCATAAAGAGCCGTGGTGACTCGTCACGGTGCATTTATGAGGATTTGTGGTTGTCAGCCCAAAGAGTGATATTACCTTTTCCATTTGACCAGAGTGGTAAAATGAAATGAAATGAAACTAAAATAACAAAAATAAAAATAAATTATTGTGCTGCTGATGTTCTTTTTGTATTTTTACTCCATATTATTTACTCCAGTATCTAACTCCAGACAGTAATTCCCAAACTGTTATAAAATTATTTATAAAATTAAAATTAGTCTCTTTAGTTTTTCTTATACATAAATCATGATCAGTTTTATAGGTTTAGTCCACAGAGCACATATTTACTTTCAATACTATAAAACTGGACTAAAGTGTTTGTGATCTTTAGATGTTTTAACATAGCAGCATATAACTGGGTGCCAACTAACCCCATTCTCCCCTAAAGGACCAATTCAAATAAAAACCTGCACCCTGTTAGTTCTCAGTGCAAGGAGAATTTGACTTTCCAAATTGAGATTAGGAATAAACAAAAACTAAATAAATACATATATCTGCGTTCTTTAAAAGAATTGGACACACAGTGCTATTGATGTACATTTTGAACTTTGCAACTTGTTTTCAAGAATGAAGATGTAGTATCATAGCAGACACACGTGGGGGCGCTATTCTGTCTGGTTCTAAAGCCATGCATGCATAACATTTAATTAACTTCAGTGTGTTTTGTATAACCCAAAAACACAATTTCAAATAATTTGCCTCGAAAGGAATTACGATAGGTACACATACAACATCCCTGAACTGGGATCTCACATCGGCTCAAGAAAAACATTTCACGGCCCCGACTGGTCTTTTACGTAAAAGAACGACGAAGAAGAAAACGAGACGAAGTGACGTACTTCCGGTCCTACATGAAACTATTCCCAGTTAAACATGCAGAGCAAATATTTATCTGCAAAGTGCGAAAATGTCGTGATCTATGCAGACAAAAGTGCGAACGTTATTATATACAGTATTATATACATGGTGTGAACACATCAGATGGTTAACAGCTGTAAAGCTGCAAAAGGGATCCCAAGCTTGTACTAGATCCAAAAATACAAAACGCTTGCATGAGTAGAATTAAAATAATGGTTACACATGAAACGCCAAGCAACACCTGTGATTACTTAACCATTAACCAGCATAACAATTAGTCCAATGGATTTGGTAGAAAATGAAACGCTAACAGGCTAACGCAGTAAGGCTAATGGCAGGCTAACGTAAACAATGCTTCGTGCGTCACTCATGTGACCTTCGACCTTATTACGTATGAGGTCACTTGGGAATCCCCATTGTGGGAGTTGTAGGGGGGGGGGGGAATATCCTTTGATTAAACAAAATAAGACATTTAATGAATGTGTTATTCGGCTGTATATCTTGGGTTTGTGAGTTGTTTAAGGTTAAATAAAAGATGGTCTAAAAATGTATCTTAAAAACTCCCTCTTTCAGACTCCGACTGATGACGCCATGGACACCTCGAACAATGGGCTGGTCCACCCCACCTTCACTGTCGCGCCTCTCAAACAGAGTCGTAAGAGGACCTTCGAGGATGTAAAACCGGTTGGAATAAGACGGTAAGTGTTGCCTCACTCCCCTATATTGATTATTAACTGTGATAGTCTGGAGATTCAAACAACTTTTTGTTTCATGCAACAGCCCAACCAACCCAACCAACCCAATCAACCCCGGCCAGGAGCGGAAAAGAAGAAGAACCGGAGTAAGTCGATACTTATATCAATGTAGTTGTGATCCATCTCTCTGCCCTTTTTTCAGCCTCTACATAACTGTAAATCAATGTACAGTCTGCTGCTAAATGAAAGATTGTCTAAAATTGTATCCCAAAAATCATCCCCTACGGAGGAAACTCATTTTGGATGCTTGTATCCGCGACCTCGTTCTTTGGGTCACAACCCAGAGGTCGTGACCATAGGTGGGGGTCAGAACATAGACCGCCCGGTGCAGCGCCTGTTCTACTGCTGCAGCCGCACCGACCCGCCTGTCCATCTCCCGCTCCATCTTACCCTCACCCGTGAACAAGACCCCGAGATACTTGAACTGCCTGCTGAAAGTGAGGGTGTTCAAGTATCTCGGGGTCCTGTTCACCGGTAAGGGTAAGATGGAGCGGGAGATTGACAGGTCACTACTCACCTATGGTCACGAACTCTGGGTGGTGACCGCAAGAACGAATTCGTGGATACAAGCGGCCAAAATGAGTTTCCTCCAGGAGGCCGAGCTCCAGCCTTAGAGCGCTGCTCCTCTGTCAGAAGGGAAGGAAGACGGATGGATTTGGTGGTATTTTATTGTAAATAGCTTTTACATGGTATTTGTTTTCTATTGTTGTACATAGATTTGACATTGTATTGTATTATATTGTACATCTTACATTTTATTTTATTGTATTATATTGTACATATATTTTACATTGTATTGTTTGTACATACATTTGACATTGTATTGTATTATATTGTACATCTTACATTTCATTTTATTGTATTGTGTTGTATTTCTTTTATTGTATTGTAATGTACATGCATCTTAAATCCTGTTGTATTCTAATGTATTGCATGTACTTACATCTTACATTTTATTGTATTGTATTTCTTTCTTTTGTTGTATTGTAATGTACATCATCTTAAATTATATTGTGTTCTACTGTATTGCATGTACTTACATTTTATTCTGTCTAAATACATCTTTTTTCCCTAAACTAAGTGTCTACCTATCTTATGATTCATTTGTGTTTAAACTTCCATTACATTTAAAGATGCCTTTCTGTAATTTAAAGATATGCAGAACATGAATTACATTCAAATCAAACCTTTATTGAACTGAGCATAAAGAGCCTCTCAGCCATCCCGCCATAATATTAACGTCACTGCTTCAATAACTGAAAATTCAGAAATAATCCTTTTAGTATAAAACATATATCAAAGTAAAATAAGCAAAAGTGAACCTATGGGCAGGGTGTGTACTGTTGATAAATGGTTCCTCCATAAAGGCCAGATATATTGCTGACTTTCAATACAACTGCATATTTTGCTACATCTTAATGATTATATTGACTGCAATAGATTTAGGTATTTTACTTGTTTTAATTTAATTATTTATGGTAAGGAAATTATAGCTCAAAGCCGACATCACGTGATCTAAATGTGGACTTTTGATGAGTTGAATGCTCTGAACACCAGTAGCATTGAATCCTTGAGCTTATGCCTCATGATACTAAAGGTTAAGAATGAATGCTAATGCTCACATATGATTTATTTTAATATTTTCATTTCCAGGTCGTTCATAATACCCTCCTGCTGAGTCGCCTGCCACAAAAGCTTGATTCTTTGTGAAGTGCTTTGTAGTTCATGCTTTTAGGTTGTAGAAAGTCCATAACATTTTTTATTTTGTATGAAGGGTTTGCAAAAAAATATATTTTTTACATGGAGAACAAAACACTGTACAAGGGTTCAACTAGGCTGACAATTGAAGGGACAGAAGATCCAGGTGAAAAAGAACAGAAGAAATCACCGTTCCTTTGTAAGTTAAACTAAAAGCTCAGCAACAAAATGTATGCAGATTTAAAAAGGAGTAGGTTAATGTTTCAGTATCAAGCTAACAAGCTAAAATATAACAGGCGTGCTTCTTAAGGCAAACAAATCATATTTAGTGTTGACTTTTACAGTTACTGTCTGGGGCATTGAACAGACCATCAGACCAGATTCTAATGACGGAAGCAGTTGAGTTGCATAATCGGAACTGACGTCTCTTGCAAGCCCTCCAATAAGTACTCCTTTTATATATAAATATATTTCTGAATTTTGAAATGCATGACTTTCACACTCCACAAAGTAGTGTCCTCAGGTTTGAAGCAATGTTAAGATGACATTATAAATGTGATGACAGTAAGACAGCTGGATTCAGACTATATTTCTTTCTCCGCCACCGCGACCTAAAGAGCTTTAAAATCAACTTGTTCAATAATAAAACATGAGCATGTCCCAGACAAGACTGATCAGGGATTTGGGTTCATCCATCCATCCATCCATTATCTGAACCGCTTATCCTCTTTAGGGTCGCGGGGCGCTGGAGCCGATCCCAGCTGTCATTGGGCGAAGGCAGGGTACACCCTGGATAAGTCGCCAGTCTATCCAGGGCTCACATATAGACAGACAACCATTCACACCTATGGGCAATTTAGAGTCCAATTAACCAAACATGCATGTGTTTGGACTGTGGGAGGAAGCCGGAGAACCCGGAGAGAACCCACGCTGACACGGGGAGAACATGCAAACTCCACACAGAAGGCCCGCCCAGACCGGGATTGGAACCCCGGCCCCTTTTGCTGTGAGGCGACAGTGCTAGCCACTACGCCACCGTGCAGCCGGATTTGGGTTCAACTACGATGAAAAGGTGCTCATCGTTTACAAAGGAGGTCTGAGGACAATACATTATAATACATTTTTTAACTCTACTATAGAATACATTTGAATACTCACAGAGCAGGAGCACTTTCTAATATGCATGTCTGGCCAGATCATCTGTGTGATAGATGTGGTAAGAAAAGATGATGTGCAATCTATAACAGGATGAAGATAACCTAGCACTTGATAAGCCAGTATCTTTGTCACTATTTTTGTCAATGTAATCATGCCCATTTCTGAATGCAAACCATGACGATAAGTAATGCTTTTCCATGCAGGATGGTTTTGATGGACGCCACTGCCCTACAGGAAGAGGAGGAGGAGGATGAGGGAGAGGACGAGGTGTGGGATAGGGACCCTCTGACCCTTGCGGACACTTCTGATGATGACTAGCCTCTTACAGACATGCCACTTTCATGCTAATCCTTTGCGGGGTGAATCATATAATGTCATGCAATAAAAAAGTGACATTTTACCAATTCATAAATGGTGTATTTTATTATTTCTGAGTCTGTGGATGAAGAAGTGGCACCCACCCACACCATTTAAACACATGTTGTAGTTATAATCTGTTCAGATTTTATTTATTTTCATTTCTGATTAAAATAATTTGACACACAGTGCTATTGATGTATATTTTGAACTTTGCAACTTGTTTTCAAGAATGAAGATGTAGTATCATAGCAGACACACGTGGGGGCGCTATTCTGTCTGGTTCTAAAGCCATGCATGCATAACATTTAATTAACTTCAGTGTATTTTGTATAACCCTAAATCACAATTTCAAATTATTTGCCTCGAAAGGAATTACGTACACATACAACATCCCTGAACTGGGATCTCACATCGGCTCAAGAAAAACATTTCACGGGCCCCGACTGGTCTTTTACGTAAAAGAACGACGAAGAAGAAAACGAGACGAAGTGACGTACTTCCGGTCCTACATGAAACTAGGTCCGTGTACGTTTTATTCGTCTGTTTTTTGGTTCATTCGAAAAAACGAAAATACGGAAATACCATCGTTTCTTCGTTTTCTGTTTCAAACCAAAAACGGGAAAACGGAAAAGCACTTCCGTTTTCTCGTTTTTGTCGTCTGAATCCCAAAACGAGAGAACGGAAGTGCCTAAAACAAATGTCAAAATAAAGTCTAGTGATCGATATTCTTATTTACAGTCTTCTATGCAAACACATTGCTGCCGTAACGTTAGAAGAACATTATTAATCAATATAAATAAATAAACCTGGATATGTTAGCAACAGTCGTGACTACAGGCACTTTAATATTCATGTATATATGTACGTATATATTAATCAACTTTTCAATTAATCCTTGCATTGTTTAATGCAACACAGTTCGTAATATAGTTTAATCAAAGTCATTTGGGTGTGTAGAGTTGTTGCTGTTAGCCTCATATTTATATTTCCTCCTCATTGTGCTCTTTCTTCAGTGAACACAGCAGAGCCTGTATGAGGAGACGCAGAGTAAAGGGTTTCCCCTTCCTACCAGTAGATGGCAGTATATTTGTATGCAAATGATACATTTAGTTAAATTTACCTGTGTCTTTGTTAATTAACTAGGTTATTGATTCAGATGTATTTAATGCCGTTTCTTTCCTCTGATATTTAATGTTCATTTGCAGCATAGTTGTATGCAGGTCATGACCTTCCTTAGCTCAGAGCAGCAGGTCATGGCCTTCCTTAGCTAAGAGCAGCAGGTCATGGCCTTCCTTAGCTAAGAGCAGCAGGTCATGGCCTTCCTTAGCTAAGAGCAGCAGGTCATGGCCTTCCTTAGCTAAGAGCAGCAGGTCATGGCCTTCTTCAGCTAAGAGCAACAGGTCATGGCCTTCTTCAGCTAAGAGCAACAGGTCATGGCCTTCTTTAGCTTAGAGCAGCAGGTCATGGCCTTCTTTAGCTTAGAGCAGCAGGTCATGGCCTTCTTTAGCTAAGAGCAACAGGTCATGGCCTTCTTCAGCTAAGAGCAACAGGTCATGGCCTTCTTTAGTAAAGAGCAGCAGGTCATGGCCTTCCTTAGTAAAGAGCAACAGGTCATGGCCTTCTTCAGCTAAGAGCAACAGGTCATGGCCTTCTTTAGCTTAGAGCAGCAGGTCATGGCCTTCCTTAGCTAAGAGCAGCAGGTCATGGCCTTCCTTAGCTAAGAGCAGCAGGTCATGGCCTTCTTCAGCTAAGAGCAACAGGTCATGGCCTTCTTCAGCTAAGAGCAACAGGTCATGGCCTTCTTTAGCTTAGAGCAGCAGGTCATGGCCTTCTTTAGCTTAGAGCAGCAGGTCATGGCCTTCTTTAGCTAAGAGCAACAGGTCATGGCCTTCTTCAGCTAAGAGCAACAGGTCATGGCCTTCTTTAGTAAAGAGCAGCAGGTCATGGCCTTCCTTAGTAAAGAGCAACAGGTCATGGCCTTCTTTAGCTTAGAGCATTGGGTCATGGCCTTCCTTAGCTAAGAGCAACAGGTCATGGCCTTCTTTAGCTTAGAGCATTGGGTCATGGCCTTCCTTAGCTAAGAGCAGCAGGTCATGACCTTCCTTAGCTAAGAGCAGCAGGTCATGACCTTCCTTAGCTAAGAGCAGCAGGTCATGGCCTTCTTTAGCTTAGAGCATTGGGTCATGGCCTTCCTTAGCTAAGAGCAGCAGGTCATGACCTTCCTTAGCTAAGAGCAGCAGGTCATGGGCCCAGTCAATCAGGCCAAAGGTGGTTCAGACTTTTATTCGACGGTGATGAGAAAAATTACGAGCTCTGGGAAACGAGGTTCCTCGCGCACATGGAGTTACGTCGCCTCAGAGAAGTTATCTCGGAAGACCCGGAGATAGCTGAGGATGACGAAGAAGCTCTCGCGGAAGACGAGGAGAAGAACGGTGAGGCATATGCAGAACTAGTGCAATGTCTAGACAACAAGAGCTTGTCGTTGGTAATGAGAGACGCGAAATGTGACGGAAGAAAAGCACTGAATATTCTTCGCGGGCACTATGCGGGAAAGGACAAACCCCGCCTTGTGAGTTTATATTGTGAACTTTCCTCGCTCCATAAGGCTAGCAATGAAACGGTCACGGACTATATTATTCGAGCAGAGACTATATTCACGTCATTGAGAAGAGCAGAGGAGCATATTAGTGATGGGCTTCAGATGGCTATGGTAGTAAAAGGACTACCTGATTCATACAAGCCATTCATCGTGTACATCACTCAGACAAGTGACACCGTAACGTTCGGCGAGTTTAAAACAAAACTGCGAAGTTATGAGAGTACTGAAAAATATGGGAAAAGTGACGTGAATGTTGAAGAAGACAACGTGATGAAGACTAGCGGGGCAACGAGGTCACGAGGAAGAGGAAAAGGGAAGAAAATGGACATGGCTGATGTCGAGTGTTACACGTGCGGTAAAAAGGGACACATGGCCAGGGCATGTCCTGACGGTTACCAGGTGAGGAGAGAGGAACGAAAATGGGACACACCACAGAGAGGAAGGGAACGCAGCCGAGGACAAGCCCGTGACCATGTGAAGAAAGCTGATGGAGAGACAGAGGCAGAGGATACATCTTTCTGTTTCAGGATGAATGACTGTCCTGCACAAAGAGGAAACAAGAAGGGTCTCATGGTCGACTGCGGCGCCACAACACACATGATCAACGACGCCACAAAGTTCAAAACAGTTGACAAGAGCTTCAGACCCGAGGACCACATGATCGAGCTCGCTGACGGATCCAAGGTGAGCGGGATGGCGAAGATGAGGGGAGACGCCGAAGTCTACTTGCTGGACAGCAAGGGACGACAGGTGAAAACGAGGCTCAAGCAAGCACTCTACATCCCATCGTTTCCACAAAACATCTTTTCAGTCAAAGCAGCGACAGCCAACGGAGCTGAGGTCCGCTTCAAGGACGGTAATGACTGGCTGGTCCACAAGGATGGTACCATGTTCAAAATGGACGTGTATGGTAGGCTGTATTACCTTAGCACTGTAGAGGATGAAAATGTTGATGAAGTGTATGGTTGTCATGACATTCAAACGTGGCATAGGATACTTGGTCATTGTAATTTTGATGATGTTGCAAAATTAGAAAAGGTGGTTGAAGGGATGTCTATAAAAGGGAAACATGACAAGTCCAACCAAAACTGTGAAATATGCACACAGGGCAAGTTTACACAAAGCAGAAACAGACAGGCAGACGCTAAAGCTACAACTGTATTAGAGCTAGTACACACAGACCTATGCGGTCCGATAGAACCAGCAGATAAAGATGGATACAGATATGCAATAGCATTTACTGATGATTACAGTGGGATGATTTTTCCATACTTTATTAAAGCAAAGAGTGACACGACAAAAGCTACAGAAAAATTCATAGCAGATGTAGCTCCATATGGAAAGATAAAGTGCATAAGGTCTGATAACGGCACAGAGTTTACCGGGCAGAAGTTCCAGTCTTTACTTAGGAGTAACTTGATAAGGCATGAGAAGAGTGCGCCCTACTCACCTCATCAGAATGGAACTGCCGAAAGAGGTTGGAGAACCTTATTCGAGATGTCTCGATGCATGCTATTGGAGAGTAACCTCCCAAAACAATTATGGACATATGCTGTACAAACAGCAGCTCAAATCCGCAACAGGTGCTACAGTAAGCGGCTAGAGCAGACACCTTACCGTGTTTTCACAGGAAAAACACCTAACCTATCTAACATGAAGATATTTGGCTCTGAATGCTACGTATATCAGCAGGATAAGAAAAAGCTGGATTCTAGATGCAAAAAGGGGATCCTTGTAGGCTATGACAAATATAGTCCAGCATATAACGTGTATTATCCCGAGACAGGAAAAGTCCTCAAACATAGGCTGGTAAAATTCCTCACCAAAGGTAGCGCAGATAGCCAGACTCAGACAGATTGTGACATGGGGGAAGATATTGAGAAAAGAGATACACCACCGAAGATAGCCAACCAGGCTCAGGGACAGCCTAAGGAGAGTAAAGAGTCAAATGTTGAGGAGACTGCTGAGGCAGGTCCGACCCAGACAGATATTACTCAGAGAGAAGAGGGAGAAAAGAGATACCCTATGAGACAGAGAAAGGCTCCAGAATACTTAAAGGAGTACCAGTGTAAAGCTGAGTGTAATAATGACGAAAGTGAAAATGTAGATTATTTCTACAGAGTGGCTTATGATGTACCTAAAACACTTAAAGAGGCAATGGACTCTAAGAAGTCAAAAATGTGGGTTGACGCGATGAAAGAGGAGATGAACTCTTTGACTGAGAATAATACTTTCACTCTGGCCCCACTGCCAAGAGGCAAACAAGCAGTGGGAGGTCGCTGGGTATATGCAGTGAAAGAGAGCCCGGATGGATCTGAGACTTGTAAAGCCAGATATGTCGCAAAGGGTTATAGTTAAGTGGAAGGGATTGATTATAAAGAGACTTTTTCACCGACAGCCAACATGACCTCTGTACGAGCATTAATGCAGGTGGCTGTACAGGAAGATCTTAGCCTCCACCAAATGGATGTGAAGACTGCTTACCTCCATGCTCCAATAGACTGTGAGGTATATATGGAGCAACCGGAAGGTTTTGAGATCAAGTCAAAAACAGGGGAACACTTAGTGTGTAAACTCAACAAGTCATTGTATGGTTTAAAACAGTCCGGGCGGAACTGGAACATGTTACTGCATGATCACCTTACAGAGAATGATTTTGTGCAAAATGATGCTGATCATTGTGTCTACAGCAGAAAATCTGAGAACGAGAAAGTAATTCTGTTAGTGTGGGTAGATGACTTAATCATAGCAGCGAGTAACAACACCTTACTCAGTGATGTAAAAGAAATGTTGAAAAGAAGGTTTAAGATGAAAGATATGGGTCCACTTAAACACTTCTTAGGTATCGATTTCAGACAGAGTGAGGGAGAGATCAAAATGACTCAAAAGAGACACATAGAGAAAATATTAGAGAAATTTGGGATGTCCGGGTGCAAACCGAGATCCACTCCATGTGAGCAAAAGTTAAATTTTGACAGTGAGGGTGAAGTTATTGATTCGACAGGATATAGAGAGATAGTAGGTAGCTTGATATACATTATGACATGTACCAGACCTGACCTGAGCTGGGTTGTGAGTAAACTATCTCAGTACCTAGCAGAACCAAAGCAACAGCATTGGGCTACAGCAAAACACATACTGAGGTACTTAAAGGGTACTACAGATCAAGAACTACACTACCAAAAATGTGAGCAAAGCCTACTACAGCTGGAGGGATATAGTGATGCTGATTGGGCAGCCGATAAAGATGATTGGAGGAGCACAAGTGGATACTGTTTCAGCTTAACTGAGAATGGTCCAGTTATATCGTGGAAGAGTAGGAAACAGCCAACGGTGGCATTATCCACCTGCGAAGCAGAGTATATGGCACTTGCAGCCACTACTCAAGAGAGTATGTACCTTGTACAACTACTTAGAGGAATAGATAGTAATAACCAGCATGTACCAGTCAAGATATATGAGGACAACCAGGGGGCGATAGCTTTATCTAAGAACCCAGTATGCAGACAGAGAAGCAAACACATAGATATAAAGTATCACTTTATACGGTCTGCACACGCAGAAGGGAAAATATCAATAGAATACTGTCCTACTGCAAACATGGTAGCTGATGTTCTTACCAAGCCAGTGATAAAGACCAGAGTTGAAATGACCTTTGGCCTCCTGAAGGCACGCTTTCACTGCCTTCACAAATTAAGGGTCAGCCCTGTTAGGGCATGTGATATTACTGTGGCTTGTGCTGTCCTCCACAATGTGGCCTGCCTGAGGAAGGAGAGGGCCCCCAGAGTGCCACCAGCCATGGACTGGGACAATCCGGCAATCTTCCCTGATGACGACAGTGGTCGGCTGCTGAGGGACCAATATGTGTTGAATTATTTTAGTTAGTATGTGTGCTTTCAATTTTGGTTAAATATGTCCTGCGGTGGCAGAGGAATTTGGGTTTTTTTGGGTTCGTTTTTTTTTACGAATTTGGCCTCTTATGATGTTTGTGCGGTATACTGTGTGTAATACAAGGCTGCAGGGAGGCTACTGCATCCATTCATTTGTCTGTTCAGTTAATGTGTATGGATTTGTCCTGCATTTATTTTAGTGTGCAGACATGCAGGGTGTGTTATATACAGACCTTTGAATGTGTATGTATCATTTTGTATAATATGCTTGGATTCTGTGCTTTCCATCTTGTAGAGTCACTGTGACTTCAGTTTCGAAAGGAGCTGATGGTTTACCTGCTTTGTTTTGTCCTTATTCAATAAAGGAACATAATGTTACACATTGTGTTTTTATATTCATATGGAATGTGTATTTGTTTATATGACAGAGTACTAGGGCCACACTGAAGAAAAAGGATAAAGTCATAAATTTATGAGGCTGGTTCTTTCTGCAGAAAAGCTACATATTGTTTTTACAGTTTTGATACTTATGACAATGTGATACTTAATATTCTGGCACATCAGCATGTCTTTGTTTATGAAACCATACTGAAGTACAATTTCACGAAATGCCCCACATCTGTCATTTTAACAACTGTCCTCCTTTAACCCTCCCGTTGTCCCGAGGTCAAAATGACCCACGTCCGCTTATACACACACACATACATATCTCTCGCCTCATCCTCGGGGTCAATATGACCCACGTCCGCTTATACACATACATATCTCTCGCTTTATGCCCCGGGTCAAAATGACCCACGTGTGTGTGGTTTCTTTCCCCCAAACCCTCCCGTTGTCCCGGGGTCAAGATGACCCACGTACGCTTATCCCTCCCGTTGTCCCGAGGTCAAAATGACCCACGTACGCTTATCCCTCCCGTTGTCCCGAGGTCAAAATGACCCACGTACGCTTATACACACACACATACATATCTCTCGCCTCATCCTCGGGGTCAATATGACCCACGTCCGCTTATACACATACATATCTCTCGCTTTATGCCCACGTGTCAAAATGACCCACGTGTGTGTGGTTTCTTTCCCCCCAACCCTCCCGTTGTCCCGGGGTCAAGATGACCCACGTACGCTTATACAGATACATATCTCCCGGGTCAAAACGACCCACGTCCGTTTTGTGTTTTATCCCCCAACCCTGCCCTTATCCCGGGGTCGAAATGACCCACGTCCGCTTATACAGATACATATCTCTCCCTCTATCCCCCGGGTCAAAATGACCCACGTCCGTTTTGTGTTTTCTCCCCCCAACCCTCCCGTTGTCCCGGGGTCAAAATGACCCACGTACGCTTATACACACACACACATACGTATCTCTCGCCTCATCCTCGGGGTCACACACACGTGGGTCATTTTGACCCGGGGATAAGGGCAGGGTTGGGGGAGAGAAACACACACGGACGTGGGTCATATCGACCCCGGGGGATAAGGGGAGGGTTGGGGGGAGAGAAACACACACGGACGTGGGTCATATCGACCCCGGGGGATAAGGGGAGGGTTGGGGGGAGAGAAACACACACGGACGTGGGTCATATCGACCCCGGGGGATAAGGGGAGGGTTGGTGGAGAGAAACACACACGGACGTGGGTCATTCTGACCCCGGGATAAGGGCCTGGGGTTGGGGGGAGAAACACACACGGACGTGGGTCATTTTGACCCCGGGGATGAGGCGATGGGATATGTATATGTGTATAAGCGTACGTGGGTCATTTTGACCTCGGGACAACGGGAGGGTTAACCCCCTTTCAGAGCTTTATTTTTTATGGGTAGATATAGAGACACAACACACTCTGTTGTAACTTGTTTGACTTTTATTTTGAAGAGCATGGAAATAGGAAGTGTTTTTACTTTGAAGACAGGAAGTAGAATGATATGTTTTGTTGACGCTAACAATGATGATGATGATGATATGTAGAGAAAAATATATACATGCCGGGTGCGAGAGCGCGTTCTGAATCACTTGAACAGTTTGTACCGCAGTTCTGCAAGTAAAGTGATTCCGTTCATACAAGACGTGTCTTGGTCCTCATTAGAAGCTCCACTTCACTACACAATCCTCAAACAGGGGACTTCTCCTCTCCTCTCATTCTAATAATGCAGGGTCACTCTCTCCCCCAGGTTTTGTCTCCCGGAAAACGCCGACGTGTAGATCAGGGTCACCCGAGCATCTCGGTCCAGACTGCAGCCTTCTAGGTGGTCCACAGCCTGATCTGGGCCTGATTTAGGGTCGAAGCTGCACCAATGTTTGCAAGCAGAGAATGTCGATTAAACCGCTTCAGTTGTACTACACCGTTTCCGCCAAAAGAGGGAGTCCTTGCCTAAGGAATAAACTTCAAGTGACCGTGTATTTGCCAAAGGGCCAGTGTATGGTCTGATACTTTACTCTATTTGAATTGAAGGCAGGGAGTTCAATTTAATGCAATTCAATACATTTATAATACAGCAGAGCGAGCAAGTCAGTCATTTACTCCTCAGCTGATGTGCCTACTATTGCTGTGACGACTTGTAAACCTTGTACAATAAATGACCAGACTCTGACACCGGAGACTTTTTTATTTTTTTTTATTTTCACTCATCGATGTTTGACACATATTATTTCACATGTTACAAAAACCTGGGAAACACCGCACGGTTCACCTTTCAATTGGCACGATGGCCGAGATCACGGGAACGTTCCCCGGGGCTCTGTACCAGTGTGCTGTGATACTGTGAGCCGAGTAGAATACACACTGCAGCCTGCGCCTGGTCACAAATGCCAATAGACAAATAGAAAGACAACAATTCAGAGAGATGGAGTCAAAGATATTTAGAGAAAGAGAAACATACAGAGAGATAGAGAGAGATAGAGAGAGAGAGAGAGAGAGAGAGAGAGAGAGAGACAGACAGACAGACAGACAGACAGACAGACAGACAGACAGACAGACAGACAGACAGACAGACAGACAGACAGACAGACAGACAGACAGACAGACAGACATAAGAGTGAGAGAGAGAGAGAGAGGAAGAGAAAGACGACCAATAAGTGTGCGCGTGTGGTGTGGTGTGTGTGTGTGTGTGCGTGCACATGTGAACAGGAGATTAAAAATGATAACCGTCTAGTTCAGCGTACCTTTATTTTAGTAGAATGAAAAGTACAGGCGCGCAACAGGCACTCGGCTACATGCGTTTTTTTCGTTCACATTCCACTGTGTGGGGGAGGGCACAGAGTGTGTGTGTGGAGCAGAACAGGGGGGGGGGGAGTGTATGTACAGAGGCCCTTCTACATTATGTCTGCTCATATTGAATACTTTTCATTAGACACAAACAATTTCTCTAGCTTATGATCTACCAGTATAACATAAGCAATGCTATATTTTACACATATTACATTTTCCACACTCTCAATCTCTCTCTTTATTCCTCCGTCTTTTTCTGCCTCTCTCTCACTCTCATGTATGTCTCTCTCTCTCTCTCTCTCTAGATAAGAGATAAGATAAACCTTTATTAGTTTGTCTTGAAAAATGCAACAATGTATTTGAAACAAAAAAAAGCCCCTTTGGAAGACAACACTTTAACTTTTAAAAAGTATCTGAAAATCAGACTGAGTCCAGCTTTCCCGAAAAAATGACAGAGTCCAGCTTTGAAACAAACGTAACTGTATGTTTCTTGGGTGCTTAGTGCCTTCGAGCCCACGGCCTGTTCTGTGTAGTCGTGTTTGGAGCAACAAAAAAAAAAGAGATTGAAACCATAAAGTTTTTTTTTGTCTTGAAAAATTCAACAATGTATTTGAAACAAAAAAAAAGCCCCTTTGGAAGAAAAAACTTTAACTTTTTAAAACATATCTGAAAATCAGACTGAGTCCAGCTTTCCCGAAAATCAGACAGAG
The DNA here is from genome assembly GCA_023566465.1 of Cottus gobio. Lineage (NCBI taxonomy): Eukaryota > Metazoa > Chordata > Actinopteri > Perciformes > Cottidae > Cottus > Cottus gobio. Next base: position 4,718,068 of record CM042220.1, read on the forward strand.
TCCAGCTTTCTCGGAAATCCGACAGAGTCCAGCTTTCTCGAAAATCCCCCCTCTTTCCTCCTCACTGACTGCATTTATCACTTGGCGCTGTGCTGTACGACAGCTGCGCGCTCCCGTCTTTCTTCCTCACTGACTGCATGTCTCGCTGTCTCTCTGGTCTTGAACTTTGAAAACATTCAACAATGTATGTTCAGATTTTTTTTTCTCCATATCGTTCACACCTCGGTCAGCTTCCTCTTTAGGAGCTCCTGTCCCAGCTTTTGCTCGAGGTAAAAAGAAAATGGTCCCATGTGATGTTGTGCACTTTTTAAGTAAAAAAAAAAAAAAAAAAAAGCGTCTCTGGGTACAGTGTCAGGCCATTTATTGTACAACGTTTACAAGTCGTCACAGCGATGGTAGCCACAGACACTGAATATCGCTTCCTCCACGAGACCAGTCACCCTTGGCTCTGGAGCTGCATATGAGAAACTTGGCTCGCTGCTGTAGGAGAGCTGCGCGCTCCCCTCTTTCATTCTTGCTCCTCACTGACTGCACGTATCACTTGGCGCTCTGAGCTGCGCGTTCCCCTCTTTCCCCTCCACACTGACTGCACGTATCAATTGGCGCTCTGGTTGCTGTACGACAGCTGCGAGCTGCCTTCTTTCCCCTCCTCACTGACTGCACGTATAGCTTGGCGCTCTGAGCTGCGCGTTCCCCTCTTTCCCCTCCTCACTGACTGCACGTATCAATTGGCGCTCTGCTTGCTGTACGACAGCTGCTAGCTGCCTTCTTTCCCCTCCTCACTGACTGCACGTATCACTTGGCGCTCTGAGCTGCGAGTTCACTCTCTTTCTCTCTATCTTTCTGGTCTTGAACTTTGAAAACATTCAACAATGTATGTTCAGATTATTTTTTCTCCATATCGTTCACACCTCGGTCAGCTTCCTCTTTAGGAGCTCCTGTCCCAGCTTTTGCTCGAGGTAAAAAGAAAATGGTCCCCTGTGATGTTGTGCACTTTTTTTGGTAACTTGTGAAATAATATGTGTCAAACATAGATGAGTGAAAAGTAAAAAAAAAAAAAAAAAAAAAAAAGTCTCTGGGTACAGTGTCAGGCCATTTATTGTACAACGTTTACAAGTCGTCACAGCGATGGTAGCCACAGACACTGAATATCGCTTCCTCCACGAGACCAGTCACCCTTGGCTCTGGAGCTGCATATGAGAAACTTGGCTCGCTGCTGTAGGAGAGCTGCGCGCTCCCCTCTTTCATTCTTGCTCCTCACTGACTGCACGTATCACTTGGCGCTCTGAGCTGCGCGTTCCCCTCTTTCCCCTCCTCACTGACTGCACGTATCACTTGGCGCTCTGTTTGCTGTACGACAGCTGCGAGCTGCCTTCTTTCCCCTCCTCACTGACTGCACGTATCACTTGGCGCTCTGAGCTGCGCGTTCCCCTCTTTCCCCTCCTCACTGACTGCACGTATCACTTGGCGCTCTGCTTGCTGTACGACAGCTGAGAGCTGCCTTCTTTCCCCTCCTCACTGACTGCACGTATCACTTGGCGCTCTGCTTGCTGTACGACAGCTGAGAGCTGCCTTCTTTCCCCTCCTCACTGACTGCACGTATCACTTGGCGCTCTGAGCTGCGCGTTCCCCTCTTTCCCCTCCTCACTGACTGCACGTATCACTTGGCGCTCTGAATTGCTGTACGACAGCTGCGAGCTGCCTTCTTTCCCCTCCTCACTGACTGCACGTATCACTTGGCGCTCTGAGCTGCGCGTTCACTCTCTTTCTCTCTATCTTTCTGGTCTTGAACTTTGAAAACATTCAACAATGTATGTTCAGATTATTTTTTCTCCATATCGTTCACACCTCGGTCAGCTTCCTCTTTAGGAGCTCCTGTCCCAGGTTTTGCTCGAGGTAAAAAGAAAATGGTCCCATGTGATGTTGTGCACTTTTTTTGGTAACTTGTGAAGTAATATGTGTCAAACATAGATGAGTGAAAAGTAAAAAAAAAAAAAAAAAAAAAACGTCTCTGGGTACAGTGTCAGGCCATTTATTGTACAACGTTTACAAGTCGTCACAGCGATAGCCACAGACACTGAATATCGCTTCCTCCACGAGACCAGTCACCCTTGGCTCTGGAGCTGCATATGAGAAACTTGGCTCGCTGCTGTAGGAGAGCTGCGCGCTCCCCTCTTTCATTCTTGCTCCTCACTGACTGCACGTATCACTTGGCGCTCTGAGCTGCGCGTTCCCCTCTTTCCCCTCCTCACTGACTGCACGTATCACTTGGCGCTCTGCTTGCTGTACGACAGCTGCGAGCTGCCTTCTTTCCCCTCCTCACTGACTGCACGTATCACTTGGCGCTCTGAGCTGCGCGTTCCCCTCTTTCCCCTCCTCACTGACTGCACGTATCACTTGGCGCTCTGCTTGCTGTACGACAGCTGAGAGCTGCCTTCTTTCCCCTCCTCACTGACTGCACGTATCACTTGGCGCTCTGCTTGCTGTACGACAGCTGCGAGCTGCCTTCTTTCCCCTCCTCACTGACTGCACGTATCAATTGGCGCTCTGTTTGCTGTACGACAGCTGCGAGCTGCCTTCTTTCCCCTCCTCACTGACTGCACGTATCACTTGGCGCTCTGAGCTGCGCGTTCACTATCTTTCTCTCTATCTTTCTGGTCTTGAACTTTGAAAACATTCAACAGTGTATGTTCAGATTATTTTTTCTCCATATCGTTCACACCTCGGTCAGCTTCCTCTTTAGGAGCTCCTGTCCCAGCTTTTGCTCGAGGTAAAAAGAAAATGGTCCCCTGTGATGTTGTGAACTTTTTTTGGTAACTTGTGAAATAATATGTGTCAAACATAGATGAGTGAAAAGTAAAAAAAAAAAAAAAAAAAAAAAAGTCTCTGGGTACAGTGTCAGGCCATTTATTGTACAACGTTTACAAGTCGTCACAGCGATGGTAGCCACAGACACTGAATATCGCTTCCTCCACGAGACCAGTCACCCTTGGCTCTGGAGCTGCATATGAGAAACTTGGCTCGCTGCTGTAGGAGAGCTGCGCGCTCCCCTCTTTCATTCTTGCTCCTCACTGACTGCACGTATCACTTGGCGCTCTGAGCTGCGCGTTCCCCTCTTTCCCCTCCTCACTGACTGCACGTATCACTTGGCGCTCTGCTTGCTGTACGACAGCTGCGAGCTGCCTTCTTTCCCCTCCTCACTGACTGCACGTATCACTTGGCGCTCTGAGCTGCGCGTTCCCCTCTTTCCCCTCCTCACTGACTGCACGTATCACTTGGCGCTCTGCTTGCTGTACGACAGCTGAGAGCTGCCTTCTTTCCCCTCCTCACTGACTGCACGTATCATTTGGCGCTCTGAGCTGCGCGTTCCCCTCTTTCCCCTCCTCACTGACTGCACGTATCACTTGGCGCTCTGCTTGCTGTACGACAGCTGAGAGCTGCCTTCTTTCCCCTCCTCACTGACTGCACGTATCACTTGGCGCTCTGAGCTGCGCGTTCACTCTCTTTCTCTCTATCTTTCTGGTCTTGAACTTTGAAAACATTCAACAATGTATGTTCAGATTATTTTTTCTCCATATCGTTCACACCTCGGTCAGCTTCCTCTTTAGGAGCTCCTGTCCCAGCTTTTGCTCGAGGTAAAAAGAAAATGGTCCCCTGTGATGTTGTGCACTTTTTTTGGTAACTTGTGAAATAATATGTGTCAGCTGCGAGCTGCCTTCTTTCCCCTCCTCACTGACTGCACGTATCACTTGGCGCTCTGAGCTGCGCGTTCCCCTCTTTCCCCTCCTCACTGACTGCACGTATCACTTGGCGCTCTGCTTGCTGTACGACAGCTGAGAGCTGCCTTCTTTCCCCTCCTCACTGACTGCACGTATCATTTGGCGCTCTGAGCTGACTGCACGTATCACTTGGCGCTCTGCTTGCTGTACGACAGCTGAGAGCTGCCTTCTTTCCCCTCCTCACTGACTGCACGTATCACTTGGCGCTCTGAGCTGCGCGTTCCCCTCTTTCCCCTCCTCACTGACTGCACGTATCACTTGGCGCTCTGCTTGCTGTACGACAGCTGAGAGCTGCCTTCTTTCCCCTCCTCACTGACTGCACGTATCACTTGGCGCTCTGAGCTGCGCGTTCACTCTCTTTCTCTCTATCTTTCTGGTCTTGAACTTTGAAAACATTCAACAATGTATGTTCAGATTATTTTTTCTCCATATCGTTCACACCTCGGTCAGCTTCCTCTTTAGGAGCTCCTGTCCCAGCTTTTGCTCGAGGTAAAAAGAAAATGGTCCCCTGTGATGTTGTGCACTTTTTTTGGTAACTTGTGAAATAATATGTGTCAAACATAGATGAGTGAAAAGTTAAAAAAAAAAAAAAAAAAAAAACGTCTCTGGGTACAGTGTCAGGCCATTTATTGTACAACGTTTACAAGTCGTCACAGCGATGGTAGCCACAGACACTGAATATCGCTTCCTCCACGAGACCAGTCACCCTTGGCTCTGGAGCTGCATATGAGAAACTTGGCTCGCTGCTGTAGGAGAGCTGCGCGCTCCCCTCTTTCATTCTTGCTCCTCACTGACTGCACGTATCACTTGGCGCTCTGCTTGCTGTACGACAGCTGCGAGCTGCCTTCTTTCCCCTCCTCACTGACTGCACGTATCACTTGGCGCTCTGAGCTGCGCGTTCCCCTCTTTCCCCTCCTCACTGACTGCACGTATCACTTGGCGCTCTGCTTGCTGTACGACAGCTGCGAGCTGCCTTCTTTCCCCTCCTCACTGACTGCACGTATAGCTTGGCGCTCTGAGCTGCGCGTTCCCCTCTTTCCCCTCCTCACTGACTGCACGTATCACTTGGCGCTCTGCTTGCTGTACGACAGCTGAGAGCTGCCTTCTTTCCCCTCCTCACTGACTGCACGTATCACTTGGCGCTCTGAGCTGCGAGTTCACTCTCTTTCTCTCTATCTTTCTGGTCTTGAACTTTGAAAACATTCAACAATGTATGTTCAGATTATTTTTTCTCCATATCGTTCACACCTCGGTCAGCTTCCTCTTTAGGAGCTCCTGTCCCAGCTTTTGCTCGAGGTAAAAAGAAAATGGTCCCCTGTGATGTTGTGCACTTTTTTTGGTAACTTGTGAAATAATATGTGTCAAACATAGATGAGTGAAAAGTAAAAAAAAAAAAAAAAAAAAAAAAGTCTCTGGGTACAGTGTCAGGCCATTTATTGTACAACGTTTACAAGTCGTCACAGCGATGGTAGCCACAGACACTGAATATCGCTTCCTCCACGAGACCAGTCACCCTTGGCTCTGGAGCTGCATATGAGAAACTTGGCTCGCTGCTGTAGGAGAGCTGCGCGCTCCCCTCTTTCATTCTTGCTCCTCACTGACTGCACGTATCACTTGGCGCTCTGAGCTGCGCGTTCCCCTCTTTCCCCTCCTCACTGACTGCACGTATCACTTGGCGCTCTGCTTGCTGTACGACAGCTGCGAGCTGCCTTCTTTCCCCTCCTCACTGACTGCACGTATCACTTGGCGCTCTGAGCTGCGCGTTCCCCTCTTTCCCCTCCTCACTGACTGCACGTATCACTTGGCGCTCTGCTTGCTGTACGACAGCTGAGAGCTGCCTTCTTTCCCCTCCTCACTGACTGCACGTATCACTTGGCGCTCTGCTTGCTGTACGACAGCTGAGAGCTGCCTTCTTTCCCCTCCTCACTGACTGCACGTATCACTTGGCGCTCTGAGCTGCGCGTTCCCCTCTTTCCCCTCCTCACTGACTGCACGTATCACTTGGCGCTCTGAATTGCTGTACGACAGCTGCGAGCTGCCTTCTTTCCCCTCCTCACTGACTGCACGTATCACTTGGCGCTCTGAGCTGCGCGTTCACTCTCTTTCTCTCTATCTTTCTGGTCTTGAACTTTGAAAACATTCAACAATGTATGTTCAGATTATTTTTTCTCCATATCGTTCACACCTCGGTCAGCTTCCTCTTTAGGAGCTCCTGTCCCAGGTTTTGCTCGAGGTAAAAAGAAAATGGTCCCATGTGATGTTGTGCACTTTTTTTGGTAACTTGTGAAGTAATATGTGTCAAACATAGATGAGTGAAAAGTAAAAAAAAAAAAAAAAAAAAACGTCTCTGGGTACAGTGTCAGGCCATTTATTGTACAACGTTTACAAGTCGTCACAGCGATAGCCACAGACACTGAATATCGCTTCCTCCACGAGACCAGTCACCCTTGGCTCTGGAGCTGCATATGAGAAACTTGGCTCGCTGCTGTAGGAGAGCTGCGCGCTCCCCTCTTTCATTCTTGCTCCTCACTGACTGCACGTATCACTTGGCGCTCTGAGCTGCGCGTTCCCCTCTTTCCCCTCCTCACTGACTGCACGTATCACTTGGCGCTCTGCTTGCTGTACGACAGCTGCGAGCTGCCTTCTTTCCCCTCCTCACTGACTGCACGTATCACTTGGCGCTCTGAGCTGCGCGTTCCCCTCTTTCCCCTCCTCACTGACTGCACGTATCACTTGGCGCTCTGCTTGCTGTACGACAGCTGAGAGCTGCCTTCTTTCCCCTCCTCACTGACTGCACGTATCACTTGGCGCTCTGCTTGCTGTACGACAGCTGCGAGCTGCCTTCTTTCCCCTCCTCACTGACTGCACGTATCACTTGGCGCTCTGAGCTGCGCGTTCCCCTCTTTCCCCTCCTCACTGACTGCACGTATCAATTGGCGCTCTGTTTGCTGTACGACAGCTGCGAGCTGCCTTCTTTCCCCTCCTCACTGACTGCACGTATCACTTGGCGCTCTGAGCTGCGCGTTCACTATCTTTCTCTCTATCTTTCTGGTCTTGAACTTTGAAAACATTCAACAGTGTATGTTCAGATTATTTTTTCTCCATATCGTTCACACCTCGGTCAGCTTCCTCTTTAGGAGCTCCTGTCCCAGCTTTTGCTCGAGGTAAAAAGAAAATGGTCCCCTGTGATGTTGTGAACTTTTTTTGGTAACTTGTGAAATAATATGTGTCAAACATAGATGAGTGAAAAGTAAAAAAAAAAAAAAAAAAAAAAAAAGTCTCTGGGTACAGTGTCAGGCCATTTATTGTACAACGTTTACAAGTCGTCACAGCGATGGTAGCCACAGACACTGAATATCGCTTCCTCCACGAGACCAGTCACCCTTGGCTCTGGAGCTGCATATGAGAAACTTGGCTCGCTGCTGTAGGAGAGCTGCGCGCTCCCCTCTTTCATTCTTGCTCCTCACTGACTGCACGTATCACTTGGCGCTCTGAGCTGCGCGTTCCCCTCTTTCCCCTCCTCACTGACTGCACGTATCACTTGGCGCTCTGCTTGCTGTACGACAGCTGAGAGCTGCCTTCTTTCCCCTCCTCACTGACTGCACGTATCATTTGGCGCTCTGAGCTGCGCGTTCCCCTCTTTCCCCTCCTCACTGACTGCACGTATCACTTGGCGCTCTGCTTGCTGTACGACAGCTGAGAGCTGCCTTCTTTCCCCTCCTCACTGACTGCACGTATCACTTGGCGCTCTGAGCTGCGAGTTCCCCTTTTTCCCCTCCTCACTGACTGCACGTATCAATTGGCGCTCTGCTTGCTGTACGACAGCTGAGAGCTGCCTTCTTTCCCCTCCTCACTGACTGCACGTATCACTTGGCGCTCTGAGCTGCGCGTTCCCCTCTTTCCCCTCATCACTGACTGCACGTATCAATTGGCGCTCTGCTTGCTGTACGACAGCTGCGAGCTGCCTTCTTTCCCCTCCTCACTGACTGCACGTATCACTTGGCGCTCTGAGCTGCGCGTTCACTCTCTTTCTCTCTATCTTTCTGGTCTTGAACTTTGAAAACATTCAACAATGTATGTTCAGATTATTTTTTCTCCATATCGTTCACACCTCGGTCAGCTTCCTCTTTAGGAGCTCCTGTCCCAGCTTTTGCTCGAGGTAAAAAGAAAATGGTCCCCTGTGATGTTGTGCACTTTTTTTGGTAACTTGTGAAATAATATGTGTCAGCTGCGAGCTGCCTTCTTTCCCCTCCTCACTGACTGCACGTATCACTTGGCGCTCTGAGCTGCGCGTTCCCCTCTTTCCCCTCCTCACTGACTGCACGTATCACTTGGCGCTCTGCTTGCTGTACGACAGCTGAGAGCTGCCTTCTTTCCCCTCCTCACTGACTGCACGTATCATTTGGCGCTCTGAGCTGACTGCACGTATCACTTGGCGCTCTGCTTGCTGTACGACAGCTGAGAGCTGCCTTCTTTCCCCTCCTCACTGACTGCACGTATCACTTGGCGCTCTGAGCTGCGCGTTCCCCTCTTTCCCCTCCTCACTGACTGCACGTATCACTTGGCGCTCTGCTTGCTGTACGACAGCTGAGAGCTGCCTTCTTTCCCCTCCTCACTGACTGCACGTATCACTTGGCGCTCTGAGCTGCGCGTTCACTCTCTTTCTCTCTATCTTTCTGGTCTTGAACTTTGAAAACATTCAACAATGTATGTTCAGATTATTTTTTCTCCATATCGTTCACACCTCGGTCAGCTTCCTCTTTAGGAGCTCCTGTCCCAGCTTTTGCTCGAGGTAAAAAGAAAATGGTCCCCTGTGATGTTGTGCACTTTTTTTGGTAACTTGTGAAATAATATGTGTCAAACATAGATGAGTGAAAAGTTAAAAAAAAAAAAAAAAAAAAAAACGTCTCTGGGTACAGTGTCAGGCCATTTATTGTACAACGTTTACAAGTCGTCACAGCGATGGTAGCCACAGACACTGAATATCGCTTCCTCCACGAGACCAGTCACCCTTGGCTCTGGAGCTGCATATGAGAAACTTGGCTCGCTGCTGTAGGAGAGCTGCGCGCTCCCCTCTTTCATTCTTGCTCCTCACTGACTGCACGTATCACTTGGCGCTCTGCTTGCTGTACGACAGCTGCGAGCTGCCTTCTTTCCCCTCCTCACTGACTGCACGTATCACTTGGCGCTCTGAGCTGCGCGTTCCCCTCTTTCCCCTCCTCACTGACTGCACGTATCACTTGGCGCTCTGCTTGCTGTACGACAGCTGCGAGCTGCCTTCTTTCCCCTCCTCACTGACTGCACGTATCACTTGGCGCTCTGAGCTGCGCGTTCCCCTCTTTCCCCTCCTCACTGACTGCACGTATCACTTGGCGCTCTGCTTGCTGTACGACAGCTGAGAGCTGCCTTCTTTCCCCTCCTCACTGACTGCACGTATCACTTGGCGCTCTGAGCTGCGCGTTCCCCTCTTTCCCCTCCTCACTGACTGCACGTATCACTTGGCGCTCTGCTTGCTGTACGACAGCTGCGAGCTGCCTTCTTTCCCCTCCTCACTGACTGCACGTATCACTTGGCGCTCTGAGCTGCGCGTTCACTCTCTTTCTCTCTATCTTTCTGGTCTTGAACTTTGAAAACATTCAACAATGTATGTTCAGATTATTTTTTCTCCATATCGTTCACAACTCGGTCAGCTTCCTCTTTAGGAGCTCCTGTCCCAGGTTTTGCTCGAGGTAAAAAGAAAATGGTCCCATGTGATGTTGTGCACTTTTTTTGGTAACTTGTGAAGTAATATGTGTCAAACATAGATGAGTGAAAAGTAAAAAAAAAAAAAAAAAAAAAACGTCTCTGGGTACAGTGTCAGGCCATTTATTGTACAACGTTTACAATTCGTCACAGCGATGGTAGCCACAGACACTGAATATCGCTTCCTCCACGAGACCAGTCACCCTTGGCTCTGGAGCTGCATATGAGAAACTTGGCTCGCTGCTGTAGGAGAGCTGCGCGCTCCCCTCTTTCATTCTTGCTCCTCACTGACTGCACGTATCACTTGGCGCTCTGAGCTGCGCGTTCCCCTCTTTCCCCTCCTCACTGACTGCACGTATCACTTGGCGCTCTGCTTGCTGTACGACAGCTGCGAGCTGCCTTCTTTCCCCTCCTCACTGACTGCACGTATCACTTGGCGCTCTGAGCTGCGCGTTCCCCTCTTTCCCCTCCTCACTGACTGCACGTATCACTTGGCGCTCTGCTTGCTGTACGACAGCTGAGAGCTGCCTTCTTTCCCCTCCTCACTGACTGCACGTATCACTTGGCGCTCTGAGCTGCGAGTTCCCCTTTTTCCCCTCCTCACTGACTGCACGTATCAATTGGCGCTCTGCTTGCTGTACGACAGCTGAGAGCTGCCTTCTTTCCCCTCCTCACTGACTGCACGTATCACTTGGCGCTCTGAGCTGCGCGTTCCCCTCTTTCCCCTCATCACTGACTGCACGTATCAATTGGCGCTCTGCTTGCTGTACGACAGCTGCGAGCTGCCTTCTTTCCCCTCCTCACTGACTGCACGTATCACTTGGCGCTCTGAGCTGCGCGTTCACTCTCTTTCTCTCTATCTTTCTGGTCTTGAACTTTGAAAACATTCAACAATGTATGTTCAGATTATTTTTTCTCCATATCGTTCACACCTCGGTCAGCTTCCTCTTTAGGAGCTCCTGTCCCAGCTTTTGCTCGAGGTAAAAAGAAAATGGTCCCATGTGATGTTGTGCACTTTTTTTGGTAGCTTGTGAAATAATATGTGTCAAACATAGATGAGTGAAAAGTAAAAAAATAAATAAAAAAAACGTCTCTGGGTACAGTGTCAGGCCATTTATTGTACAACGTTTACAAGTCGTCACAGCGATGGTAGCCACAGACACTGAATATCGCTTCCTCCACGAGACCAGTCACCCTTGGCTCTGGAGCTGCATATGAGAAACTTGGCTCGCTGCTGTAGGAGAGCTGCGCGCTCCCCTCTTTCATTCTTGCTCCTCACTGACTGCACGTATCACTTGGCGCTCTGCTTGCTGTACGACAGCTGCGAGCTGCCTTCTTTCCCCTCCTCACTGACTGCACGTATCACTTGGCGCTCTGAGCTGCGCGTTCCCCTCTTTCCCCTCCTCACTGACTGCACGTATCACTTGGCGCTCTGAGCTGCGCGTTCACTCTCTTTCTCTCTATCTTTCTGGTCTTGAACTTTGAAAACATTCAACAATATATGTTCAGATTTTTTTTTTCTCCATATCGTTCACACCTCGGTCAGCTTCCTCTTTAGGAGCTCCCGCCCCAGCTTTTGCGAGGTAAAAATAAAATGGTCCCATGTGATGTTGTGCACTTTTTTTTTGTAACATGTGAAATAATATGTGTCGCACATAGATGAGTGAAAAGTAAAAACAAAAAATAGAAACGTCTATGGGTACAAAAAAAAATGCCCTTTTGGAAGAAACAACTTTAACTTTTAAAACATATCTGAAAATCAGACAGAGTCCAGCTTTCTCGAAAATCCCCCCCTCTGTCCTCCTCACTGACTGCAGTCAGTGAGGAAGAAAGACATGAGCGCGCAGCTGTCGTACAGCACAGCGCCAAGTGATAAATACATGTATTTATCACTTGGCGCTGTGCTGTACGACAGCTGCGCGCTCATGTCTTTCTTCCTCACTGACTGCATGTCTCGCTGTCTCTCTGGTCTTGAACTTTGAAGAAATCCAACAATGTATGTTCAGATTTCTTTCCTCCATATCGTTCACACCTCGGTCAGCTTCCTCTTTAGGAGCTCCCGCCCCAGCTTTTGCGAGGTAAAAAGAAAATGGTCCCATGTGATGTTGTGCACTTTTTTTGTAACGTGAAATAAGATGTGTCAAACATAGATGAGTGAAAAGTAAAAAAATAAAATAAAATAAAAACGTCTCTGGGTACAGAGTCAGGTCAATTATTGTACAAAGTTTACAAGTAGTCACAGCGATGGTAGCCACAGACACTGAAGCTCGGTTCCTCCACGAGACCAGTCACCGTTGGCTCTGGAGCTGCATATGAGACACTCGGCGCGCTGCTGTATGACCCCTGCCGCCCCCCCTCTCTCTCTTTCCTCCTCACTGACTGCATCCTTTAGAGACCCTCTCTGCAAATGGTCTCTCTCTCTCGCTCTCTCTCTCTCTCTCTTTCTCTCTCTCTCTCTCTCTCTCTCTCTCTCTCACTCTCTAAGAAATCTATCCAATGGTCCAGTGTATGTTCTGTGGACCACCTAGAAGGCTGCGGTCTGGACCGAGACGCTCGGGAGACCCTGATCTACACGTCGGCGTTTTCCGGGAGACAATCGAGCAAGTAAAGCTCCCCCACCCTGGGTTGAGAGAGTGACCCTGCATTATTAGAATGAGAGGAGGCAAGGCAAGGCAAGGAAAGGCAAGGCAAGGCAAGGCAAGGCAAGGCAAGGCAAGGCAAGGCAAGGCAAGGCAAGGCAAGGCAAGGCAAGGCAAGGCAAGGCAAGGCAAGGCAAGGCAAGGCAAGGCAAGGCAAGGCAAGGCAAGGCAAGGCAAGGCAAGTTTATTTGTATAGCACATTTCAACACAAGGTGATTCAAAGTGCTTCACATACAGCCATTAAAAGCATAAAAACACAATGCAGAATAAAAGATTTAAAAACAATTAAAAACAATTACACAATCCAAAATAAAAGATTTAAAAACAATTAAGAACAATCATTAAAACAATAAAAAACAGTTAGAAGGCAAAAAGCAGAAATAGATAGATACACAATTGAATAAAAGTTGAAGTGCAGTTTAAGATATAAAATGCAGTAGTGAAATGTAGAATCTGGTTTAATTAAAGGCAACAGCAAACAGAAAGGTCTTCAGTCTGGATTTAAAGAGGCTGAAGGTCTCTGCAGACCTGCAGCTCTCAGGGACCTTGTTCCAGATGTGTGGAGCAGAAAAGCTGAACGCTGCCTCTCCGTGTTTAGTTCTGACTCTTGGAACAGAAAGTAGACCCGTCCCAGACGACCTGAGGGGTCGGGATGGTTCATAAGGCAGCAGCAGATCACTAATGTATTTAGGCCCTAAACCATTCAAGGCTTTATAAACCAGCAGCAGGATTTTAAAGGAGAGGAGAAGTCCCCTGTTTGAGGAGTGTGTTGTGTCTCTATGTCTACCCATAAAATAAAGCTGTATTACAAATGTATTGAATTGCATTAAATTGAACTCCCTGCCTTCAATTCAAATAGAGTAAAGTATCAGACCATACACTGGCCCTTTGGCAAATACACGGTCACTTGAAGTTTATTCCTTAGGCAAGGACTCCCCCTCTTGGCGGAAACGGTGTACTACAACTGAAGCGGTGCTCTGCCTGCAAAAATTGGTGCAGTTTCGACACTAAATCAGGCCCAGATCAGGCTGTGGATCACCTAGAAGGCTGCGGTCTGGACCGAGACGCTCGGGAGACCCTGATCTACACGTCGGCGTTTTCCGGGAGACAATCGAGCAAGTAAAGCTCCCCCACCCTGGGTTGAGAGAGTGACCCTGCATTATTAGAATGAGAGGAGAGGAGAAGTCCCCTGTTCGAGGAGTGTGTTGTGTCTCTATGTCTACCCATAAAATAAAGCTGTATTACAAATGTATTGAATTGCATTAAATTGAACTCCCTGCCTTCAATTCAAATAGAGTAAAGTATCAGACCATACACTGGCCCTTTGGCAAATACACGGTCACTTGAAGTTTATTCCTTAGGCAAGGACTCCCTCTCTTGGCGGAAACGGTGTACTACAACTGAAGCGGTGCTCTGCCTGCAAACATTGGTGCAGTTTCGACACTAAATCAGGCCCAGATCAGGCTGTGGATCACCTAGAAGGCTGCGGTCTGGACCGAGACGCTCGGGAGACCCTGATCTACACGTCGGCGTTTTCCGGGAGACAATCGAGCAAGTAAAGCTCCCCCACCCTGGGTTGAGAGAGTGACCCTGCATTATTAGAATGAGAGGAGAGGAGAAGTCCCCTGTTCGAGGAGTGTGTTGTGTCTCTATGTCTACCCATAAAATAAAGCTGTATTACAAATGTATTGAATTGCATTAAATTGAACTCCCTGCCTTCAATTCAAATAGAGTAAAGTATCAGACCATACACTGGCCCTTTGGCAAATACACGGTCACTTGAAGTTTATTCCTTAGGCAAGGACTCCCTCTCTTGGCGGAAACGGTGTACTACAACTGAAGCGGTGCTCTGCCTGCAAACATTGGTGCAGTTTCGACACTAAATCAGGCCCAGATCAGGCTGTGGATCACCTAGAAGGCTGCGGTCTGGACCGAGACGCTCGGGAGACCCTGATCTACACGTCAGAGGTCTCCGGGAGAGAATCTAGGAGCGAGTTAAGCCGCCTCACTGCCTGTAAAGGTGTCCTTTATTCGGATCAAACACAGTGTTTTTTGTCCCTGCAGCATGATGAGAGCAGAGGACAAGTCCCCTGTTTTGCCTGAGGTGCTTGATTATTATTAAAATACATTGTGGGTGTCTGGAGGGGGATCACGAGAGCTCCAGAGACCTCCAGGGCTGTTAACTGGTCGTTTTAACCCAGCAGAGAGGCCTCTACAATAGGGCACAGAGCAATGGGAAGGCACCTCACACAGACTTGTCACACTCTGTCTGGGTCCAACTAAATCATCTGACCCCCCACGGAAGATTGTAAACAAAAAAAAATAACTGTATGTTTTTTTGGATTAGTGTGTTTAATGCACATTACTAACTCTACTTCTTCTCGGGAGCCTCTGTGCTTCCTCTCCTCAAGCTTCCACGGATTGTGGTTATCTGGAGCCGGTCCTGCTCCCTGCCATGGCGGGCCTGCTGATGCCCCTCATCTCTGCCTCCGTCTGCTGGCCTGGATCGTGGTCGTCTGGGTCGTGGTCCATGCCTACTACTCATTGCGTGAATCATTTTCTGTGATTTTCATTGAATGTACTGTAACTCTGTTACGTTGATTCTGTACACATAACATCTATTGCTTCTGTCCATTCGGGGAGAGGGATCCTCCTCTGTTGCTCTCCCTCGGGTTTCTTCCCTTCTTGTTTTTCCCTGTAAAAAGGTTTTCATCACATCACATGTGGCATCATCACAGGCAGCCCAGAACTTTATGCGGAAAGACCATTCAATTTCACCATTTTATGTTTACATCCTCTGTAAACTAAACACACAATACGAGTCAACAACCTGGACTTTGTAGCCGTAATGTAGGTCTGGATGTTGTATTGTACTCGAGCTATTTGACTCAAGTTTTAGGGACACGGCTTGACTCTGGTGTGTGTTGGGTGGACACAATGCTCGATATTGAGCCGGTAAACCACGATGCCTCTCGAGTCCGAGTTGTGCACCACGGTGAGGCTCCTCGAGCCTGAAGGCTCAGGACTTCCTAATGAAAGTGACCGAGTCCACGGCGGCTCAGGACTCTCTGATAATACGAGTCAACGACCTGGACTTTGTTTCCAATCACGTAGGTCTAGAGGATATATTGTACACGAGCCAGTTGACCGTACTTTCAAAAATATGTCTTGACTCTGATGTGAGTTGGGTGGACACAATGCTCCAGATAGAGCGGGTAAACTACGATACCTCTCCGGCCCGAGTTGGCCACCGCGATGAGGCTCCTCGGGTCCTCGGGTCCACGGTGGCTCACACTCCCTGATGAAAGTTGTCGAGCTCACGGTGGCTCAGGACTCCCCGATAATACGAGTCAACAACCTGGACATCGTAGCCGTAACGTGGGTCTGGAGGTTATATTGCACTCGAGCTATTCCACTCAACCTTTAGAGATGTGGCTTGACTCTGATGTGTGTTAGGTGTACAAGGTGCTCGAAATTAGATTTCACAGAGGGTAACAATGGGATTTTTGCCCACGGTGGCTCAGGACTCCCTGATAGTACGAGCAAAAAAACCCAGTCTTCGCACCCGTAATGTAAGTCTGGAGGTACGTGAGCTGGTTGAATTTACTTTCACAAACATGTTTTGACTATGACGTGTGTTGTGTGACACACGGTGCACGGGATTGAGGGGCTACACCGTGAAGCTTCTCGAGGCCGAGTTGACCACGACACTGAGGCTCCTGGAGACCACGGTCGCTCCGGACTCCCCGATGAAAGTTCTCGAGCCCACGGTGGCTCAGGACTCCCTGATGATAGTTGTCGCGCTCACGGTGGCTCATGACTTCCCGATAATACGAGTCAACAACCTGGACATCGTAGCCGTAATGTAGGTCTGGATGTTATATTGCACTCGAGCTATTCCACTCAACATTTAGAGACGTGGCTTATCTCTCTGATGTGTGTTGGGTGTACACAATGCTCGAGATTGAGGGGGTGAACCACGATGCCTCTCGGGCCCGAGTTGTCCACCACGGTGAGGCTCCTCGAGCCCACGATGGCTCACATGACACGATGAAAGTTATAGAGTCCACGGTGGCTCACATTCCCTGATGAAAGTTATAGAGTCCACGGTGGCTCACACTCCCTGACGAAAGTTCCCATGCCCACAGTGGCTCACTAATCCCTGATAATACAAGTAAAAAAAACCTGGTCTTCTTTATCGTAATGTAGGTCTGGATGTACGTGACCTGGTTGAATTTACTTTCACAAACAAGTTTTGACTCTGATGTGCGTTGGGTGGACACAATACTCGAGATTGAGCCGGTAAACCACGATGCCTCATGAGCCCGAGTTGTCCACCACGACGAGGCTCCTCGAGCCCACGATGGCTCACGTTCCCCGATGAAAGTTATAGAGTCCACGGTGGCTCACACTCCCCGGTGAAAGTTCCCATGCCCACAGTGGCTCACTACTCCCTGATAATACAAGTCAAAAACCTGGTCTTCTTTCTCGTAATGTAGGTCTGGATGTACGTGACCTGGTTGAATTTACTTTCACAAACATGTCTTGACTCCGATGTGCGTTGGGTGGATACAATGCTCGAGATTGAGGGGGTAAACCACGATGCCTCATGAGCCCGAGTTGGCCACCGCGATGAGGCTCCTCGAGCCGGATGTGCTTCACACTGCCTGATAACGCGATTGAAAAACCTGGTCTTCGCACCGGTCACGTAAGTCTGGAGTTTACATTGTACTCGAGCTAGTTGACTCTACTTTCAAAAAGGTGTCTTGTCCCAGATGTGTGTTGTGTGGACACACGGTGAACGAGATTGAGGGTGCAAAACCGTGAAGCTTCTCGAGGACGAGTTGACCGGGACACTGAGGCTCCTCGGGCCCACGGTCGCTCACGACTCCCCGATGAAAGTTCTCGAGCCCACGGTGGCTCAGGATTGTCTCGTGAAAGTTGCCGAGCTCACGGTGGCTCAGGACTCTCCGATAACACGGGTCAACAACCTGGACTTTGTAGCCGTAATGTAGGTCTGGATGTTTGGTATATTGTACTTGAGCTATTTGACTCAATTTCTTTTAGGGATATGTCTCGACTCTGATGTGCGTTGGGTGGACACAATGCTCGAGATCGAGGGTGGGGTGAACACCAATGTCTCTCGAGCCCCAGCCGTACACCGCGGTGAGGCTCCTCGAGCCCGAGGTGCCGCAGGACTTCCCGATGAAAGTTACAAAGTCCACTGTGGCTCAGGACTCCCCCGATAATACGAGTCAAAAACCTGGTCTTCGCACCAGTAATGTAGGTCTGGATGTACGTGACCTGGTTGAATTTACTTTCACAAACATGTCTTGACTCTGATGTGCGTTGGGTGGACACAATACTCGAGATTGAGCTGTTAAACCACGATGTCTCATGAGCCCGAGTTGTCCACCACGATGAGGCTCCTCGAGCCCACGATGGCTCACATTCCCCGATGAAAGTTATAAAGTCAACGGTGGCTCACACTCCCTGAAGAAAGTTCCCATGCCCACAGTGGCTCAGGACTCCCTGATAATACAAGTCAAAAACCTGGTCTTCTTTCTTGTAATGTAGGTCTGGATGTACGTGACCTGGTTGAATTTACTTTCAGAAACATGTCTTGACTCTGATGTGCGTTGGGTGGACACAATACTCGAGATTGAGCTGGTAAACGGCGATGCCTCATGAGCCCGAGTTGTCCACCACGATGAGGCTCCTCGAGCCCACGATGGCTCATGTTCCCTGATGAAAGTTATAGAGTCCACGGTGGCTCACATTCCCTGATGAAAGTTCCCATGCCCACAGTGGCTCACTACTCCCTGATAATACAAGTCAAAAACCTGTTTTTCTTTCTCGTAATGTAGGTCTGGATGTACGTGACCTGGTTGAATTTACTTTCAGAAACATGTCTTGACTCTGATGTGCGTTGGGTGGACACAATACTCGAGATTGAGCTGGTAAACCGCGATGCCTCATGAGCCCGAGTTGTCCACCACGATGAGGCTCCTCGAGGCCACGATGGCTCACATTCCCTGATGAAAGTTATAGAGTCCACGGTGGCTCACACTCCCTGATGAAAGTTATAGAGTCCACGGTGGCTCACACTCCCTGATGAAAGTTCCCATGCCCACAGTGGCTCACTACTCCCTGATAATACAAGTGAAAAACCTGGTCTTCTTTCTCGTAATGTAGGTCTGGATGTACGTGACCTGGTTGAATTTACTTTCAGAAACATGTCTTGACTCTGTTGTGCGTTGGGTGGACACAATACTCGAGATTGAGCGGGTAAACCGCGATGCCTCATGAGCCCGAGTTGTCCACCACGATGAGGCTCCTCGAGCCCACGATGGCTCACGTTCCCCGGTGAAAGTTATAGAGTCCACGGTGGCTCACACTCCCTGACGAAAGTTCCCATGCCCACAGTGGCTCACTACTCCCTGATAATACAAGGTAAAAACCTGGTCTTCTTTCTCGTAATGTAGGTCTGGATGTACGTGACCTGGTTTAATTTACTTTCACAAACATGTCTTGACTCTGATGTGCGTTGGGTGGACACAATACTCGAGATTGTGCTGGTAAACCGCGATGCCTCATGAGCCCGAGTTGTCCACCACGATGAGGCTCCTCGAGCCCACGATTGCTCACGTTCCCCGGTGAAAGTTATAGAGTCCACGGTGGCTCACACTCCCTGACGAAAGTTCCCATGACCACAGTGGCTCAGGACTCCCTGATAATACAAGTCAAAAACCTGGTCTTCTTTCTCGTAATGTAGGTCTGGATGTACGTGACCTGGTTAAATTTACTTTCACAAACATGTCTTGACTCTGATGTGCGTTGGGTGGACACAATACTCGAGATTGAGCTGGTAAACCGCGATGCCTCATGAGCCCGAGTTGTCCACCACGATGAGCCTCCTCGAGCCCACGATGGCTCACTTTCCCTGATGAAAGTTATAGAGTCCACGGTGGCTCACACTCCCTGATGAAAGTTATAGAGTCCACGGTGGCTCACACTCCCTGATGAAAGTTCCCATGCCCACAGTGGCTCACTACTCCCTGATAATACAAGTCAAAAACCTGGTCTTCTTTCTCGTAATGTAGGTCTGGATGTACGTGACCTGGTTGAATTTACTTTCAGAAACATGTCTTGACTCTGATGTGCGTTGGGTGGACACAATACTCGAGATTGAGCTGGTAAACCACGATGCCTCATGAGCCCGAGTTGTCCACCACGATGAGGCTCCTCGAGCCCACGATGGCTCACGTTCCCCGGTGAAAGTTATAGAGTCCACGGTGGCTCACACTCCCTGATGAAAGTTCCCATGCCCACAGTGGCTCACTACTCCCTGATAATACAAGGTAAAAACCTGGTCTTCTTTCTAGTAATGTAGGTCTGGATGTATGTGACCTGGTTTAATTTACTTTCACAAACATGTCTTGACTCTGATGTGCGTTGGGTGGACACAATACTCGAGATTGAGCGGGTAAACCGCGATGCCTCATGAGCCCGAGTTGTCCACCACGATGAGGCTCCTCGAGCCCACGATGGCTCACGTTCCCCGGTGAAAGTTATAGAGTCCACGGTGGCTCACACTCCCTGATGAAAGTTCCAATTCCCACAGTGGCTCAGGACTCCCTGATAATAAAAGTCAAAAACCTGGTCTTCTTTCTCGTAATGTAGGTCTGGATGTACGTGACCTGGTTGAATTTACTTTCAGAAACATGTCTTGACTCTGATGTGCGTTGGGTGGACACAATACGCGAGATTGAGCTGGTAAACCACGATGCCTCATGAGCCCGAGTTGTCCACCACGATGAGGCTCCTCGAGCCCACGATGGCTCACATTCCCTGATGAAAGTTATAGAGTCCACGGTGGCTCACCTTCCCCGATGAAAGTTATAGAGTCCACGGTGGCTCACACTCCCCGATGAAAGTTCCCATGCCCAGAGTGGCTCACTACTCCTTGATAATACAAGTCAAAAACCTGGTCTTCTTTCTCGTAACGTAGGTCTGGATGTACGTGACCTGGATGAATTTACTTTCACAAACACGTCTTGACTCTGATGTGCGTTGGGTGGACACAATGCTCGAGATTGAGGGGGTAAACCACGATGCCTCTCCAGCCCGAGTTGGCCACCGCGATGAGGCTCCTCGAGCCGGAGGTGCTTCACACTCCCTGATAACACGATTGAAAACCATGGTCTTCGCACCGGTCACGTAAGTCTGGAGGTTACATTGTACTCGAGCTAGTTGACTCAACTTTCAAAAATATGTCTTGTCCCAGATGTGTGTTGTGTGGACACACGGTGAACGAGATTGAGGGCGCAAAACCGTGAAGCTTCTCGAGGCCGAGTTGACCACGACACTGAGGCTCCTGGAGCCCACGGTCGCTCAGGACTGCCCGACGAAAGTTGTCGAGCTCGCGGTGGCTCAGGACTCCCAGATAATACGCGTCAACAACCTGGACTTTGTAGCCGTAACGTAGGTCTGGATGTTATATTGCACTCGAGCTATTCCACTCAACTTGTAGGCACGTGGCTTGACTCTGATGTGAGTTGGGAGTACACGGTGCTCGAGATTAGTTTTCACAGAGGTTAGAATTGGGATTTTTTTGCCCACGGTGGCTCAGGACTCCCCGATAGTACGAGTCAAAAAACTTTGCACCCGTAATGTAGGTCCGGAGGTACGTGAGCTGGGTGAATTTACTTTCGCCAAACACGTTTTGACTCGTCGGGTGGAAACAATGCTGCTCGATATTGAGGGGGTAAACCACGATGCCTCTCGAGCCCGAGTCGACCACCGCGATGAGGCGCCTCGAGCCCGAGGTGCCGCAGGACTCCCCGATGAAAGTTACAGAGTCCACGGTCGCTCAGGACTCCCCGATGAAAGTTACAGAGTCCACGGTCGCTCAGGACTCCCCGATGAAAGTTATCGAGCCCACGGTGGCTCAGGATTGTCTCGTGAAAGTTGCCGAGCTCACGGTGGCTCAGGACTCTCCGATAACACGGGTCAACAACCTGGACTTTGTAGCCGTAATGTAGGTCTGGATGTTTGGTATATTGTACTCGAGCTATTTGACTCAAATTTTAGGGATATGTCTCGACTCTGATGTGCGTTGGGTGGACACAATGCTCGAGATTGAGGGGGGTGAACACCGATGTCTCTCGAGCCCGAGCCGTCCACCGCGATGAGGCTCCTCGAGCCCGAGGTGCAGCAGGACTCCCCGATGAAAGTTACAGAGCCGTGGCTCAGGATTGTCCGATGAAAGTTGCCGAGCTCAGGGTGGCTCAGGACTCTCCGATAATACGAGCCAACAACCTGGACTTTGTAGCCGTAATGTAGGTCTGGACTTTATATTGTTCTCGAGCTGTTTGACTAAAGTTTTTGGGACATGGCTTGACTTTGATGTGTGTTGGGTGGACACAATGCTCGAGATTGAGCTGGAAAACCACGATGCCTCTCGAGCCCGAGTTGTCCACCGCGATGAGGCTCCTCGAGCCCACAATGGCTCACATTCCGTGATGAAAGTGATAGAGTCCTCGGTGGCTCAGGACTCTCCTGATAATACGAGTCAAAAACCTGAACTTCGTACCCGTCATGTAGGTCTGGAGGTTATATATAGTACACAAGTTAGTTGACCATACTCTAAAAAATATGTCTTGACTCTGATGTGCGTCGTTGGGTGGACACAATGCTCGAGATCGAGGGGGCGAACCACGATGCCTCTCGATCCCGAGTTGGCCACCACGGTGAGGCTCCTCGAGCCCACGGTCGCTCAGGACTCCCCGATAGTACGAGTCAACAACCTGGACATCGTAGCCGTAATGTAGGTCTGGATGTTATATTGTACTCGAGCTATTTGATTCAACTTTTAGAGAGAGATATATGGCTTGACTCTTGTGTGCGTTGGGTGGACACAATGCTCGAGATTGAGGGGGTAAACCACGATGCATTTCGATCCCGAGATGAGGCTCCTCGAGCCCGAGGTGCCGCAGGACTCCCGGATGAAAGTTAACGAGTCCACGGTCGCTCCAGACTGCCCGATAATACGAATCAACGACCTGGACTTCATAGCCGTATTGTAGGTCTGGATGTTATATTGTACTCGAGCTATTTGACTCAACTTTTAGAGAGAAATGTGGCTTGACTCTTGTGTGCGATGGGTGGACACAATGCTCGAGATTGAGGGGGTAAACCACGATGCATTTCGTGCCCCGGGTTGGCCACCACGTTGAGGCTCCTCGAGCCCACGGTCGCTCAGGACTCCCCGATAGTACGAATCAACAACCTGGACTTCGTAGCCGTGATGTAGGTCAGGATGTACGCGAGCTGGTTGAATTTACTTTCACAAACATGTTTTGACTCTGATGTGTGTTGGGTGAACACAATGCTCGAGATTGAGGGGGTAAACCACGATGCCTCTCGAGCCCGAGTTGGCCACCGCGGTGAGGCTCCTCGAGTCCACGGTGGCTCACACTCCCCGATGAAAGTTCCCAAGCCCACGGTGGTGGCTCAGGACTCCCTGATAATACGAGTCAAAAACCTGGTCTTTGTTCCCGTAATGTAGGTCTGGAGGTACGTGAGCTGGTTGAATTTACTTTCACAAACATGTTTGGACTCTGATGTGTGTTGGGAGGACACAGTGCTCGAGATTGAGGGGGTAAATAAACCATGTAGCTTCTCGTCGTCATCGGGTCAAAACGACCCGCGTATTTGCCGAAGCCTCTGCCGTTGTCCTCGGGTCGAACTGACCCGCGTACATCCCCAACCCTCTGCCCTTGTCCTCGGGTCAAAACGACCCACGTATAATATCACCAACCCTCCGCCGTTGTCCTCGGGTCGGAATGACCCGCGTACATCACCAACCCTCTGCCGTTGTCCTTGGGTCAAAACGACCCACGTACATCACCAACCCTCCGCCGTTGTCCTCGGGTCGAAATGACCAGCGTGCATCCCCAACCCTCTGCCGTTGTCCACGGGTCAAAATGACCCACGTACATCAACGACCCTCGGCCGCTGTCATTGGGTCGAAACGACCCACGTACATCACCGACCCTCTGCCGTTGTCCTCGGGTCGAAACGACCCACGTGTATAACACCAACCCTCTGCCGTTGTAATCGGGTCAAAATGACCCGCGTATTTCCCGAAGCCTCCGCCATTGTCCCCGGGTCGAAATGACCCCCGTACGACACCGACCCTTTGCCGTTGTCGTCGGGTCAAAATGACCCACGTACAACACCGACCCTCTGCCGTTGTCCTCGGGTCAAAATGACCCGCGTACATCAACGACCCTCGGCTGTCGTCCTCTGGGTCGATACGTATGCAAGGGGTGGTGAGCACTTGCATACTGCCCCACGTGTGCACGCACTCGTCAAAGGCTCCAGATGTAAAGGACACAGGACAGTTTGACCCGCAGGACACAGGCTGTCTTCGAGATGAGTGAGGACAACACGAGGGATAACGGACATGCTATAGAATATAAATAGGTAGGGGGGGTGTTTTTAAAATCAAATTCCAAATGCCCAGGTTCCACAAATGGGGGAAGCAGGGGAATTGTGTTACTTACAACGCCTGACACATTACACATGGCAGAATAGGTCTGCGCAATGGCATAGTTGTCCCGCTTTGACTCTGAGAGTGTCGAGTGCAAACTTGAGCTGAGGAATCTGAACCGAGTGAATGCTCTGCACGAAGCCGCCAAAGTTATCCCCTCTTCCGTGCACACTGATGTCTATATTCAGAGTGGTCCTACATCGATGGAACAGAGCTGACACGGGGCCGAGGACTTTAGCCAGCCTCGCACACAGCTGCGAGTCGACCAAGTTGTAGAGGAGCACCGCGAAAAGACTCTTTCCCCCCAATGCGATCATCTCGTCCATTTTTGAGTAGCCGAGTCTTTGTGTTCTACTGTTGACATACCCCAGGAGTTCGTCTTTGTCTCTAACAACTATGGCAAACTTACACGTCGCCTCGGATAATACAGTCTCGATATGACTTTGATTTTGAATGGTCCAGTTCTTGAAGCTGAATGCAAAGCGACGCAATCTCTGAGGACGCATAGTTGCAGCAGATGCAGTTGGTTAGAGATTGAATGCGCTGTGTTGGGCATGGAAGTCTTAAATACTGACTTTGGTTTGCTTCGGTTTGACCTGGTGTGTGTGTGTGTAGGGGGACCAGAGCCCCCATTGGCTCGCAGTGGCTGGAGGGAATGCGCCAGGGTCGATAGAAGGAACCAGCTGTCCAACATGATTGAGTAGAGAATGGCTCCTCCTATCCGGCCACTGTTAAGTGAATGAAAGCACATTCGAAGCCTGCTGTGTATAAGTGTTCCTATACCAGCCACACTGAAAACACAGCCTGCAAGACTCCGAGGGGTCCAGAACTCCCTCCACGCCACAGACTACAGTTCACAGAGGATTGTATTAAATCGCAATACCATACCAGTGCACAGAGTGACCGTCAAGGATGTGCAACATGGAGGATAAAACGCAGACCTTCAACGTGACCGAACACCCTCCGTGGTATGTGAACTCTGACAACGCAAATGGTTTCACCTGTGAGAGTACACAAGGACTGTTCAATAACGTGATCAACCTGATGATGCTCAAGCAAGAGGAACTGTCCGACAGAGAGAAAAGATACAAACCGAAAACAATCTACAAGACTATCAGGAACATGGTGATTGGGAATGCTGGCACCATACAACAAAAACCTTCACGTTCGCTGCTGCTTGCGCTCATGGACCTCGTGGACATCGAAGGTGGGAACAAACTCGAGTCTATGGATGGTGTAGACAGGGCTGGTCTCAAACAGTTTCTCCTGGCACACGGTAACTACACAACCTTCTATATACCGAGTAATGAACTGGTGAGCAACGGCAAGAAGGTGATTCCTGTGGTCACACAGTACAGCGAAAGAAGCAACCTTGTCTACTTCGACAGCAGGAGGTCCATGATCGGAACCTACACCGTGTGTATCCCGACGACGGTGAAAGGTGACGCAAACTCGTACTTTGTGCAAGAGGTACTGACTGTCCCGGGACTCGAGAGCCTCAAGTTGCTTAAAATGATCACAGAGAACAAGTTTGATTTTTGGGACATGACCCTCGAGGTGCCTGTGGCGTTCACAGCGCTCACCCCTTCCTTTCAAGACATCCAGCCTTTCCAGTTGCTGCGCACCAATACCAGTAACCCGCCTAATCAGAGCAACGACGACCCGCTGGACTCTGGCGTTGAAGATGTGCATGCCATGTGCTGCGTGCTAGACAAGGCCTCGGTTGAAATTCTAAAGAGAAAGCGTGAGGCTAGCGTGGACTGTTTCAACGAACATCAAGTGATATGTGATCTGAAGCGCTTTCGCTACAAGAACGGAGGCCTTCGTACTGTCTACTTTAGAAGGAGGAGCAGGCTCGTGGATGGCAAGCGTGTGAACATGGTGCCGGTTGTCACCTTGAGAAGTGGTCAGGATAGGCTTCCCGTGCTGTATGTGTCTACCACGGTGAGGTTTTGCAGGGCAGTGAAGCGCTGTTCCGTGAAGGGCACCGGGGAGCTAGCGAGCTGTTGGACTGACACTATCAATGACTTTACGAGGAGGACCTTTATCACCGGGACATTCATGTATCAGGAGATACACAATACCGCTTTGACAGCGGTAAACAAGCGTGTGAATCCAAACCACTGGTGCAATCGTATACCTAGGAACGTGGAGAGCATGATGGCTGACCCTATCATGGTGGAGGTGGTGGAACTGGCCATTCGATTCATGGACAACGGGATCCCCAATGCGTTCGCAGTGGCCGAGCTGCTACATTGCCCGCTTGAGAAAGTGCGAGAATACCTGAAGGTGTGGAATATGCACTCCAAAGACCACACCATGCGAGCATCCGTAAGGAGAAAACGGATCAGTATGGTGGAGGATCAGATGATAATGGACTGGGCGGCGCTGGATAAAATTGCCTCAAGGTACAACAAGCGCAAGAGATACGGGCTAGACGGAAAGCCCGGCGTGTTCTCAGCGTACAGAGAGTTGTTAAAACATCAGAGCGTGGACAACATAACCAAAGCCCAGAAAATGTGGCACAGCTTGATCAAATGTGATACAAGCAAGGACAGGGAGTTGTCAAAGATGCACGCCACTGCTAAGGTGCTCTTTCTAAAACTCCGCACCCATCACAACCACATGAAGAAAGTGCTGAAGGTGGGAGGAGAGCGCTGCGATCGACAGAGCGGATTGTCACCCCAGCCCTCCATCGACGCCCAAGACGGTGAACACAGCAAAGACGAGGCTACGGTTGGTGATGGCCGTGAGAAGGACGACACTCTGTATTCTATCGTGACACCAGAATCAATTCCGATTTCAACCTGGATCAAGAACATGTCGAGTCTGCTGCTGTGCGAACCCTGGTTGAATGACGCCAGTGTCAGGAGAGAAGCTGTTTGCACACTCCTGGCATTGGACGACACGCTGCTGGACAGACAACACCACGACATCCTTTGCGAGTGGGTCATCGACAACCGAAGCGTTGTAAACATCCTCCAGAGGTACGGCTTGCAGGATAGACTGAGCAAAGCTCTTGTGGATTGCTTAGAGTCTATGTCCACCGACAACTGGAGACGCAAGGCACTGTTGTCTTTCCGGGATAGCCGGGCTCAACAGAGAGGAAATTCTGACCGGCTGAAGGTTAAGCCGTGCAAAGTAAAGAGACCTAATGTTAAAAAAAGCAATCCGCGTAGCCTGGGGATCCCTAAAAGCGCTACCAAAGTGCCTTTTCACCAGCCCGAAGAGGAGAAGCAAGAACGCTCGGCCACTAGGTCACACGAGGCTTCAGTCTCTGTGTCATCTGGGTCCAAGAGTGCCAAAAAGACTGGCAATTCACAGGCACGCAACCCAGGTCCTGGTTACAGGCACAATGAGCACTGTCCGATTAAAGCTGAGGACGTGAGCAGCAAAGAGGGGGAAGAGCTTAGTGAGGACGACGATGAGATCCCGGGCGAGGATTTAAAGGCGAAGATGTATGACGAAGACAAAGAGGGTGAAGACAGTCCTGGTGCACACAATGCAACTGGCGGCTTCAGAAACGACGGATCTACCGAGGACGAATGCAGCAGTTCAGAGGGGGAGGAGGATGAGGAGGAGGTACTCCACTGTGAGAAGGTTAAAAGCAGGGCCCAAGAGTGTAAGACACAGAATGTTAATCGGGGACACAAGCGCGTGTCATACTCAGAGTCCGAAGAAGAAGAAGAAGAGTGCTCCCCCGAGCCTGGCTGTAGCGGTAGTACGAAACAGGATATTCAGGGTCGTAAGCACGATCTGGAATCTGACTCTGAGGCGGAGGTGAGCATTCCCAAAGTAAAGCGTGTGAAACGTACAAAGAAACACTCCCAGTCCGCAAAGTGTGAGGATGAGCCTAGCAGCAAACTGTCGGACCGGGAAAATGATGACAAGGGGGAGGATACAGGGAGGGAAGGTGTAAAGGATATCAAACCTTCACAGATAAAAGCCACTCGCTCTCCCATCATCGACAGTGACACTGATTCCGAGCGGGAGGAGAGAACACGCAAGATCCAGGAGGAGAGAACATGCAAGACCCGACAGAAAAGAGAAAAGAAAAAGACAGGGCCCGGGAGGTGCATCGAGCAGCAAGAGGATTCAAATAGCTTGCCCGATCAAGCTGCGTGGCCAACCAACAACCTTGAACAACTACTAGGGTCCCTTGACGGGTGGGATTCTGACCACGAAAAGCAACGGCCAGACGGTCACTCGAACCATCCTGCCGAGCCTATATCCGACGCAGTCGTGTTCTATTCTGGCCTCGAATGTGACTCTGACAACATAACTACAACAACAGTGTGTGGCAAACCTGACACAGAGTATCGTGTTTATATGTGACGGGAAGAAAAAGTTGTGCTCTCAAAAAAAAAGATGTCTTCCCACGTGTTGAAAAAGAGAACGCCCGGGCCCCAAAGTGCATGTATGGTCCGATATTTAGAGGGGCTGGCTACCAGTGTGTGTCTGTCTCAGTTAGAAGAACCTTGCTTGTCTGTCACACTGTCATCTACGTACTCTAATCCAAATAGAGCCGAGGAACCGAAGGCTGTTCCTAATACTTTGGATAGGTATCTTGTCAAGAAGTGATTGCTTTGGTTGGTATCTAACAAAGTTGTTTATACCTGTGTGACTATAATAAAATGGACGTTATACCAGTATCAATATACCGTGTCTGTCTCTTTCATCATCTGGATACATTCCCAACACCCAATGAGGCCAAACAGTGGTACAAATATTGAACCTTTAATGCTTCAGACAGACATATACGTATGACATACAAAACACAACCGTGGTTCACCAGCCGTAATATAACATTCGGTACAGGGCTTTCTTGGCACAAGTCGTTCAATGAGAGATGTTCTTACGGCAGTACATGAGCATGTAAGCGACCTCATCGTGTAATAAGTTAGATCCTGCTTCGTAGGTTGCCTTGACGTCATCCCAGGAGCACAACCTGATGTGCGTGTCGTCTGCAAGATACCAACTATCAACCTCCCGCACATAAGCTGTATAATCTCCACAGTAGTGAGTACCACGTGGGCTACAACGCCGTACAGTTCGTATAAAGCGTCAACGTTTGCTTCGGCTTCTCTGGTGATGCATTTCAGATCCAGGGTCTCGGGGAAAGTGAAGCGCTTCTCCGTCTTGACTATGTGAGCAGTGTCTCTGCCAATGTTTTTAACTTGTGCGAGCGCCATACACACAACCGGGGGTAATGTCAAGACCTCGCTTGTTATTTCGACCTGGGTCATCTTGTCACATATTGTGCAATGGTAGTCACACGTTGACACCGTGTTATCAGAGTGCTTTTGGATGTAGTCCTGCAGCGCGTCAGGGAGATCGTCTTCAAGAAACACAGGGATGTGTGTGGTCGACGTATCGAGCGTAGACTCGACTGAGTTGCAACCGAGGCAGCGTACACGTTTCTCCATCTTAATGTCCCACAATTGTCCGATCTTTTTTGCGGTCCCACTGTCATCTGTTAGAGCGTTGAGGATGCACCTAAAGACGAAGTATGAGTCCTCCTGAACGTCGAAGGACAATCCATGTGCGCTCATCGAGTCTAGGAGAAAAGACAGGCCAAGGACAGTACACCCACCAGCGAAAGGGAAGACCCTGGACCTCGGACCCCGTATTCCAGCTCGTTCAGGGACCCATCCTGGTTACAGTGCGAGCAGTCTCTGGAAGCCAACGGTCTCCGCGAGATTGACCTGACTGCGATCAACATGGCGAATTTGGACACCCCGCTGCTCATTCATATCTGTCTAGTGCGATGGAAACCCAATAAATGAGGAACCGAACAGCTCACAAACACGACTGTGTCTCCTCCTTTCATTATCTATCCAGAACACACGGAGGACACTCGCAACGTTGCTGTGAGCTAGAGAGGAGCAGTAGCAAAGCAATATCCGATGACATCCAAAAGTGTAGAGTCCTGCGAATACGAGGGCAGGCTCGAACTACGAGCACGGAGCAAGGGACAAAAACACTCTCGGCAACAACACACGTGCGCCGAATAATCGCAGTGTACAATACCTATTCCGGGTAACCAATGTTTTGCGCAGGTGCCATGGCCGTGGGAAGCAGTGAGTGAGGGTTCCGTGGACAAACGTTTGTTCTTTCGTGCATGCCATACCGTTTTCCAACAGCGGGCTCCGCTATCGGTCATTAACCCTCCCGTTGTCCCGAGGTCAAAATGACCCACGTCCGCTTATACACACACACATACATATCTCTCGCCTCATCCTCGGGGTCAATATGACCCACGTCCGCTTATACATATACATATCTCTCGCTTTATGCCCCGGGTCAAAATGACCCACGTGTGTGTGGTTTCTTTCCCCCAAACCCTCCCGTTGTCCCGGGGTCAAGATGACCCACGTACGCTTATCCCTCCCGTTGTCCCGAGGTCAAAATGACCCACGTACGCTTATCCCTCCCGTTGTCCCGAGGTCAAAATGACCCACGTACGCTTATACACACACACATACATATCTCTCGCCTCATCCTCGGGGTCAATATGACCCACGTCCGCTTATACACATACATATCTCTCGCTTTATGCCCCGGGTCAAAATGACCCACGTCCGTTTTGTGTTTTCTCCCCCCAACCCTCCCGTTGTCCCGGGGTCAAAATGACCCACGTACGCTTATACACACACACACATACGTATCTCTCGCCTCATCCTCGGGGTCACACACACGTGGGTCATTTTGACCCGGGGATAAGGGCAGGGTTGGGGGAGAGAAACACACACGGACGTGGGTCATATCGACCCCGGGGGATAAGGGGAGGGTTGGGGGGAGAGAAACACACACGGACGTGGGTCATATCGACCCCGGGGGATAAGGGGAGGGTTGGGGGGAGAGAAACACACACGGACGTGGGTCATATCGACCCCGGGGGATAAGGGGAGGGTTGGGGGAGAGAAACACACACGGACGTGGGTCATTCTGACCCCGGGATAAGGGCCTGGGGTTGGGGGGAGAAACACACACGGACGTGGGTCATTTTGACCCCGGGGATGAGGCGATGGGATATGTATATGTGTATAAGCGTACGTGGGTCATTTTGACCTCGGGACAACGGGAGGGTTAACCCCCTTTCAGAGCTTTATTTTTTATGGGTAGATATAGAGACACAACACACTCTGTTGTAACTTGTTTGACTTTTATTTTGAAGAGCATGGAAATAGGAAGTGTTTTTACTTTGAAGACAGGAAGTAGAATGATATGTTTTGTTGACGCTAACAATGATGATGATGATGATATGTAGAGAAAAATATATACATGCCGGGTGCGAGAGCGCGTTCTGAATCACTTGAACAGTTTGTACCGCAGTTCTGCAAGTAAAGTGATTCCGTTCATACAAGACGTGTCTTGGTCCTCATTAGAAGCTCCACTTCACTACACAATCCTCAAACAGGGGACTTCTCCTCTCCTCTCATTCTAATAATGCAGGGTCACTCTCTCCCCCAGGTTTTGTCTCCCGGAAAACGCCGACGTGTAGATCAGGGTCACCCGAGCATCTCGGTCCAGACTGCAGCCTTCTAGGTGGTCCACAGCCTGATCTGGGCCTGATTTAGGGTCGAAGCTGCACCAATGTTTGCAAGCAGAGAATGTCGATTAAACCGCTTCAGTTGTACTACACCGTTTCCGCCAAAAGAGGGAGTCCTTGCCTAAGGAATAAACTTCAAGTGACCGTGTATTTGCCAAAGGGCCAGTGTATGGTCTGATACTTTACTCTATTTGAATTGAAGGCAGGGAGTTCAATTTAATGCAATTCAATACATTTATAATACAGCAGAGCGAGCAAGTCAGTCATTTACTCCTCAGCTGATGTGCCTACTATTGCTGTGACGACTTGTAAACCTTGTACAATAAATGACCAGACTCTGACACCGGAGACTTTTTTTATTTTTTTTTATTTTCACTCATCGATGTTTGACACATATTATTTCACATGTTACAAAAACCTGGGAAACACCGCACGGTTCACCTTTCAATTGGCACGATGGCCGAGATCACGGGAACGTTCCCCGGGGCTCTGTACCAGTGTGCTGTGATACTGTGAGCCGAGTAGAATACACACTGCAGCCTGCGCCTGGTCACAAATGCCAATAGACAAATAGAAAGACAACAATTCAGAGAGATGGAGTCAAAGATATTTAGAGAAAGAGAAACATACAGAGAGAGAGAGAGAGAGATAGAGAGAGAGAGAGAGAGAGAGAGAGAGAGACAGACAGACAGACAGACAGACAGACAGACAGACAGACAGACAGACAGACAGACATAAGAGTGAGAGAGAGAGAGGAAGAGAAAGACGACCAATAAGTGTGCGCGTGTGGTGTGGTGTGTGTGTGTGTGCGTGCACATGTGAACAGGAGATTAAAAATGATAACCGTCTAGTTCAGCGTACCTTTATTTTAGTAGAATGAAAAGTACAGGCGCGCAACAGGCACTCGGCTACATGCGTTTTTTTCGTTCACATTCCACTGTGTGGGGGAGGGCACAGAGTGTGTGTGTGGAGCAGAACAGGGGGGGGGGGAGTGTATGTACAGAGGCCCTTCTACATTATGTCTGCTCATATTGAATACTTTTCATTAGACACAAACAATTTCTCTAGCTTATGATCTACCAGTATAACATAAGCAATGCTATATTTTACACATATTACATTTTCCACACTCTCAATCTCTCTCTTTATTCCTCCGTCTTTTTCTGCCTCTCTCTCACTCTCATGTATGTCTCTCTCTCTCTCTCTCTCTAGATAAGAGATAAGATAAACCTTTATTAGTTTGTCTTGAAAAATACAACAATGTATTTGAAACAAAAAAAAAGCCCCTTTGGAAGACAACACTTTAACTTTTAAAAAGTATCTGAAAATCAGACTGAGTCCAGCTTTCCCGAAAAAATGACAGAGTCCAGCTTTGAAACAAACGTAACTGTATGTTTCTTGGGTGCTTAGTGCGTTCGAGCCCACGGCCTGTTCTGTGTAGTCGTGTTTGGAGCAACAACAAAAAAAGAGATTGAAACCATAAAGTTTTTTTTTGTCTTGAAAAATTCAACAATGTATTTGAAACAAAAAAAAAGCCCCTTTGGAAGAAAAAACTTTAACTTTTTAAAACATATCTGAAAATCAGACTGAGTCCAGCTTTCCCGAAAATCAGACAGAGTCCAGCTTTCTCGGAAATCCGACAGAGTCCAGCTTTCTCGAAAATCCCCCCTCTTTCCTCCTCACTGACTGCATTTATCACTTGGCGCTGTGCTGTACGACAGCTGCGCGCTCCCGTCTTTCTTCCTCACTGACTGCATGTCTCGCTGTCTCTCTGGTCTTGAACTTTGAAAACATTCAACAATGTATGTTCAGATTTTTTTTTTCTCCATATCGTTCACACCTCGGTCAGCTTCCTCTTTAGGAGCTCCTGTCCCAGCTTTTGCTCGAGGTAAAAAGAAAATGGTCACATGTGATGTTGTGCACTTTTTTTTGTAACTTGTGAAATAATATGTGTCAAACATAGATGAGTGAAAAGTAAAAAAAAAATAAAAACGTCTCTGGGTACAGTGTCAGGTCATTTATTGTACAACGTTTACAAGTCGTCACAGCGATGGTAGCCACAGACACTGAATATCGCTTCCTCCACGAGACCAGTCACCCTTGGCTCTGGAGCTGCATATGAGAAACTTGGCTCGCTGCTGTAGGAGAGCTGCGCGCTCCCCTCTTTCATTCTTGCTCCTCACTGACTGCACGTATCAATTGGCGCTCTGAGCTGCGCGTTCACTCTCTTTCTCTCTATCTTTCTGGTCTTGAACTTTGAAAACATTCAACAATGTATGTTCAGATTTTTTTTTCTCCATATCGTTCACACCTCGGTCAGCTTCCTCTTTAGGAGCTCCTGTCCCAGGTTTTGCTCGAGGTAAAAAGAAAATGGTCCCATGTGATGTTGTGCACTTTTTTTGGTAACTTGTGAAGTAATATGTGTCAAACATAGATGAGTGAAAAGTAAAAAAAAAAAAAAAAAAAAAGCGTCTCTGGGTACAGTGTCAGGCCATTTATTGTACAACGTTTACAAGTCGTCACAGCGATGGTAGCCACAGACACTGAATATCGCTTCCTCCACGAGACCAGTCACCCTTGGCTCTGGAGCTGCATATGAGAAACTTGGCTCGCTGCTGTAGGAGAGCTGCGCGCTCCCCTCTTTCATTCTTGCTCCTCACTGACTGCACGTATCACTTGGCGCTCTGAGCTGCGCGTTCCCCTCTTTCCCCTCCTCACTGACTGCACGTATCACTTGGCGCTCTGCTTGCTGTACGACAGCTGAGAGCTGCCTTCTTTCCCCTCCTCACTGACTGCACGTATCACTTGGCGCTCTGAGCTGCGCGTTCCCCTCTTTCCCCTCCTCACTGACTGCACGTATCACTTGGCGCTCTGCTTGCTGTACGACAGCTGCGAGCTGCCTTCTTTCCCCTCCTCACTGACTGCACGTATCACTTGGCGCTCTGAGCTGCGCGTTCACTCTCTTTCTCTCTATCTTTCTGGTCTTGAACTTTGAAAACATTCAACAATGTATGTTCAGATTATTTTTTCTCCATATCGTTCACACCTCGGTCAGCTTCCTCTTTAGGAGCTCCTGTCCCAGCTTTTGCTCGAGGTAAAAAGAAAATGGTCCCCTGTGATGTTGTGCACTTTTTTTGGTAACTTGTGAAATAATATGTGTCAAACATAGATGAGTGAAAAGTAAAAAAAAAAAAAAAAAAAAAAACGTCTCTGGGTACAGTGTCAGGCCATTTATTGTACAACGTTTACAAGTCGTCACAGCGATGGTAGCCACAGACACTGAATATCGCTTCCTCCACGAGACCAGTCACCCTTGGCTCTGGAGCTGCATATGAGAAACTTGGCTCGCTGCTGTAGGAGAGCTGCGCGCTCCCCTCTTTCATTCTTGCTCCTCACTGACTGCACGTATCACTTGGCGCTCTGAGCTGCGCGTTCCCCTCTTTCCCCTCCTCACTGACTGCACGTATCACTTGGCGCTCTGCTTGCTGTACGACAGCTGCGAGCTGCCTTCTTTCCCCTCCTCACTGACTGCACGTATCACTTGGCGCTCTGAGCTGCGCGTTCCCCTCTTTCCCCTCCTCACTGACTGCACGTATCACTTGGCGCTCTGCTTGCTGTACGACAGCTGAGAGCTGCCTTCTTTCCCCTCCTCACTGACTGCACGTATCACTTGGCGCTCTGAGCTGCGCGTTCCCCTCTTTCTTACCTCCTCACTGACTGCACGTATCACTTGGCGCTCTGCTTGCTGTACGACAGCTGCGAGCTGCCTTCTTTCCCCTCCTCACTGACTGCACGTATCACTTGGCGCTCTGAGCTGCGCGTTCCCCTCTTTCCCCTCCTCACTGACTGCACGTATCACTTGGCGCTCTGCTTGCTGTACGACAGCTGCGAGCTGCCTTCTTTCCCCTCCTCACTGACTGCACGTATCACTTGGCGCTCTGAGCTGCGCGTTCACTCTCTTTCTCTCTATCTTTCTGGTCTTGAACTTTGAAAACATTCAACAATGTATGTTCAGATTATTTTTTCTCCATATCGTTCACACCTCGGTCAGTTTCCTCTTTAGGAGCTCCTGTCCCAGGTTTTGCTCGAGGTAAAAAGAAAATGGTCCCATGTGATGTTGTGCACTTTTTTTGGTAACTTGTGAAGTAATATGTGTCAAACATAGATGAGTGAAAAGTAAAAACAAAAAATAGAAACGTCTATGGGTACAAAAAAAAATGCCCTTTTGGAAGAAACAACTTTAACTTTTAAAACATATCTGAAAATCAGACAGAGTCCAGCTTTCTCGAAAATCCCCCCCTCTGTCCTCCTCACTGACTGTATTTATCACTTGGCGCTGTGCTGTACGACAGCTGCGCGCTCATGTCTTTCTTCCTCACTGACTGCATGTCTCGCTGTCTCTCTGGTCTTGAACTTTGAAGAAATCCAACAATGTATGTTCAGATTTCTTTCCTCCATATCGTTCACACCTCGGTCATCTTCCTCTTTAGGAGCTCCCGCCCCAGCTTTTGCGAGGTAAAAAGAAAATGGTCCCATGTGATGTTGTGCACTTTTTTTGTAACGTGAAATAAGATGTGTCAAACATAGATGAGTGAAAAGTAAAAAAATAAAATAAAATAAAAACGTCTCTGGGTACAGTGTCAGGTCAATTATTGTACAAAGTTTACAAATAGTCACAGCGATGGTAGCCACAGACACTGAAGCTCGGTTCCTCCACGAGACCAGTCACCGTTGGCTCTGGAGCTGCATATGAGACACTCGGCGCGCTGCTGTACGACCCCTGCCGCCCCCCCTCTCTCTCTTTCCTCCTCACTGACTGCATCCTTTAGAGACCCTCTCTGCAAATGGTCTCTCTCTCTCGCTCTCTCTCTCTCTCTCTCTCTCTCTCTCTCTCTCTCTCTCTCTCTCTCTCTCACTCTCTAAGAAATCTATCCAATGGTCCAGTGTATGTTCTGTGGACCACCTAGAAGGCTGCGGTCTGGACCGAGACGCTCGGGAGACCCTGATCTACACGTCGGCGTTTTCCGGGAGACAATCGAGCAAGTAAAGCTCCCCCACCCTGGGTTGAGAGAGTGACCCTGCATTATTAGAATGAGAGGAGGCAAGGCAAGGCAAGGCAAGGCAAGGCAAGGCAAGGCAAGGCAAGGCAAGGCAAGGCAAGGCAAGGCAAGGCAAGGCAAGGCAAGGCAAGGCAAGGCAAGGCAAGGCAAGGCAAGGCAAGGCAAGGCAAGGCAAGGCAAGGCAAGGCAAGGCAAGGCAAGGCAAGGCAAGGCAAGGCAAGGCAAGGCAAGGCAAGGCAAGGCAAGGCAAGGCAAGGCAAGGCAAGGCAAGGCAAGGCAAGGCAAGGCAAGTTTATTTGTATAGCACATTTCAACACAAGGTGATTCAAAGTGCTTCACATACAGCCATTAAAAGCATAAAAACACAATGCAGAATAAAAGATTTAAAAACAATTAAAAACAATTACACAATCCAAAATAAAAGATTTAAAAACAATTAAGAACAATCATTAAAACAATAAAAAACAGTTAGAAGGCAAAAAGCAGAAATAGATAGATACAGAATTGAATAAAAGTTGCAGTGCAGTTTAAGATATAAAATGCAGTAGTGAAATGTAGAATCTGGTTTAATTAAAGGCAACAGCAAACAGAAAGGTCTTCAGTCTGGATTTAAAGAGGCTGAGGGTCTCTGCAGACCTGCAGCTCTCAGGGACCTTGTTCCAGATGTGTGGAGCAGAAAAGCTGAACGCTGCCTCTCCGTGTTTAGTTCTGACTCTTGGAACAGAAAGTAGACCCGTCCCAGACGACCTGAGGGGTCGGGATGGTTCATAAGGCAGCAGCAGATCACTAATGTATTTAGGCCCTAAACCATTCAAGGCTTTATAAACCAGCAGCAGGATTTTAAAGGAGAGGAGAAGTCCCCTGTTTGAGGAGTGTGTTGTGTCTCTATGTTTACCCATAAAATAAAGCTGTATTACAAATGTATTGAATTGCATTAAATTGAACTCCCTGCCTTCAATTCAAATAGAGTAAAGTATCAGACAATACACTGGCCCTTTGGCAAATACACGGTCACTTGAAGTTTATTCCTTAGGCAAGGACTCCCTCTCTTGGCGGAAACGGTGTACTACAACTGAAGCGGTGCTCTGCCTGCAAACATTGGTGCAGTTTCGACACTAAATCAGGCCCAGATCAGGCTGTGGATCACCTAGAAGGCTGCGGTCTGGACCGAGACGCTCGGGAGACCCTGATCTACACGTCGGCGTTTTCCGGGAGACAATCGAGCAAGTAAAGCTCCCCCACCCTGGGTTGAGAGAGTGACCCTGCATTATTAGAATGAGAGGAGGCAAGGCAAGGCAAGGCAAGGCAAGGCAAGTTTATTTGTATAGCACATTTCAACACAAGGTGATTCAAAGTGCTTCACATACAGTCATCAAAAGCATAAAAACACAATGCAGAATAAAAGATTTAAAAACAATTAAAAACAATTACACAATCCAAAATAAAAGATTTAAAAACAATTAAGAACAATCATTAAAACAATAAAAAACAGTTAGAAGGCAAAAAGCAGAAATAGATAGATACAGAATTGAATAAAAGTTGCAGTGCAGTTTAAGATATAAAATGCAGTAGTGAAATGTAGAATCTGGTTTAATTAAAGGCAACAGCAAACAGAAAGGTCTTCAGTCTGGATTTAAAGAGGCTGAGGGTCTCAGCAGACCTGCAGCTCTCAGGGACCTTGTTCCAGATGTGTGGAGCAGAAAAGCTGAACGCTGCCTCTCCGTGTTTAGTTCTGACTCTTGGAACAGAAAGTAGACCCGTCCCAGACGACCTGAGGGGTCGGGATGGTTCATAAGGCAGCAGCAGATCACTAATGTATTTAGGCCCTAAACCATTCAAGGCTTTATAAACCAGCAGCAGGATTTTAAAGGAGAGGAGAAGTCCCCTGTTTGAGGATTGTGTTGTGTCTCTATGTCTACCCATAAAATAAAGCTGTATTACAAATGTATTGAATTGCATTAAATTGAACTCCCTGCCTTCAATTCAAATAGAGTAAAGTATCAGACCATACACTGGCCCTTTGGCAAATACACGGTCACTTGAAGTTTATTCCTTAGGCAAGGACTCCCTCTCTTGGCGGAAACGGTGTACTACAACTGAAGCGGTGCTCTGCCTGCAAACATTGGTGCAGTTTCGACACTAAATCAGGCCCAGATCAGGCTGTGGATCACCTAGAAGGCTGCGGTCTGGACCGAGACGCTCGGGAGACCCTGATCTACACGTCGGCGTTTTCCGGGAGACAATCGAGCAAGTAAAGCTCCCCCACCCTGGGTTGAGAGAGTGACCCTGCATTATTAGAATGAGAGGAAAGGAGAAGTCCCCTGTTTGAGGAGTGTGTTGTGTCTCTATGTCTACCCATAAAATAAAGCTGTATTACAAATGTATTGAATTGCATTAAATTGAACTCCCTACCTTCAATTCAAATAGATTAAAGTATCAGACCATACAGTGGCCCTTTGGCAAATACACGGTCACTTGAAGTTTATTCCTTAGGCAAGGACTCCCTCTCTTGGCGGAAACGGTGTACTACAACTGAAGCGGTGCTCTGCCTGCAAACATTGGTGCAGTTTCGACACTAAATCAGGCCCAGATCAGGCTGTGGATCACCTAGAAGGCTGCGGTCTGGGCCGAGACGCTCGGGAGACCCTGATCTACACGTCAGAGGTCTCCGGGAGAGAATCTAGGAGCGAGTTAAGCCGCCTCACTGCCTGTAAAGGTGTCCTTTATTCGGATCAAACACAGTGTTTTTTTTCCCTGCAGCATGATGAGAGCAGAGGACAAGTCCCCTGTTTTGCCTGAGGTGCTTGATTATTATTAAAATACATTGTGGGTGTCTGGAAGGGGATCACGAGAGCTCCAGAGACCTCCAGGGCTGTTAACTGGTCGTTTTAACCCAGCAGAGAGGCCTCTACAATAGGGCACAGAGCAATGGGAAGGCACCTCACACAGACTTGTCACACTCTGTCTGGGTCCAACTAAATCATCTGACCCCCCACGGAAGACTGTAAACAAAAAAAAATAACTGTATGTTTTTTTGGATTAGTGTGTTTAATGCACATTACTAACTCTACTTCTTCTCGGGAGCCTCTGTGCTTCCTCTCCTCAAGCTTCCACGGATCGTGGTTATCTGGAGCCGGTCCTGCTCCCTGCCATGGCGGCCCTGCTGATGCCCCTCATCTCTGCCTCCGTCTGCTGGCCTGGATCGTGGTCGTCTGGGTCGTGGTCCATGCCTACTACTCATTGCGTGAATCATTTTCTGTGATTTTCATTGAATGTACTGTAACTCTGTTACGTTGATTCTGTACACATAACATCTATTGCTTCTGTCCATTCGGGGAGAGGGATCCTCCTCTGTTGCTCTCCCTCGGGTTTCTTCCCTTCTTGTTTTTCCCTGTAAAAAGGTTTTCATCACATCACATGTGGCATCATCACAGGCAGCCCAGAACTTTATGCGGAAAGACCATTCAATTTCACCATTTTATGTTTACATCCTCTGTAAACTAAACACACAATACGAGTCAACAACCTGGACTTTGTAGCCGTAATGTAGGTCTGGATGTTGTATTGTACTCGAGCTATTTGACTCAAGTTTTAGGGACACGGCTTGACTCTGGTGTGTGTTGGGTGGACACAATGCTCGATATTGAGCCGGTAAACCACGATGCCTCTCGAGTCCGAGTTGTGCACCACGGTGAGGCTCCTCGAGCCTGAAGGCTCAGGACTTCCTAATGAAAGTGACCGAGTCCACGGCGGCTCAGGACTCTCTGATAATACGAGTCAACGACCTGGACTTTGTTTCCAATCACGTAGGTCTAGAGGATATATTGTACACGAGCCAGTTGACCGTACTTTCAAAAATATGTCTTGACTCTGATGTGAGTTGGGTGGACACAATGCTCCAGATAGAGCGGGTAAACTACGATACCTCTCCAGCCGAGTTGGCCACCGCGATGAGGCTCCTCGGGTCCACGGTGGCTCACACTCCTTGATGAAAGTTGTCGAGCTCACGGTGGCTCAGGACTCCCCGATAATACGAGTCAACAACCTGGACATCGTAGCCGTAACGTAGGTCTGGAGGTTATATTGCACTCGAGCTATTCCACTCAACTTTTAGAGATGTGGCTTGACTCTGATGTGTGTTAGGGTGTACAAGGTGCTCGAAATTAGATTTCACAGAGGGTAACAATGGGATTTTTGCCCACGGTGGCTCAGGACTCCCTGATAGTACGAGCAAAAAAACCCGGTCTTCGCACCCGTAATGTAAGTCTGGAGGTACGTGAGCTGGTTGAATTTACTTTCACAAACATGTTTTGACTCAGACGTGTGTTGTGTGACACACGGTGCACGGGATTGAGGGGCTACACCGTGAAGCTTCTCGAGGCCGAGTTGACCACGACACTGAGGCTCCTGGAGACCACGGTCGCTCCGGACTCCCTGATGATAGTTGTCGCGCTCACGGTGGCTCATGACTTCCCGATAATACGAGTCAACAACCTGGACATCGTAGCCGTAATGTAGGTCTGGATGTTATATTGCACTCGAGCTATTCCACTCAACATTTAGAGACGTGGCTTATCTCTCTGATGTGCGTTGGGTGTACACAATGCTCGAGATTGAGGGGGTGAACCACGATGCCTCTCGGGCCCGAGTTGTCCACCACGGTGAGGCTCCTCGAGCCCACGATGGCTCGCATTACCCGATGAAAGTTATAGAGTCCACGGTGGCTCACACGCCCTGATGAAAGTTCCCATGCCCACAGTGGCTCACTACTCCCTGATAATACAAGTCAAATACCTGGTCTTCTTTCTCGTAACGTAGGTCTGGATGTACGTGACCTGGTTGAATTTAATTTTCACAAACGTGTCTTGACTCTGATGTGCGTTGGGTGGACACAATGCTCGAGATTGAGCCGGTAAACCACGATGCCTCATGAGCCCGAGTTGTCCACCACGATGAGGCACCTCGAGCCCACGATGGCTCACATTCCCCGATGAAAGTTATAGAGTCCACGGTGGCTCACACTCCCTGATGAAAGTTCCCATGCCCACAGTGGTTCAGGACTCCCTGATAATACAAGTCAAAAACCTGGTCTTCGTTCCCGTAATGTATGTCTGGAGGTACGTCTGGAGGTACGTGAGCTGGTTGACTTTACTTTCACAAACATGTTTTGACGTGTGTCGTGTGGACACGAGATTGAGGGGCTACACCGTGAAGATTCTCGAGGCCGAGTTGACCACGACACTGAGGCTCCTGGAGCCCACGGTCGCTCAGGACTGCCTGACGAAAGTTGTCGAGCTCACGGTGGCTCAGGACTCCCCGATAATACGCGTCAACAACCTGGACTTTGTAGCCGTAACGTAGGTCTGGATGTTTGGTATATTGCACTCGAGCTATTCCACTCAACTTGTAGGGACGTGGCTTGACTCTGATGTGAGTTGGGAGCACACGGTGCTCGAGATTAGTTTTCACAGAGGGTAGAATTGGAATTTTTGCCCACCGAGGCTCAGGACTCCCTGATAGTATGAGTCCAAAAACCCGGACTTTGCACCCGTAATGTAGGTCCGGAGGTACGTGAGCTGGGTGAATTTACTTTCGAAAACATGTTTTGACTCTGATGTGTGTCGTTGGGTGGAAACAATGCTGCTCGATATTGAGGGGGTAAACCACGATGCCTCTCGAGCCCGAGTCGACCACCGCGATGAGGCGCCTCGAGCCCGAGGTGCCGCAGGACTCCCCGATGAAAGTTCTCGAGCCCACGGTGGCTCAGGATAGTCTCATGAAAGTTGCCGAGCTCACGGTGGCTCAGGACTCTCCGATAACACGGGTAAACAACCTGCACTTTGTAGCCGTAATGTAGGTCTGGATGTTTGGTATATTGTACTCGAGCTATTTGATTCAATTGTTAGGGATATGTCTCGACTCTGATGTGCGTTGGGTGGACACAATGCTCGAGATTGAGGGGGTGAACACCGATGTCTCTCGAGCCCGAGCCGTCCACCGCGATGAGGCTCCTCGAGCCCGAGGTGCCGCAGGACTCCCCGATGAAAGTTACAGAGTCCACTGTGGCTCAGGACTCTCCCGATAATACGAGTCAAAAACC
The DNA here is from genome assembly GCA_023566465.1 of Cottus gobio. Taxonomy (NCBI): domain Eukaryota; kingdom Metazoa; phylum Chordata; class Actinopteri; order Perciformes; family Cottidae; genus Cottus; species Cottus gobio. The sequence goes on from CM042220.1 coordinate 4,760,497, forward strand.
TGGTCTTCGCACCCGTAATGTAAGTCCGGAGGTACGTGAGCGGGTTGAATTTACTTTCACAAACGTGTTTTGACTCTGATTTGTGTCGTTGGGTGGACACAATGCTCGATATTGAGGGTGCAAACCACGATGCCTCTCGAGCCCGAGTTGGCCACCGCGGTGAGGCTCCTCGAGTCCACGGGGGCTCACACTCCGTGATGAAAGTTCCCAAGCCCACGGTGGTGGCTCAGGACTCCCCGATAGTACGAGTCACCAACCTGGACATCATAGCCGTGATGTAGGTCTGGATGTTATATTGTACTCGAGCTATTTGACTCAACTTTTAGAAAGAGATATATGGCTTGACTCTGATGTGCGTTGGGTGGACACAATGCTCGAGATTGAGGGGGTAAACCACGATGCCTCTCGAGCCCGAGTCGGCCACCGCGATGAGGCTCCTCGAGCCCGAGGTGCCGCAGGACTCCTCGATGAAAGTTAACGAGTCCATGGTCGCTCCAGACTCCCCGATAGTACGAATCAACGACCTGGACTTCATAGCCGTATTGTAGGTCTGGATGTTATATTGTACTCGAGCTATTTGACTCAACTTTTAGAGAGAGACATGGCTTGACTCTGATGTGTGTTGGGTGAACACAATGCTTGAGATTGAGGGGGTAAACCACGATGCCTCTCGAGCCCGAGTTGGCCACCGCGGTGACGCTCCTCGAGTCCACGGTGGCTCACACTCCCCGATGAAAGTTCCCAAGCCCACGGTGGTAGCTCAGGACTCCCTGATAATACGAGTCAAAAACCTGGTCTTCGTTCCCGTAATGTAGGTCTGGAGGTACGTGAGCTGGTTGAATTTACTTTCACAAACATGTTTGGACTCTGATGTGTGTTGGGAGGACACAGTGCTCGAGATTGAGGGGGTAAATAAACCATGTAGCTTCTCGTCGTCATCGGGTCAAAACGACCCGCGTATTTGCCGAAGCCTCTGCCGTTGTCCTCGGGTCGAACTGACCCGCGTACATCCCCAACCCTCTGCCCTTGTCCTCGGGTCAAAACGACCCACGTACATCACCAACCCTCGGCCGCTGTCATTGGGTCGAAACGACCCACGTGTATAACACCAACCCTCTGCCGTTGTAATCGGGTAAAAATGACCCGCGTATTTCCCGAAGCCTCCTCCGTTGTCCTCGGGTCGAAATGACCCCCGTACGACACCGACCCTTTGCCGTTGTCGTCGGGTCGAAATGACCCACGTACGACACCGACCCTCTGCCGTTGTCCTCGGGTCAAAATGACCCGCGTACATCAACGACCCTCGGCTGTCGTCCTCTGGGTCGATACGTATGCAAGGGGTGGTGAGCACTTGCATACTGCCCCACGTGTGCACGCACTCGTCAAAGGCTCCAGATATAAAGGACACGGGACAGTTTGACCCGCAGGACACGGGCTCTATTCGGGATGAGTGAGGACAACACAAGGGTTAAGAAAATCCACTGTTGTACTTTTAACAGCCTGAAAAGTCTTTTCGGAGCATACAAAGTGTAAATGCATCCAAAGGCAGTAAAGTGATAGAAAAATCACAAATGAATAATAGAATAGCATGAATCTTGTTTACTTGTGGTTCTGAGACACGTATTGAATGAAATGAAGTAAACTATGTATTCTTTAAGAAAATCCACTATTGTACTTTTAACAGCCTGAAAAGTCTTTTCGGAGCATAAAAAGTGTAAATGCATCCAAAGGCAGTAAAGTGATAGAAAAATCACAAATGAATAATAGAATAGCATGAATCTTGTTTACCTGTGGTTCTGAGACACATATTGAATGAAATCATGTAAACTATGTATTCTTTAAGAAAAGCCACTATTGGACTAGCCTGAAAAGTCTTTTCGAGCATTAAAAGTGTAAATGCATCTAAAGGCAGTAAAGTGAGAGAAAGTTCACAATTGAATAATAGAATAGCATGTATTCTTTAAGAAAATCCACTATTGGACTAGCCTGAAACGTCTTTTCGGAGCATAAAAAGTGTAAATGCATCTAAAGGCAGTAAAGTGAGAGAAAATTCACAATTGAATAATAGAATAGCATGAATCTTGTTTACCTGTGGTTCTGAGACACGTATTGAATGAAATTAGTTAAACTATATTCTTTAAGAAAATCCACTGTTGTACTTTTAACAGCCTGAAAAGTATTTTCGGAGCATACAAATTGTAAATGCATCCAAAGGCAGTAAAGTGATAGAAAAATCACAATTGAATAATAGAATAGCATGAATCTTGTTTACTTGTGGTTCTGAGACACGTATTGAATGAAATGAAGTAAAATATGTATTCTTTAAGAAAATCAACTATTGGACTATGTCCGGCCTGAAAAGTCTTTTCGGAGCATAACAAGTGTAAATGCATCTCACGTCAGTAAAGTGATAGAAAAGTCACAATTGAATAATAGAATAGCATGAATCTTGTTTACATGTGGTTCTGAGACACGTATTGAATGAAATCAAGTAAACTATGTATTCTTTAAGAAAATCCACTATTGTACTTTTAACAGCCTGAAAAGTCTTTTCGGAGCATAAAAAGTGTAAATGCATCCAAAGGCAGTAAAGTGATAGAAAAATCACAATTGAATAATAGAATAGCATGAATCTTGTTTACCTGTGTTCTGAGACACGTATTGAATGAAATGAAGTAAAATATGTATTCTTTAAGAAAATCAACTATTGTACTTTTAACAGCCTGAAAAGTCTTTTCGGAGCATAAAAAGTGTAAATGCATCAAACGGGAGTAATGTGATAGAAAAGTCAAAATTAAATTATAGAATAGCATGAATATTGTTTACCTGTGGTTCTGAGACACGTATTGAATGAAATCAAGTAAACTATGTATTCTTTAAGAAAATCCACTATTGTACTTTTAACAGCCTGAAAAGTCTTTTCGGAGCATAAAAAGTGTAAATGCATCCAAAGGCAGTAAAGTGATAGAAAAATCACAATTGAATAATAGAATAGCATGAATCTTGTTTACTTGTGGTTCTGAGACACGTATTGAATGAAATGAAGTAAAATATGTATTCTTTAAGAAAATCAACTATTGGACTATGTCCGGCCTGAAAAGTCTTTTCGGAGCATAAAAAGTGTAAATGCATCTCACGTCAGTAAAGTGATAGAAAAGTCACAATTGAATAATAGAATAGCATGAATCTTGTTTACATGTGGTTCTGAGACACGTATTGAATGAAATCAAGTAAACTATGTATTCTTTAAGAAAATCCACTATTGTACTTTTAACAGCCTGAAAAGTCTTTTCGGAGCATAAAAAGTGTAAATGCATCCAAAGGCAGTAAAGTGATAGAAAAATCACAATTGAATAATAGAATAGCATGAATCTTGTTTACCTGTGTTCTGAGACACGTATTGAATGAAATGAAGTAAAATATGTATTCTTTAAGAAAATCAACTATTGTACTTTTAACAGCCTGAAAAGTCTTTTCGGAGCATAAAAAGTGTAAATGCATCAAACGGGAGTAATGTGATAGAAAAGTCAAAATTAAATTATAGAATAGCATGAATATTGTTTACCTGTGGTTCTGAGACACGTATTGAATGAAATCAAGTAAACTATGTATTCTTTAAGAAAATCCACTATTGTACTTTTAACAGCCTGAAAAGTCTTTTCGGAGCATAAAAAGTGTAAATGCATCCAAAGGCAGTAAAGTGATAGAAAAATCACAATTGAATAATGTAATAATGTTTACCTGTGGTTCTGAGATACATATTGAATGAAATCATGTAAACTATGTATTCTTTAAGAAAAGCCACTATTTGACTAGCCTGAAACGTCTTTTCGGAGCATAAAAAGTGTAAATGTATCTCACGGCAGTAAAGTGATAGAAAAGTCACAATTGAATAATAGAATAGCATGAATCTTGTCTACCTGTGGTTCTGAGACACGTATTGAATGAAATCAAGTAAACTATGTATTCTTTAAGAAAATCCATTATTGTACTTTTAACAGCCTGAAAAGTCTTTTCGGAGCATAAAAAGTGTAAATGCATCCAAAGGCAGTAAAGTGATAGAAAAATCACAATTGAATAATAGAATAGCATGAATCTTGTTTACCTGTGTTCTGAGACACGTTCTGTTCTGAGAATGAAATGAAGTAAAATATGTATTCTTTAAGAAAATCCATTATTGTACTTTTAACAGCCTGAAAAGTCTTTTCGGAGCATAAAAAGTGTAAATGCATCTCACGGCAGTAAAGTGATAGAAAAGTCACAATTGAATAATAGAATAGCATGAATCTTGTTTACTTGTGGTTCTGAGACACGTATTGAATGAAATGAAGTAAAATATGTATTCTTTAAGAAAATCAACTATTGGACTATGTCCGGCCTGAAAAGTCTTTTCGGAGCATAAAAAGTGTAAATGCATCCAAAGGCAGTAAAGTGATAGAAAAATCACAATTGAATAATAGAATAGCATGAATCTTGTTTACTTGTGGTTCTGAGACACGTATTGAATGAAATGAAGTAAAATATGTATTCTTTAAGAAAATCAACTATTGGACTATGTCCGGCCTGAAAAGTCTTTTCGGAGCATAAAAAGTGTAAATGCATCTCACGGCAGTAAAGTGATAGAAAAGTCACAATTGTAGAATAGCATGAATCTTGTTTACCTGTGGTTCTGAGACACGTATTGAATGAAATTAAGTAAAATATGTATTCTTTAAGAAAATCAACTATTGGACTATGTCCGGCCTGAAAAGTCTTTTCGGAGCATAAAAAGTGTAAATGCATCTCACGGCAGTAAAGTGATAGAAAAATCACAAATGAATAATAGAATAGCATGAATCTTGTTTACATGTGGTTCTGAGACACGTATTGAATGAAATCAAGTAAACTATGTATTCTTTAAGAAAATCCACTATTGTACTTTTAACAGCCTGAAAAGTCTTTTCGGAGCATAAAAAGTGTAAATGCATCCAAAGGCAGTAAAGTGATAGAAAAATCACAATTGAATAATAGAATAGCATGAATCTTGTTTACTTGTGGTTCTGAGACACATATTGAATAAAATTAAGTAAAATATGTATTCTTTAAGAAAATCAACTATTGGACTATGTCCGGCCTGAAAAGTCTTTTCGGAGCATAAAAAGTGTAAATGCATCTCACGGCAGTAAAGTGATAGAAAAGTCACAATTGAATAATAGAATAGCATGAATCTTGTTTACCTGTGGTTCTGAGACACGTATTGAATGAAATGAAGTAAAATATGTATTCTTTAAGAAAATCAAATATTGGACTATGTCCGGCCTGAAAAGTCTTTTCGGAGCATAAAAAGTGTAAATGCATCTCACGGCAGTAAAGTGATAGAAAAGTCACAATTGAATAATAGAATAGCATGAATCTTGTTTACATGTGGTTCTGAGACACGTATTGAATGAAATCAAGTAAATTATGTATTCTTTAAGAAAATCCACTATTGTACTTTTAACAGCCTGAAAAGTCTTTTCGGAGCATAAAAAGTGTAAATGCATCCAAAGGCAGTAAAGTGATAGAAAAATCACAATTGAATAATAGAATAGCATGAATCTTGTTTACCTGTGTTCTGAGACACGTATTGAATGAAATGAAGTAAAATATGTATTCTTTAAGAAAATCAACTATTGTACTTTTAACAGCCTGAAAAGTCTTTTCGGAGCATAAAAAGTGTAAATGCATCAAACGGGAGTAATGTGATAGAAAAGTCAAAATTAAATTATAGAATAGCATGAATATTGTTTACCTGTGGTTCTGAGACACGTATTGAATGAAATCAAGTAAACTATGTATTCTTTAAGAAAATCCACTATTGTACTTTTAACAGCCTGAAAAGTCTTTTCGGAGCATAAAAAGTGTAAATGCATCCAAAGGCAGTAAAGTGATAGAAAAATCACAATTGAATAATGTAATAATGTTTACCTGTGGTTCTGAGATACATATTGAATGAAATCATGTAAACTATGTATTCTTTAAGAAAAGCCACTATTGGACTAGCCTGAAACGTCTTTTCGGAGCATAAAAAGTGTAAATGCATCTCACGGCAGTAAAGTGATAGAAAAGTCACAATTGAATAATAGAATAGCATGAATCTTGTCTACCTGTGGTTCTGAGACACGTATTGAATGAAATCAAGTAAACTATGTATTCTTTAAGAATATCAACTATTGTACTTTTAACAGCCTGAAAAGTCTTTTCGGAGCATAAAAAGTGTAAATGCATCAAACGGGAGTAATGTGATAGAAAAGTCAAAATTAAATTATAGAATAGCATGAATATTGTTTACCTGTGGTTCTGAGACACGTATTGAATGAAATCAAGTAAACTATGTATTCTTTAAGAAAATCCACTATTGTACTTTTAACAGCCTGAAAAGTCTTTTCGGAGCATAAAAAGTGTAAATGCATCCAAAGGCAGTAAAGTGATAGAAAAATCACAATTGAATAATAGAATAGCATGAATCTTGTTTACCTGTGTTCTGAGACACGTATTGAATGAAATGAAGTAAAATATGTATTCTTTAAGAATATCAACTATTGTACTTTTAACAGCCTGAAAAGTCTTTTCGGAGCATAAAAAGTGTAAATGCATCAAACGGGAGTAATGTGATAGAAAAGTCAAAATTAAATTATAGAATAGCATGAATATTGTTTACCTGTGGTTCTGAGACACGTATTGAATGAAATCAAGTAAACTATGTATTCTTTAAGAAAATCCACTATTGTACTTTTAACAGCCTGAAAAGTCTTTTCGGAGCATAAAAAGTGTAAATGCATCCAAAGGCAGTAAAGTGATAGAAAAATCACAATTGAATAATGTAATAATGTTTACCTGTGGTTCTGAGATACATATTGAATGAAATCATGTAAACTATGTATTCTTTAAGAAAAGCCACTATTGGACTAGCCTGAAACGTCTTTTCTGAGCATAAAAAGTGTAAATGCATCTCACGGCAGTAAAGTGATAGAAAAGTCACAATTGAATAATAGAATAGCATGAATCTTGTCTACCTGTGGTTCTGAGACACGTATTGAATGAAATCAAGTAAACTATGTATTCTTTAAGAAAATCCATTATTGTACTTTTAACAGCCTGAAAAGTCTTTTCGGAGCATAAAAAGTGTAAATGCATCCAAAGGCAGTAAAGTGATAGAAAAATCACAATTGAATAATAGAATAGCATGAATCTTGTTTACCTGTGTTCTGAGACACGTTCTGTTCTGAGAATGAAATGAAGTAAAATATGTATTCTTTAAGAAAATCCATTATTGTACTTTTAACAGCCTGAAAAGTCTTTTCGGAGCATAAAAAGTGTAAATGCATCTCACGGCAGTAAAGTGATAGAAAAGTCACAATTGTAGAATAGCATGAATCTTGTTTACCTGTGGTTCTGAGACACGTATTGAATGAAATGAAGTAAAATATGTATTCTTTAAGAAAATCCACTATTGTACTTTTAACAGCCTGAAAAGTCTTTTCGGAGCATAAAAAGTGTAAATGCATCCAAAGCAGTAAAGTGATAGAAAAATCACAATTGAATAATAGAATAGCATGAATCTTGTTTACCTGTGTTCTCAGACACGTATTGAATGAAATGAAGTAAAATATGTATTCTTTAAGAAAATCAACTATTGTACTTTTAACAGCCTGAAAAGTCTTTTCGGAGCATAAAAAGTGTAAATGCATCTCATGGCAGTAAAGTGATAGAAAAGTCACAATTGAATAATAGAATAGCATGAATCTTGTTTACATGTGGTTCTGAGACAAGTATTGAATGAAATGAAGTAAACTATGTATTCTTTAAGAAAATCCACTATTGTACTTTTAACAGCCTGAAAAGTCTTTTCGGAGCATAAAAAGTGTAAATGCATCCAAAGGCAGTAAAGTGATAGAAAAGTCACAATTGAATAATAGAATAGCATGAATCTTGTTTACATGTGGTTCTGAGACAAGTATTGAATGAAATGAAGTAAACTATGTATTCTTTAAGAAAATCAACTATTGTACTTTTAACATCCTGAAAAGTCTTTTCGGAGCATAAAAAGTGTAAATGCATCTCACGGCAGTAAAGTGATAGAAAAGTCACAATTGAATAATAGAATAGCATGAATCTTGTTTACATGTGGTTCTGAGACACGTATTGAATGAAATGAAGTAAAATATGTATTCTTTAAGAAAATCAACTATTGGACTATGTCCGGCCTGAAAAGTCTTTTCGGAGCATAAAAAGTGTAAATGCATCTCACGGCAGTAAAGTGATAGAAAAGTCACAATTGAATAATAGAATAGCATGAATCTTGTTTACCTGTGGTTCTGAGACACGTATTGAATGAAATGAAGTAAAATATGTATTCTTTAAGAAAATCAACTATTGGACTATGTCCGGCCTGAAAAGTCTTTTCGGAGCATAAAAAGTGTAAATGCATCCAAAGGCAGTAAAGTGATAGAAAAGTCACAATTGAATAATAGAATAGCATGAATCTTGTTTACCTGTGTTCTGAGACACGTTTTGAATGAAATTAAGTAAAATATGTATTCTTTAAGAAAATCAACTATTGTACTTTTAACATCCTGAAAAGTCTTTTCGGAGCATAAAAAGTGTAAATGCATCTCACGGCAGTAAAGTGATAGAAAAGTCACAATTGAATAATAGAATAGCATGAATCTTGTTTACATGTGGTTCTGAGACACGTATTGAATGAAATCAAGTAAAATATGTATTCTTTAAGAAAATCAACTATTGGACTATGTCCGGCCTGAAAAGTCTTTTCGGAGCATAAAAAGTGTAAATGCATCTCACGGCAGTAAAGTGATAGAAAAGTCACAATTGAATAATAGAATAGCATGAATCTTGTTTACATGTGGTTCTGAGACACGTATTGAATGAAATCAAGTAAATTATGTATTCTTTAAGAAAATCCACTATTGTACTTTTAACAGCCTGAAAAGTCTTTTCGGAGCATAAAAAGTGTAAATGCATCTCACGGCAGTAAAGTGATATAAAAATCACAATTGAATAATAGAATAGCATGAATCTTGTTTACCTGTGTTCTGAGACACGTATTGAATGAAATGAAGTAAAATATGTATTCTTTAAGAAAATCAACTATTGTACTTTTAACAGCCTGAAAAGTCTTTTCGGAGCATAAAAAGTGTAAATGCATCTCACGGCAGTAAAGTGATATAAAAATCACAATTGAATAATAGAATAGCATGAATCTTGTTTACCTGTGTTCTGAGACACGTATTGAATGAAATGAAGTAAAATATGTATTCTTTAAGAAAATCAACTATTGTACTTTTAACAGCCTGAAAAGTCTTTTCGGAGCATAAAAAGTGTAAATGCATCTCACCGCAGTAAAGTGATAGAAAAATCACAATTGAATAATAGAATAGCATGAATCTTGTTTACCTGTGTTCTGAGACACGTATTGAATGAAATGAATTAAAATATGTATTCTTTAAGAAAATCAACTATTGTACTTTTAACAGCCTGAAAAGTCTTTTCGGAGCATAAAAAGTGTAAATGCATCTCACGGCAGTAAAGTGATAGAAAAATCACAATTGAATAATAGAATAGCATGAATCTTGTTTACCTGTGTTCTGAGACACGTATTGAATGAAATGAAGTAAAATATGTATTCTTTAAGAAAATCAACTATTGTACTTTTAACAGCCTGAAAAGTCTTTTCGGAGCATAAAAAGTGTAAATGCATCAAACGGGAGTAAAGTGATAGAAAAGTCACAATTGAATAATAGAATAGCATGAATCTTGTTTACCTGTGGTTCTGAGACACGTATTGAATGAAATGAAGTAAAATATGTATTCTTTAAGAAAATCCACTATTGTACTTTTAACAGCCTGAAAAGTCTTTTCGGAGCATAAAAAGTGTAAATGCATCAAACGGGAGTAAAGTGATAGAAGAGTCACAATTGAATAATAGAATAGCATGAATCTTGTTTACCTGTGGTTCTGAGACACGTATTGAATGAAATGAAGTAAAATATGTATTCTTTAAGAAAATCCACTATTGTACTTTTAACAGCCTGAAAAGTCTTTTCGGAGCATAAAAAGTGTAAATGCATCAAACGGGAGTAAAGTGATAGAAAAGTCACAATTGAATAATAGAATAGCATGAATCTTGTTTACCTGTGTTCTCAGACACGTTTTGAATGAAATGAAGTAAAATATGTATTCTTTAAGAAAATCAACTATTGTACTTTTAACAGCCTGAAAAGTCTTTTCGGAGCATAAAAAGTGTAAATGCATCTCATGGCAGTAAAGTGATAGAAAAGTCACAATTGAATAATAGAATAGCATGAATCTTGTTTACATGTGGTTCTGAGACAAGTATTGAATGAAATGAAGTAAACTATGTATTCTTTAAGAAAATCCACTATTGTACTTTTAACAGCCTGAAAAGTCTTTTCGGAGCATAAAAAGTGTAAATGCATCCAAAGGCAGTAAAGTGATAGAAAAGTCACAATTGAATAATAGAATAGCATGAATCTTGTTTACCTGTGTTCTGAGACACGTTTTGAATGAAATGAAGTAAAATATGTATTCTTTAAGAAAATCAACTATTGTACTTTTAACAGCCTGAAAAGTCTTTTCGGAGCATAAAAAGTGTAAATGCATCTCACGGCAGTAAAGTGATATAAAAATCACAATTGAATAATAGAATAGCATGAATCTTGTTTACCTGTGTTCTGAGACACGTATTGAATGAAATGAAGTAAAATATGTATTCTTTAAGAAAATCAACTATTGTACTTTTAACAGCCTGAAAAGTCTTTTCGGAGCATAAAAAGTGTAAATGCATCTCACCGCAGTAAAGTGATAGAAAAATCACAATTGAATAATAGAATAGCATGAATCTTGTTTACCTGTGTTCTGAGACACGTATTGAATGAAATGAAGTAAAATATGTATTCTTTAAGAAAATCAACTATTGTACTTTTAACAGCCTGAAAAGTCTTTTCGGAGCATAAAAAGTGTAAATGCATCAAACGGGAGTAAAGTGATAGAAAAGTCACAATTGAATAATAGAATAGCATGAATCTTGTTTACCTGTGGTTCTGAGACACGTATTGAATGAAATCAAGTAAACTATGTATTCTTTAAGAAAATCCACTATTGTACTTTTAACAGCCTGAAAAGTCTTTTCGGAGCATAAAAAGTGTGAATGCATCCAAAGCAGTAAAGTGATAGAAAAATCACAATTGAATAATAGAATAGCATGAATCTTGTTTACCTGTGTTCTCAGACACGTTTTGAATGAAATGAAGTAAAATATGTATTCTTTAAGAAAATCAACTATTGTACTTTTAACAGCCTGAAAAGTCTTTTCGGAGCATAAAAAGTGTAAATGCATCTCATGGCAGTAAAGTGATAGAAAAGTCACAATTGAATAATAGAATAGCATGAATCTTGTTTACATGTGGTTCTGAGACAAGTATTGAATGAAATGAAGTAAACTATGTATTCTTTAAGAAAATCCACTATTGTACTTTTAACAGCCTGAAAAGTCTTTTCGGAGCATAAAAAGTGTAAATGCATCTCATGGCAGTAAAGTGATAGAAAAGTCACAATTGAATAATAGAATAGCATGAATCTTGTTTACATGTGGTTCTGAGACAAGTATTGAATGAAATGAAGTAAACTATGTATTCTTTAAGAAAATCCACTATTGTACTTTTAACAGCCTGAAAAGTCTTTTCGGAGCATAAAAAGTGTAAATGCATCCAAAGGCAGTAAAGTGATAGAAAAGTCACAATTGAATAATAGAATAGCATGAATCTTGTTTACCTGTGTTCTGAGACACGTTTTGAATGAAATGAAGTAAAATATGTATTCTTTAAGAAAATCAACTATTGGACTATGTCCGGCCTGAAAAGTCTTTTCGGAGCATAAAAAGTGTAAATGCATCTCACGGCAGTAAAGTGATAGAAAAGTCACAATTGAATAATAGAATAGCATGAATCTTGTTTACCTGTGGTTCTGAGACACGTATTGAATGAAATGAAGTAAAATATGTATTCTTTAAGAAAATCAACTATTGGACTATGTCCGGCCTGAAAAGTCTTTTCGGAGCATAAAAAGTGTAAATGCATCTCACGGCAGTAAAGTGATAGAAAAGTCACAATTGAATAATAGAATAGCATGAATCTTGTTTACATGTGGTTCTGAGACACGTATTGAATGAAATGAAGTAAAATATGTATTCTTTAAGAAAATCAACTATTGGACTATGTCCGGCCTGAAAAGTCTTTTCGGAGCATAAAAAGTGTAAATGCATCTCACGGCAGTAAAGTGATAGAAAAGTCACAATTGAATAATAGAATAGCATGAATCTTGTTTACCTGTGGTTCTGAGACACGTATTGAATGAAATGAAGTAAAATATGTATTCTTTAAGAAAATCAACTATTGGACTATGTCCGGCCTGAAAAGTCTTTTCGGAGCATAAAAAGTGTAAATGCATCTCACGGCAGTAAAGTGATAGAAAAGTCACAATTGAATAATAGAATAGCATGAATCTTGTTTACATGTGGTTCTGAGACAAGTATTGAATGAAATGAAGTAAACTATGTATTCTTTAAGAAAATCCACTATTGTACTTTTAACAGCCTGAAAAGTCTTTTCGGAGCATAAAAAGTGTAAATGCATCCAAAGGCAGTAAAGTGATAGAAAAGTCACAATTGAATAATAGAATAGCATGAATCTTGTTTACCTGTGTTCTGAGACACGTTTTGAATGAAATGAAGTAAAATATGTATTCTTTAAGAAAATCAACTATTGGACTATGTCCGGCCTGAAAAGTCTTTTCGGAGCATAAAAAGTGTAAATGCATCTCACGGCAGTAAAGTGATAGAAAAGTCACAATTGAATAATAGAATAGCATGAATCTTGTTTACCTGTGGTTCTGAGACACGTATTGAATGAAATGAAGTAAAATATGTATTCTTTAAGAAAATCAACTATTGGACTATGTCCGGCCTGAAAAGTCTTTTCGGAGCATAAAAAGTGTAAATGCATCTCACGGCAGTAAAGTGATAGAAAAGTCACAATTGAATAATAGAATAGCATGAATCTTGTTTACATGTGGTTCTGAGACACGTATTGAATGAAATGAAGTAAAATATGTATTCTTTAAGAAAATCAACTATTGGACTATGTCCGGCCTGAAAAGTCTTTTCGGAGCATAAAAAGTGTAAATGCATCTCACGGCAGTAAAGTGATAGAAAAGTCACAATTGAATAATAGAATAGCATGAATCTTGTTTACCTGTGGTTCTGAGACACGTATTGAATGAAATGAAGTAAAATATGTATTCTTTAAGAAAATCAACTATTGGACTATGTCCGGCCTGAAAAGTCTTTTCGGAGCATAAAAAGTGTAAATGCATCTCACGGCAGTAAAGTGATAGAAAAGTCACAATTGAATAATAGAATAGCATGAATCTTGTTTACATGTGGTTCTGAGACACGTATTGAATGAAATCAAGTAAATTATGTATTCTTTAAGAAAATCCACTATTGTACTTTTAACAGCCTGAAAAGTCTTTTCGGAGCATAAAAAGTGTAAATGCATCTCACGGCAGTAAAGTGATATAAAAGTCACAATTGAATAATAGAATAGCATGAATCTTGTTTACCTGTGTTCTGAGACACGTATTGAATGAAATGAAGTAAAATATGTATTCTTTAAGAAAATCAACTATTGTACTTTTAACAGCCTGAAAAGTCTTTTCGGAGCATAAAAAGTGTAAATGCATCTCACGGCAGTAAAGTGATATAAAAATCACAATTGAATAATAGAATAGCATGAATCTTGTTTACCTGTGTTCTGAGACACGTATTGAATGAAATGAAGTAAAATATGTATTCTTTAAGAAAATCAACTATTGTACTTTTAACAGCCTGAAAAGTCTTTTCGGAGCATAAAAAGTGTAAATGCATCTCATGGCAGTAAAGTGATAGAAAAGTCACAATTGAATAATAGAATAGCATGAATCTTGTTTACATGTGGTTCTGAGACAAGTATTGAATGAAATGAAGTAAACTATGTATTCTTTAAGAAAATCCACTATTGTACTTTTAACAGCCTGAAAAGTCTTTTCGGAGCATAAAAAGTGTAAATGCATCCAAAGGCAGTAAAGTGATAGAAAAGTCACAATTGAATAATAGAATAGCATGAATCTTGTTTACCTGTGTTCTGAGACACGTTTTGAATGAAATGAAGTAAAATATGTATTCTTTAAGAAAATCAACTATTGTACTTTTAACATCCTGAAAAGTCTTTTCGGAGCATAAAAAGTGTAAATGCATCTCACGGCAGTAAAGTGATAGAAAAGTCACAATTGAATAATAGAATAGCATGAATCTTGTTTACATGTGGTTCTGAGACACGTATTGAATGAAATCAAGTAAAATATGTATTCTTTAAGAAAATCAACTATTGGACTATGTCCGGCCTGAAAAGTCTTTTCGGAGCATAAAAAGTGTAAATGCATCTCACGGCAGTAAAGTGATAGAAAAGTCACAATTGAATAATAGAATAGCATGAATCTTGTTTACATGTGGTTCTGAGACACGTATTGAATGAAATGAAGTAAAATATGTATTCTTTAAGAAAATCAACTATTGGACTATGTCCGGCCTGAAAAGTCTTTTCGGAGCATAAAAAGTGTAAATGCATCTCACGGCAGTAAAGTGATAGAAAAGTCACAATTGAATAATAGAATAGCATGAATCTTGTTTACATGTGGTTCTGAGACACGTATTGAATGAAATCAAGTAAATTATGTATTCTTTAAGAAAATCCACTATTGTACTTTTAACAGCCTGAAAAGTCTTTTCGGAGCATAAAAAGTGTAAATGCATCTCACGGCAGTAAAGTGATAGAAAAGTCACAATTGAATAATAGAATAGCATGAATCTTGTTTACCTGTGTTCTGAGACACGTATTGAATGAAATGAAGTAAAATATGTATTCTTTAAGAAAATCAACTATTGTACTTTTAACAGCCTGAAAAGTCTTTTCGGAGCATAAAAAGTGTAAATGCATCTCACGGCAGTAAAGTGATAGAAAAATCACAATTGAATAATAGAATAGCATGAATCTTGTTTACCTGTGTTCTGAGACACGTATTGAATGAAATGAAGTAAAATATGTATTCTTTAAGAAAATCAACTATTGTACTTTTAACAGCCTGAAAAGTCTTTTCGGAGCATAAAAAGTGTAAATGCATCAAACGGGAGTAAAGTGATAGAAAAGTCACAATTGAATAATAGAATAGCATGAATCTTGTTTACCTGTGGTTCTGAGACACGTATTGAATGAAATGAAGTAAAATATGTATTCTTTAAGAAAATCCACTATTGTACTTTTAACAGCCTGAAAAGTCTTTTCGGAGCATAAAAAGTGTAAATGCATCAAACGGGAGTAAAGTGATAGAAAAGTCACAATTGAATAATAGAATAGCATGAATCTTGTTTACCTGTGTTCTCAGACACGTTTTGAATGAAATGAAGTAAAATATGTATTCTTTAAGAAAATCAACTATTGTACTTTTAACAGCCTGAAAAGTCTTTTCGGAGCATAAAAAGTGTAAATGCATCTCATGGCAGTAAAGTGATAGAAAAGTCACAATTGAATAATAGAATAGCATGAATCTTGTTTACCTGTGTTCTGAGACACGTATTGAATGAAATCAAGTAAATTATGTATTCTTTAAGAAAATCCACTATTGTACTTTTAACAGCCTGAAAAGTCTTTTCGGAGCATAAAAAGTGTAAATGCATCTCACGGCAGTAAAGTGATAGAAAAGTCACAATTGAATAATAGAATAGCATGAATCTTGTTTACCTGTGGTTCTGAGACACGTATTGAATGAAATGAAGTAAAATATGTATTCTTTAAGAAAATCAACTATTGGACTATGTCCGGCCTGAAAAGTCTTTTCGGAGCATTAAAAGTGTAAATGCATCTCACGGCAGTAAAGTGATAGAAAAGTCACAATTGAATAATAGAATAGCATGAATCTTGTTTACATGTGGTTCTGAGACACGTATTGAATGAAATCAAGTAAATTATGTATTCTTTAAGAAAATCCACTATTGTACTTTTAACAGCCTGAAAAGTCTTTTCGGAGCATAAAAAGTGTAAATGCATCTCACGGCAGTAAAGTGATATAAAAATCACAATTGAATAATAGAATAGCATGAATCTTGTTTACCTGTGTTCTGAGACACGTATTGAATGAAATGAAGTAAAATATGTATTCTTTAAGAAAATCAACTATTGTACTTTTAACAGCCTGAAAAGTCTTTTCGGAGCATAAAAAGTGTAAATGCATCTCACCGCAGTAAAGTGATAGAAAAATCACAATTGAATAATAGAATAGCATGAATCTTGTTTACCTGTGTTCTGAGACACGTATTGAATGAAATGAAGTAAATTATGTATTCTTTAAGAAAATCCACTATTGTACTTTTAACAGCCTGAAAAGTCTTTTCGGAGCATAAAAAGTGTAAATGCATCTCACGGCAGTAAAGTGATAGAAAAGTCACAATTGAATAATAGAATAGCATGAATCTTGTTTACATGTGGTTCTGAGACACGTATTGAATGAAATCAAGTAAAATATGTATTCTTTAAGAAAATCAACTATTGGACTATGTCCGGCCTGAAAAGTCTTTTCGGAGCATAAAAAGTGTAAATGCATCTCACGGCAGTAAAGTGATAGAAAAGTCACAATTGAATAATAGAATAGCATGAATCTTGTTTACCTGTGGTTCTGAGACACGTATTGAATGAAATGAAGTAAAATATGTATTCTTTAAGAAAATCCACTATTGTACTTTTAACAGCCTGAAAAGTCTTTTCGGAGCATAAAAAGTGTAAATGCATCAAACGGGAGTAAAGTGATAGAAAAGTCACAATTGAATAATAGAATAGCATGAATCTTGTTTACCTGTGTTCTCAGACACGTTTTGAATGAAATGAAGTAAAATATGTATTCTTTAAGAAAATCAACTATTGTACTTTTAACAGCCTGAAAAGTCTTTTCGGAGCATAAAAAGTGTAAATGCATCTCATGGCAGTAAAGTGATAGAAAAGTCACAATTGAATAATAGAATAGCATGAATCTTGTTTACCTGTGTTCTGAGACACGTATTGAATGAAATCAAGTAAATTATGTATTCTTTAAGAAAATCCACTATTGTACTTTTAACAGCCTGAAAAGTCTTTTCGGAGCATAAAAAGTGTAAATGCATCTCACGGCAGTAAAGTGATAGAAAAGTCACAATTGAATAATAGAATAGCATGAATCTTGTTTACCTGTGGTTCTGAGACACGTATTGAATGAAATGAAGTAAAATATGTATTCTTTAAGAAAATCAACTATTGGACTATGTCCGGCCTGAAAAGTCTTTTCGGAGCATTAAAAGTGTAAATGCATCTCACGGCAGTAAAGTGATAGAAAAGTCACAATTGAATAATAGAATAGCATGAATCTTGTTTACATGTGGTTCTGAGACACGTATTGAATGAAATCAAGTAAATTATGTATTCTTTAAGAAAATCCACTATTGTACTTTTAACAGCCTGAAAAGTCTTTTCGGAGCATAAAAAGTGTAAATGCATCTCACGGCAGTAAAGTGATATAAAAATCACAATTGAATAATAGAATAGCATGAATCTTGTTTACCTGTGTTCTGAGACACGTATTGAATGAAATGAAGTAAAATATGTATTCTTTAAGAAAATCAACTATTGTACTTTTAACAGCCTGAAAAGTCTTTTCGGAGCATAAAAAGTGTAAATGCATCTCACCGCAGTAAAGTGATAGAAAAATCACAATTGAATAATAGAATAGCATGAATCTTGTTTACCTGTGTTCTGAGACACGTATTGAATGAAATGAAGTAAATTATGTATTCTTTAAGAAAATCCACTATTGTACTTTTAACAGCCTGAAAAGTCTTTTCGGAGCATAAAAAGTGTAAATGCATCTCACGGCAGTAAAGTGATAGAAAAGTCACAATTGAATAATAGAATAGCATGAATCTTGTTTACATGTGGTTCTGAGACACGTATTGAATGAAATCAAGTAAAATATGTATTCTTTAAGAAAATCAACTATTGGACTATGTCCGGCCTGAAAAGTCTTTTCGGAGCATAAAAAGTGTAAATGCATCTCACGGCAGTAAAGTGATAGAAAAGTCACAATTGAATAATAGAATAGCATGAATCTTGTTTACCTGTGGTTCTGAGACACGTATTGAATGAAATGAAGTAAAATATGTATTCTTTAAGAAAATCAACTATTGGACTATGTCCGGCCTGAAAAGTCTTTTCGGAGCATAAAAAGTGTAAATGCATCTCACGGCAGTAAAGTGATAGAAAAGTCACAATTGAATAATAGAATAGCATGAATCTTGTTTACATGTGGTTCTGAGACACGTATTGAATGAAATCAAGTAAATTATGTATTCTTTAAGAAAATCCACTATTGTACTTTTAACAGCCTGAAAAGTCTTTTCGGAGCATAAAAAGTGTAAATGCATCTCACGGCAGTAAAGTGATATAAAAATCACAATTGAATAATAGAATAGCATGAATCTTGTTTACCTGTGTTCTGAGACACGTATTGAATGAAATGAAGTAAAATATGTATTCTTTAAGAAAATCAACTATTGTACTTTTAACAGCCTGAAAAGTCTTTTCGGAGCATAAAAAGTGTAAATGCATCTCACCGCAGTAAAGTGATAGAAAAATCACAATTGAATAATAGAATAGCATGAATCTTGTTTACCTGTGTTCTGAGACACGTATTGAATGAAATGAAGTAAAATATGTATTCTTTAAGAAAATCAACTATTGTACTTTTAACAGCCTGAAAAGTCTTTTCGGAGCATAAAAAGTGTAAATGCATCAAACGGGAGTAAAGTGATAGAAAAGTCACAATTGAATAATAGAATAGCATGAATCTTGTTTACCTGTGGTTCTGAGACACGTATTGAATGAAATGAAGTAAAATATGTATTCTTTAAGAAAATCCACTATTGTACTTTTAACAGCCTGAAAAGTCTTTTCGGAGCATAAAAAGTGTAAATGCATCAAACGGGAGTAAAGTGATAGAAAAGTCACAATTGAATAATAGAATAGCATGAATCTTGTTTACCTGTGGTTCTGAGACACGTATTGAATGAAATGAAGTAAAATATGTATTCTTTAAGAAAATCAACTATTGGACTATGTCCGGCCTGAAAAGTCTTTTCGGAGCATAAAAAGTGTAAATGCATCTCACGGCAGTAAAGTGATAGAAAAGTCACAATTGAATAATAGAATAGCATGAATCTTGTTTACATGTGGTTCTGAGACACGTATTGAATGAAATCAAGTAAATTATGTATTCTTTAAGAAAATCCACTATTGTACTTTTAACAGCCTGAAAAGTCTTTTCGGAGCATAAAAAGTGTAAATGCATCTCACGGCAGTAAAGTGATATAAAAATCACAATTGAATAATAGAATAGCATGAATCTTGTTTACCTGTGTTCTGAGACACGTATTGAATGAAATGAAGTAAAATATGTATTCTTTAAGAAAATCAACTATTGTACTTTTAACAGCCTGAAAAGTCTTTTCGGAGCATAAAAAGTGTAAATGCATCTCACCGCAGTAAAGTGATAGAAAAATCACAATTGAATAATAGAATAGCATGAATCTTGTTTACCTGTGTTCTGAGACACGTATTGAATGAAATGAAGTAAAATATGTATTCTTTAAGAAAATCAACTATTGTACTTTTAACAGCCTGAAAAGTCTTTTCGGAGCATAAAAAGTGTAAATGCATCAAACGGGAGTAAAGTGATAGAAAAGTCACAATTGAATAATAGAATAGCATGAATCTTGTTTACCTGTGTTCTCAGACACGTTTTGAATGAAATGAAGTAAAATATGTATTCTTTAAGAAAATCAACTATTGGACTATGTCCGGCCTGAAAAGTCTTTTCGGAGCATAAAAAGTGTAAATGCATCTCACGGCAGTAAAGTGATAGAAAAGTCACAATTGAATAATAGAATAGCATGAATCTTGTTTACATGTGGTTCTGAGACACGTATTGAATGAAATCAAGTAAATTATGTATTCTTTAAGAAAATCCACTATTGTACTTTTAACAGCCTGAAAAGTCTTTTCGGAGCATAAAAAGTGTAAATGCATCTCACGGCAGTAAAGTGATATAAAAATCACAATTGAATAATAGAATAGCATGAATCTTGTTTACCTGTGTTCTGAGACACGTATTGAATGAAATGAAGTAAAATATGTATTCTTTAAGAAAATCAACTATTGTACTTTTAACAGCCTGAAAAGTCTTTTCGGAGCATAAAAAGTGTAAATGCATCTCACCGCAGTAAAGTGATAGAAAAATCACAATTGAATAATAGAATAGCATGAATCTTGTTTACCTGTGTTCTGAGACACGTATTGAATGAAATGAAGTAAAATATGTATTCTTTAAGAAAATCAACTATTGTACTTTTAACAGCCTGAAAAGTCTTTTCGGAGCATAAAAAGTGTAAATGCATCAAACGGGAGTAAAGTGATAGAAAAGTCACAATTGAATAATAGAATAGCATGAATCTTGTTTACCTGTGTTCTCAGACACGTTTTGAATGAAATGAAGTAAAATATGTATTCTTTAAGAAAATCAACTATTGTACTTTTAACATCCTGAAAAGTCTTTTCGGAGCATAAAAAGTGTAAATGCATCTCACGGCAGTAAAGTGATAGAAAAGTCACAATTGAATAATAGAATAGCATGAATCTTGTTTACATGTGGTTCTGAGACACGTATTGAATGAAATCAAGTAAAATATGTATTCTTTAAGAAAATCAACTATTGGACTATGTCCGGCCTGAAAAGTCTTTTCGGAGCATAAAAAGTGTAAATGCATCTCACGGCAGTAAAGTGATAGAAAAGTCACAATTGAATAATAGAATAGCATGAATCTTGTTTACCTGTGGTTCTGAGACACGTATTGAATGAAATGAAGTAAAATATGTATTCTTTAAGAAAATCAACTATTGTACTTTTAACATCCTGAAAAGTCTTTTCGGAGCATAAAAAGTGTAAATGCATCTCACGGCAGTAAAGTGATAGAAAAGTCACAATTGAATAATAGAATAGCATGAATCTTGTTTACATGTGGTTCTGAGACACGTATTGAATGAAATCAAGTAAAATATGTATTCTTTAAGAAAATCAACTATTGGACTATGTCCGGCCTGAAAAGTCTTTTCGGAGCATAAAAAGTGTAAATGCATCTCACGGCAGTAAAGTGATAGAAAAGTCACAATTGAATAATAGAATAGCATGAATCTTGTTTACCTGTGGTTCTGAGACACGTATTGAATGAAATGAAGTAAAATATGTATTCTTTAAGAAAATCAACTATTGGACTATGTCCGGCCTGAAAAGTCTTTTCGGAGCATAAAAAGTGTAAATGCATCTCACGGCAGTAAAGTGATAGAAAAGTCACAATTGAATAATAGAATAGCATGAATCTTGTTTACCTGTGGTTCTGAGACAAGTATTGAATGAAATGAAGTAAAATATGTATTCTTTAAGAAAATCAACTATTGTACTTTTAACAGCCTGAAAAGTCTTTTCGGAGCATAAAAAGTGTAAATGCATCTCACGGCAGTAAAGTGATATAAAAATCACAATTGAATAATAGAATAGCATGAATCTTGTTTACCTGTGTTCTGAGACACGTATTGAATGAAATGAAGTAAAATATGTATTCTTTAAGAAAATCAACTATTGTACTTTTAACAGCCTGAAAAGTCTTTTCGGAGCATAAAAAGTGTAAATGCATCTCACCGCAGTAAAGTGATAGAAAAATCACAATTGAATAATAGAATAGCATGAATCTTGTTTACCTGTGGTTCTGAGACAAGTATTGAATGAAATGAAGTAAAATATGTATTCTTTAAGAAAATCCACTATTGTACTTTTAACAGCCTGAAAAGTCTTTTCGGAGCATAAAAAGTGTAAATGCATCAAACGGGAGTAAAGTGATAGAAAAGTCACAATTGAATAATAGAATAGCATGAATCTTGTTTACCTGTGGTTCTGAGACACGTATTGAATGAAATCAAGTAAACTATGTATTCTTTAAGAAAATCCACTATTGTACTTTTAACAGCCTGAAAAGTCTTTTCGGAGCATAAAAAGTGTAAATGCATCCAAAGCAGTAAAGTGATAGAAAAATCACAATTGAATAATAGAATAGCATGAATCTTGTTTACATGTGGTTCTGAGACAAGTATTGAATGAAATGAAGTAAACTATGTATTCTTTAAGAAAATCCACTATTGTACTTTTAACAGCCTGAAAAGTCTTTTCGGAGCATAAAAAGTGTAAATGCATCCAAAGCAGTAAAGTGATAGAAAAGTCACAATTGAATAATAGAATAGCATGAATCTTGTTTACATGTGGTTCTGAGACACGTATTGAATGAAATCAAGTAAACTATGTATTCTTTA
Organism: Cottus gobio; assembly: GCA_023566465.1. Taxonomy (NCBI): domain Eukaryota; kingdom Metazoa; phylum Chordata; class Actinopteri; order Perciformes; family Cottidae; genus Cottus; species Cottus gobio. The sequence goes on from CM042220.1 coordinate 4,783,086, forward strand.
AGAAAATCAACTATTGGACTATGTCCGGCCTGAAAAGTCTTTTCGGAGCATAAAAAGTGTAAATGCATCCAAAGCAGTAAAGTGATAGAAAAGTCACAATTGAATAATAGAATAGCATGAATCTTGTTTACATGTGGTTCTGAGACACGTATTGAATGAAATCAAGTAAACTATGTATTCTTTAAGAAAATCAACTATTGGACTATGTCCGGCCTGAAAAGTCTTTTCGGAGCATAAAAAGTGTAAATGCATCCAAAGGCAGTAAAGTGATAGAAAAGTCACAATTGAATAATAGAATAGCATGAATCTTGTTTACCTGTGTTCTGAGACACGTATTGAATGAAATGAAGTAAAATATGTATTCTTTAAGAAAATCAACTATTGTACTTTTAACAGCCTGAAAAGTCTTTTCGGAGCATAAAAAGTGTAAATGCATCAAACGGGAGTAAAGTGATAGAAAAGTCACAATTGAATAATAGAATAGCATGAATCTTGTTTACCTGTGGTTCTGAGACACGTATTGAATGAAATGAAGTAAAATATGTATTCTTTAAGAAAATCCACTATTGTACTTTTAACAGCCTGAAAAGTCTTTTCGGAGCATAAAAAGTGTAAATGCATCAAACGGGAGTAAAGTGATAGAAAAGTCACAATTGAATAATAGAATAGCATGAATCTTGTTTACCTGTGGTTCTGAGACACGTATTGAATGAAATCAAGTAAACTATGTATTCTTTAAGAAAATCCACTATTGTACTTTTAACAGCCTGAAAAGTCTTTTCGGAGCATAAAAAGTGTAAATGCATCTCATGGCAGTAAAGTGATAGAAAAGTCACAATTGAATAATAGAATAGCATGAATCTTGTTTACATGTGGTTCTGAGACACGTATTGAATGAAATGAAGTAAACTATGTATTCTTTAAGAAAATCAAATATTGGACTATGTCCGGCCTGAAAAGTCTTTTCGGAGCATAAAAAGTGTAAATGCATCCAAAGCAGTAAAGTGATAGAAAAATCACAATTGAATAATAGAATAGCATGAATCTTGTTTACCTGTGTTCTCAGACACGTTTTGAATGAAATGAAGTAAAATATGTATTCTTTAAGAAAATCCACTATTGTACTTTTAACATCCTGAAAAGTCTTTTCGGAGCATAAAAAGTGTAAATGCATCTCACGGCAGTAAAGTGATAGAAAAGTCACAATTGAATAATAGAATAGCATGAATCTTGTTTACATGTGGTTCTGAGACACGTATTGAATGAAATGAAGTAAACTATGTATTCTTTAAGAAAATCAACTATTGGACTATGTCCGGCCTGAAAAGTCTTTTCGGAGCATAAAAAGTGTAAATGCATCCAAAGGCAGTAAAGTGATAGAAAAGTCACAATTGAATAATAGAATAGCATGAATCTTGTTTACCTGTGTTCTGAGACACGTTTTGAATGAAATGAAGTAAAATATGTATTCTTTAAGAAAATCAACTATTGTACTTTTAACATCCTGAAAAGTCTTTTCGGAGCATAAAAAGTGTAAATGCATCTCACGGCAGTAAAGTGATAGAAAAGTCACAATTGAATAATAGAATAGCATGAATCTTGTTTACATGTGGTTCTGAGACACGTATTGAATGAAATCAAGTAAACTATGTATTCTTTAAGAAAATCAACTATTGGACTATGTCCGGCCTGAAAAGTCTTTTCGGAGCATAAAAAGTGTAAATGCATCCAAAGGCAGTAAAGTGATAGAAAAGTCACAATTGAATAATAGAATAGCATGAATCTTGTTTACCTGTGTTCTGAGACACGTTTTGAATGAAATGAAGTAAAATATGTATTCTTTAAGAAAATCAACTATTGTACTTTTAACATCCTGAAAAGTCTTTTCGGAGCATAAAAAGTGTAAATGCATCTCACGGCAGTAAAGTGATAGAAAAGTCACAATTGAATAATAGAATAGCATGAATCTTGTTTACATGTGGTTCTGAGACACGTATTGAATGAAATGAAGTAAAATATGTATTCTTTAAGAAAATCAACTATTGGACTATGTCCGGCCTGAAAAGTCTTTTCGGAGCATAAAAAGTGTAAATGCATCTCACGGCAGTAAAGTGATATAAAAATCACAATTGAATAATAGAATAGCATGAATCTTGTTTACCTGTGTTCTGAGACACGTATTGAATGAAATGAAGTAAAATATGTATTCTTTAAGAAAATCAACTATTGTACTTTTAACAGCCTGAAAAGTCTTTTCGGAGCATAAAAAGTGTAAATGCATCTCACGGCAGTAAAGTGATATAAAAATCACAATTGAATAATAGAATAGCATGAATCTTGTTTACCTGTGTTCTGAGACACGTATTGAATGAAATGAAGTAAAATATGTATTCTTTAAGAAAATCAACTATTGTACTTTTAACAGCCTGAAAAGTCTTTTCGGAGCATAAAAAGTGTAAATGCATCTCACGGCAGTAAAGTGATATAAAAATCACAATTGAATAATAGAATAGCATGAATCTTGTTTACCTGTGTTCTGAGACACGTATTGAATGAAATGAAGTAAAATATGTATTCTTTAAGAAAATCAACTATTGTACTTTTAACAGCCTGAAAAGTCTTTTCGGAGCATAAAAAGTGTAAATGCATCTCACCGCAGTAAAGTGATAGAAAAATCACAATTGAATAATAGAATAGCATGAATCTTGTTTACCTGTGTTCTGAGACACGTATTGAATGAAATGAAGTAAAATATGTATTCTTTAAGAAAATCCACTATTGTACTTTTAACAGCCTGAAAAGTCTTTTCGGAGCATAAAAAGTGTAAATGCATCTCATGGCAGTAAAGTGATAGAAAAGTCACAATTGAATAATAGAATAGCATGAATCTTGTTTACATGTGGTTCTGAGACACGTATTGAATGAAATGAAGTAAACTATGTATTCTTTAAGAAAATCAACTATTGGACTATGTCCGGCCTGAAAAGTCTTTTCGGAGCATAAAAAGTGTAAATGCATCCAAAGCAGTAAAGTGATAGAAAAATCACAATTGAATAATAGAATAGCATGAATCTTGTTTACCTGTGTTCTCAGACACGTTTTGAATGAAATGAAGTAAAATATGTATTCTTTAAGAAAATCCACTATTGTACTTTTAACATCCTGAAAAGTCTTTTCGGAGCATAAAAAGTGTAAATGCATCTCACGGCAGTAAAGTGATAGAAAAGTCACAATTGAATAATAGAATAGCATGAATCTTGTTTACATGTGGTTCTGAGACACGTATTGAATGAAATGAAGTAAACTATGTATTCTTTAAGAAAATCAACTATTGGACTATGTCCGGCCTGAAAAGTCTTTTCGGAGCATAAAAAGTGTAAATGCATCCAAAGGCAGTAAAGTGATAGAAAAGTCACAATTGAATAATAGAATAGCATGAATCTTGTTTACCTGTGTTCTGAGACACGTTTTGAATGAAATGAAGTAAAATATGTATTCTTTAAGAAAATCAACTATTGTACTTTTAACATCCTGAAAAGTCTTTTCGGAGCATAAAAAGTGTAAATGCATCTCACGGCAGTAAAGTGATAGAAAAGTCACAATTGAATAATAGAATAGCATGAATCTTGTTTACATGTGGTTCTGAGACACGTATTGAATGAAATCAAGTAAACTATGTATTCTTTAAGAAAATCAACTATTGGACTATGTCCGGCCTGAAAAGTCTTTTCGGAGCATAAAAAGTGTAAATGCATCCAAAGGCAGTAAAGTGATAGAAAAGTCACAATTGAATAATAGAATAGCATGAATCTTGTTTACCTGTGTTCTGAGACACGTTTTGAATGAAATGAAGTAAAATATGTATTCTTTAAGAAAATCAACTATTGTACTTTTAACATCCTGAAAAGTCTTTTCGGAGCATAAAAAGTGTAAATGCATCTCACGGCAGTAAAGTGATAGAAAAGTCACAATTGAATAATAGAATAGCATGAATCTTGTTTACATGTGGTTCTGAGACACGTATTGAATGAAATGAAGTAAAATATGTATTCTTTAAGAAAATCAACTATTGGACTATGTCCGGCCTGAAAAGTCTTTTCGGAGCATAAAAAGTGTAAATGCATCTCACGGCAGTAAAGTGATATAAAAATCACAATTGAATAATAGAATAGCATGAATCTTGTTTACCTGTGTTCTGAGACACGTATTGAATGAAATGAAGTAAAATATGTATTCTTTAAGAAAATCAACTATTGTACTTTTAACAGCCTGAAAAGTCTTTTCGGAGCATAAAAAGTGTAAATGCATCTCACGGCAGTAAAGTGATATAAAAATCACAATTGAATAATAGAATAGCATGAATCTTGTTTACCTGTGTTCTGAGACACGTATTGAATGAAATGAAGTAAAATATGTATTCTTTAAGAAAATCAACTATTGTACTTTTAACAGCCTGAAAAGTCTTTTCGGAGCATAAAAAGTGTAAATGCATCTCACGGCAGTAAAGTGATATAAAAATCACAATTGAATAATAGAATAGCATGAATCTTGTTTACCTGTGTTCTGAGACACGTATTGAATGAAATTAAGTAAAATATGTATTCTTTAAGAAAATCAACTATTGTACTTTTAACAGCCTGAAAAGTCTTTTCGGAGCATAAAAAGTGTAAATGCATCTCACGGCAGTAAAGTGATATAAAAATCACAATTGAATAATAGAATAGCATGAATCTTGTTTACCTGTGTTCTGAGACACGTATTGAATGAAATGAAGTAAAATATGTATTCTTTAAGAAAATCAACTATTGTACTTTTAACAGCCTGAAAAGTCTTTTCGGAGCATAAAAAGTGTAAATGCATCTCACGGCAGTAAAGTGATATAAAAATCACAATTGAATAATAGAATAGCATGAATCTTGTTTACCTGTGTTCTGAGACACGTATTGAATGAAATTAAGTAAAATATGTATTCTTTAAGAAAATCAACTATTGTACTTTTAACAGCCTGAAAAGTCTTTTCGGAGCATAAAAAGTGTAAATGCATCTCACGGCAGTAAAGTGATAGAAAAGTCACAATTGAATAATAGAATAGCATGAATCTTGTTTACATGTGGTTCTGAGACACGTATTGAATGAAATGAAGTAAAATATGTATTCTTTAAGAAAATCAACTATTGGACTATGTCCGGCCTGAAAAGTCTTTTCGGAGCATAAAAAGTGTAAATGCATCTCACGGCAGTAAAGTGATAGAAAAGTCACAATTGAATAATAGAATAGCATGAATCTTGTTTACCTGTGGTTCTGAGACACGTATTGAATGAAATGAAGTAAAATATGTATTCTTTAAGAAAATCAACTATTGGACTATGTCCGGCCTGAAAAGTCTTTTCGGAGCATAAAAAGTGTAAATGCATCTCACGGCAGTAAAGTGATAGAAAAGTCACAATTGAATAATAGAATAGCATGAATCTTGTTTACATGTGGTTCTGAGACACGTATTGAATGAAATCAAGTAAATTATGTATTCTTTAAGAAAATCCACTATTGTACTTTTAACAGCCTGAAAAGTCTTTTCGGAGCATAAAAAGTGTAAATGCATCCAAAGCAGTAAAGTGATAGAAAAATCACAATTGAATAATAGAATAGCATGAATCTTGTTTACATGTGGTTCTGAGACAAGTATTGAATGAAATGAAGTAAACTATGTATTCTTTAAGAAAATCCACTATTGTACTTTTAACAGCCTGAAAAGTCTTTTCGGAGCATAAAAAGTGTAAATGCATCTCACGGCAGTAAAGTGATAGAAAAGTCACAATTGAATAATAGAATAGCATGAATCTTGTTTACATGTGGTTCTGAGACACGTATTGAATGAAATCAAGTAAACTATGTATTCTTTAAGAAAATCAACTATTGGACTATGTCCGGCCTGAAAAGTCTTTTCGGAGCATAAAAAGTGTAAATGCATCCAAAGGCAGTAAAGTGATAGAAAAGTCACAATTGAATAATAGAATAGCATGAATCTTGTTTACCTGTGTTCTGAGACACGTTTTGAATGAAATTAAGTAAAATATGTATTCTTTAAGAAAATCAACTATTGTACTTTTAACATCCTGAAAAGTCTTTTCGGAGCATAAAAAGTGTAAATGCATCTCACGGCAGTAAAGTGATAGAAAAGTCACAATTGAATAATAGAATAGCATGAATCTTGTTTACATGTGGTTCTGAGACACGTATTGAATGAAATGAAGTAAAATATGTATTCTTTAAGAAAATCAACTATTGGACTATGTCCGGCCTGAAAAGTCTTTTCGGAGCATAAAAAGTGTAAATGCATCTCACGGCAGTAAAGTGATATAAAAATCACAATTGAATAATAGAATAGCATGAATCTTGTTTACCTGTGTTCTGAGACACGTATTGAATGAAATGAAGTAAAATATGTATTCTTTAAGAAAATCAACTATTGTACTTTTAACAGCCTGAAAAGTCTTTTCGGAGCATAAAAAGTGTAAATGCATCTCACGGCAGTAAAGTGATATAAAAATCACAATTGAATAATAGAATAGCATGAATCTTGTTTACCTGTGTTCTGAGACACGTATTGAATGAAATGAAGTAAAATATGTATTCTTTAAGAAAATCAACTATTGTACTTTTAACAGCCTGAAAAGTCTTTTCGGAGCATAAAAAGTGTAAATGCATCTCACGGCAGTAAAGTGATATAAAAATCACAATTGAATAATAGAATAGCATGAATCTTGTTTACCTGTGTTCTGAGACACGTATTGAATGAAATTAAGTAAAATATGTATTCTTTAAGAAAATCAACTATTGTACTTTTAACAGCCTGAAAAGTCTTTTCGGAGCATAAAAAGTGTAAATGCATCTCACCGCAGTAAAGTGATAGAAAAATCACAATTGAATAATAGAATAGCATGAATCTTGTTTACCTGTGTTCTGAGACACGTATTGAATGAAATGAAGTAAAATATGTATTCTTTAAGAAAATCAACTATTGTACTTTTAACAGCCTGAAAAGTCTTTTCGGAGCATAAAAAGTGTAAATGCATCAAACGGGAGTAAAGTGATAGAAAAGTCACAATTGAATAATAGAATAGCATGAATCTTGTTTACCTGTGGTTCTGAGACACGTATTGAATGAAATGAAGTAAAATATGTATTCTTTAAGAAAATCCACTATTGTACTTTTAACAGCCTGAAAAGTCTTTTCGGAGCATAAAAAGTGTAAATGCATCAAACGGGAGTAAAGTGATAGAAAAGTCACAATTGAATAATAGAATAGCATGAATCTTGTTTACCTGTGGTTCTGAGACACGTATTGAATGAAATCAAGTAAACTATGTATTCTTTAAGAAAATCCACTATTGTACTTTTAACAGCCTGAAAAGTCTTTTCGGAGCATAAAAAGTGTAAATGCATCTCACGGCAGTAAAGTGATAGAAAAGTCACAATTGAATAATAGAATAGCATGAATCTTGTTTACATGTGGTTCTGAGACACGTATTGAATGAAATGAAGTAAAATATGTATTCTTTAAGAAAATCAACTATTGGACTATGTCCGGCCTGAAAAGTCTTTTCGGAGCATAAAAAGTGTAAATGCATCTCACGGCAGTAAAGTGATAGAAAAGTCACAATTGAATAATAGAATAGCATGAATCTTGTTTACCTGTGGTTCTGAGACACGTATTGAATGAAATGAAGTAAAATATGTATTCTTTAAGAAAATCAACTATTGGACTATGTCCGGCCTGAAAAGTCTTTTCGGAGCATAAAAAGTGTAAATGCATCTCACGGCAGTAAAGTGATAGAAAAGTCACAATTGAATAATAGAATAGCATGAATCTTGTTTACATGTGGTTCTGAGACAAGTATTGAATGAAATGAAGTAAACTATGTATTCTTTAAGAAAATCCACTATTGTACTTTTAACAGCCTGAAAAGTCTTTTCGGAGCATAAAAAGTGTAAATGCATCTCACGGCAGTAAAGTGATAGAAAAGTCACAATTGAATAATAGAATAGCATGAATCTTGTTTACATGTGGTTCTGAGACACGTATTGAATGAAATCAAGTAAACTATGTATTCTTTAAGAAAATCAACTATTGGACTATGTCCGGCCTGAAAAGTCTTTTCGGAGCATAAAAAGTGTAAATGCATCCAAAGGCAGTAAAGTGATAGAAAAGTCACAATTGAATAATAGAATAGCATGAATCTTGTTTACCTGTGTTCTGAGACACGTTTTGAATGAAATGAAGTAAAATATGTATTCTTTAAGAAAATCAACTATTGTACTTTTAACATCCTGAAAAGTCTTTTCGGAGCATAAAAAGTGTAAATGCATCTCACGGCAGTAAAGTGATAGAAAAGTCACAATTGAATAATAGAATAGCATGAATCTTGTTTACATGTGGTTCTGAGACACGTATTGAATGAAATCAAGTAAAATATGTATTCTTTAAGAAAATCAACTATTGGACTATGTCCGGCCTGAAAAGTCTTTTCGGAGCATAAAAAGTGTAAATGCATCTCACGGCAGTAAAGTGATAGAAAAGTCACAATTGAATAATAGAATAGCATGAATCTTGTTTACATGTGGTTCTGAGACACGTATTGAATGAAATCAAGTAAATTATGTATTCTTTAAGAAAATCCACTATTGTACTTTTAACAGCCTGAAAAGTCTTTTCGGAGCATAAAAAGTGTAAATGCATCTCACGGCAGTAAAGTGATATAAAAATCACAATTGAATAATAGAATAGCATGAATCTTGTTTACCTGTGTTCTGAGACACGTATTGAATGAAATGAAGTAAAATATGTATTCTTTAAGAAAATCAACTATTGTACTTTTAACAGCCTGAAAAGTCTTTTCGGAGCATAAAAAGTGTAAATGCATCTCACGGCAGTAAAGTGATATAAAAATCACAATTGAATAATAGAATAGCATGAATCTTGTTTACCTGTGTTCTGAGACACGTATTGAATGAAATGAAGTAAAATATGTATTATTTAAGAAAATCAACTATTGTACTTTTAACAGCCTGAAAAGTCTTTTCGGAGCATAAAAAGTGTAAATGCATCTCACGGCAGTAAAGTGATATAAAAATCACAATTGAATAATAGAATAGCATGAATCTTGTTTACCTGTGTTCTGAGACACGTATTGAATGAAATGAAGTAAAATATGTATTATTTAAGAAAATCAACTATTGTACTTTTAACAGCCTGAAAAGTCTTTTCGGAGCATAAAAAGTGTAAATGCATCTCACCGCAGTAAAGTGATAGAAAAATCACAATTGAATAATAGAATAGCATGAATCTTGTTTACCTGTGGTTCTGAGACACGTATTGAATGAAATGAAGTAAAATATGTATTCTTTAAGAAAATCCACTATTGTACTTTTAACAGCCTGAAAAGTCTTTTCGGAGCATAAAAAGTGTAAATGCATCAAACGGGAGTAAAGTGATAGAAAAGTCACAATTGAATAATAGAATAGCATGAATCTTGTTTACCTGTGGTTCTGAGACACGTATTGAATGAAATCAAGTAAACTATGTATTCTTTAAGAAAATCCACTATTGTACTTTTAACAGCCTGAAAAGTCTTTTCGGAGCATAAAAAGTGTAAATGCATCCAAAGCAGTAAAGTGATAGAAAAATCACAATTGAATAATAGAATAGCATGAATCTTGTTTACCTGTGTTCTGAGACACGTATTGAATGAAATGAAGTAAAATATGTATTCTTTAAGAAAATCAACTATTGTACTTTTAACAGCCTGAAAAGTCTTTTCGGAGCATAAAAAGTGTAAATGCATCTCACGGCAGTAAAGTGATATAAAAATCACAATTGAATAATAGAATAGCATGAATCTTGTTTACCTGTGTTCTGAGACACGTATTGAATGAAATGAAGTAAAATATGTATTATTTAAGAAAATCAACTATTGTACTTTTAACAGCCTGAAAAGTCTTTTCGGAGCATAAAAAGTGTAAATGCATCTCACGGCAGTAAAGTGATATAAAAATCACAATTGAATAATAGAATAGCATGAATCTTGTTTACCTGTGTTCTGAGACACGTATTGAATGAAATGAAGTAAAATATGTATTATTTAAGAAAATCAACTATTGTACTTTTAACAGCCTGAAAAGTCTTTTCGGAGCATAAAAAGTGTAAATGCATCTCACCGCAGTAAAGTGATAGAAAAATCACAATTGAATAATAGAATAGCATGAATCTTGTTTACCTGTGGTTCTGAGACACGTATTGAATGAAATGAAGTAAAATATGTATTCTTTAAGAAAATCCACTATTGTACTTTTAACAGCCTGAAAAGTCTTTTCGGAGCATAAAAAGTGTAAATGCATCAAACGGGAGTAAAGTGATAGAAAAGTCACAATTGAATAATAGAATAGCATGAATCTTGTTTACCTGTGGTTCTGAGACACGTATTGAATGAAATCAAGTAAACTATGTATTCTTTAAGAAAATCCACTATTGTACTTTTAACAGCCTGAAAAGTCTTTTCGGAGCATAAAAAGTGTAAATGCATCCAAAGCAGTAAAGTGATAGAAAAATCACAATTGAATAATAGAATAGCATGAATCTTGTTTACCTGTGTTCTCAGACACGTTTTGAATGAAATGAAGTAAAATATGTATTCTTTAAGAAAATCAACTATTGTACTTTTAACAGCCTGAAAAGTCTTTTCGGAGCATAAAAAGTGTAAATGCATCTCATGGCAGTAAAGTGATAGAAAAGTCACAATTGAATAATAGAATAGCATGAATCTTGTTTACATGTGGTTCTGAGACACGTATTGAATGAAATGAAGTAAACTATGTATTCTTTAAGAAAATCAACTATTGGACTATGTCCGGCCTGAAAAGTCTTTTCGGAGCATAAAAAGTGTAAATGCATCTCACGGCAGTAAAGTGATAGAAAAGTCACAATTGAATAATAGAATAGCATGAATCTTGTTTACCTGTGGTTCTGAGACACGTATTGAATGAAATGAAGTAAAATATGTATTCTTTAAGAAAATCAACTATTGGACTATGTCCGGCCTGAAAAGTCTTTTCGGAGCATAAAAAGTGTAAATGCATCTCACGGCAGTAAAGTGATAGAAAAGTCACAATTGAATAATAGAATAGCATGAATCTTGTTTACATGTGGTTCTGAGACACGTATTGAATGAAATCAAGTAAATTATGTATTCTTTAAGAAAATCCACTATTGTACTTTTAACAGCCTGAAAAGTCTTTTCGGAGCATAAAAAGTGTAAATGCATCTCACGGCAGTAAAGTGATATAAAAATCACAATTGAATAATAGAATAGCATGAATCTTGTTTACCTGTGTTCTGAGACACGTATTGAATGAAATGAAGTAAAATATGTATTCTTTAAGAAAATCAACTATTGTACTTTTAACAGCCTGAAAAGTCTTTTCGGAGCATAAAAAGTGTAAATGCATCAAACGGGAGTAAAGTGATAGAAAAGTCACAATTGAATAATAGAATAGCATGAATCTTGTTTACCTGTGGTTCTGAGACACGTATTGAATGAAATCAAGTAAACTATGTATTCTTTAAGAAAATCCACTATTGTACTTTTAACAGCCTGAAAAGTCTTTTCGGAGCATAAAAAGTGTAAATGCATCCAAAGCAGTAAAGTGATAGAAAAATCACAATTGAATAATAGAATAGCATGAATCTTGTTTACCTGTGTTCTGAGACACGTATTGAATGAAATGAAGTAAAATATGTATTCTTTAAGAAAATCAACTATTGTACTTTTAACAGCCTGAAAAGTCTTTTCGGAGCATAAAAAGTGTAAATGCATCAAACGGGAGTAAAGTGATAGAAAAGTCACAATTGAATAATAGAATAGCATGAATCTTGTTTACCTGTGGTTCTGAGACACGTATTGAATGAAATGAAGTAAAATATGTATTCTTTAAGAAAATCCACTATTGTACTTTTAACAGCCTGAAAAGTCTTTTCGGAGCATAAAAAGTGTAAATGCATCAAACGGGAGTAAAGTGATAGAAAAGTCACAATTGAATAATAGAATAGCATGAATCTTGTTTACCTGTGGTTCTGAGACACGTATTGAATGAAATCAAGTAAACTATGTATTCTTTAAGAAAATCCACTATTGTACTTTTAACAGCCTGAAAAGTCTTTTCGGAGCATAAAAAGTGTAAATGCATCCAAAGCAGTAAAGTGATAGAAAAGTCACAATTGAATAATAGAATAGCATGAATCTTGTTTACCTGTGTTCTCAGACACGTTTTGAATGAAATGAAGTAAAATATGTATTCTTTAAGAAAATCAACTATTGTACTTTTAACATCCTGAAAAGTCTTTTCGGAGCATAAAAAGTGTAAATGCATCTCACGGCAGTAAAGTGATAGAAAAGTCACAATTGAATAATAGAATAGCATGAATCTTGTTTACATGTGGTTCTGAGACACGTTTTGAATGAAATCAAGTAAAATATGTATTCTTTAAGAAAATCAACTATTGGACTATGTCCGGCCTGAAAAGTCTTTTCGGAGCATAAAAAGTGTAAATGCATCTCACGGCAGTAAAGTGATAGAAAAGTCACAATTGAATAATAGAATAGCATGAATCTTGTTTACCTGTGGTTCTGAGACACGTATTGAATGAAATGAAGTAAAATATGTATTCTTTAAGAAAATCAACTATTGGACTATGTCCGGCCTGAAAAGTCTTTTCGGAGCATAAAAAGTGTAAATGCATCAAACGGGAGTAAAGTGATAGAAAAGTCACAATTGAATAATAGAATAGCATGAATCTTGTTTACCTGTGGTTCTGAGACACGTTTTGAATGAAATGAAGTAAAATATGTATTCTTTAAGAAAATCCACTATTGTACTTTTAACAGCCTGAAAAGTCTTTTCGGAGCATAAAAAGTGTAAATGCATCTCACGGCAGTAAAGTGATAGAAAAGTCACAATTGAATAATAGAATAGCATGAATCTTGTTTACATGTGGTTCTGAGACACGTATTGAATGAAATCAAGTAAAATATGTATTCTTTAAGAAAATCAACTATTGGACTATGTCCGGCCTGAAAATTCTTTTCGGAGCATAAAAAGTGTAAATGCATCCAAAGGCAGTAAAGTGATAGAAAAGTCACAATTGAATAATAGAATAGCATGAATCTTGTTTACCTGTGGTTCTGAGACACGTATTGAATGAAATGAAGTAAAATATGTATTCTTTAAGAAAATCAACTATTGGACTATGTCCGGCCTGAAAAGTCTTTTCGGAGCATAAAAAGTGTAAATGCATCTCACGGCAGTAAAGTGATATAAAAATCACAATTGAATAATAGAATAGCATGAATCTTGTTTACCTGTGTTCTGAGACACGTATTGAATGAAATGAAGTAAAATATGTATTCTTTAAGAAAATCAACTATTGTACTTTTAACAGCCTGAAAAGTCTTTTCGGAGCATAAAAAGTGTAAATGCATCAAACGGGAGTAAAGTGATAGAAAAGTCACAATTGAATAATAGAATAGCATGAATCTTGTTTACCTGTGGTTCTGAGACACGTATTGAATGAAATCAAGTAAACTATGTATTCTTTAAGAAAATCCACTATTGTACTTTTAACAGCCTGAAAAGTCTTTTCGGAGCATAAAAAGTGTAAATGCATCTCATGGCAGTAAAGTGATAGAAAAGTCACAATTGAATAATAGAATAGCATGAATCTTGTTTACATGTGGTTCTGAGACACGTATTGAATGAAATCAAGTAAAATATGTATTCTTTAAGAAAATCAACTATTGGACTATGTCCGGCCTGAAAAGTCTTTTCGGAGCATAAAAAGTGTAAATGCATCTCATGGCAGTAAAGTGATAGAAAAGTCACAATTGAATAATAGAATAGCATGAATCTTGTTTACATGTGGTTCTGAGACACGTATTGAATGAAATGAAGTAAAATATGTATTCTTTAAGAAAATCAACTATTGGACTATGTCCGGCCTGAAAAGTCTTTTCGGAGCATAAAAAGTGTAAATGCATCCAAAGGCAGTAAAGTGATAGAAAAGTCACAATTGAATAATAGAATAGCATGAATCTTGTTTACCTGTGTTCTGAGACACGTTTTGAATGAAATGAAGTAAAATATGTATTCTTTAAGAAAATCAACTATTGTACTTTTAACATCCTGAAAAGTCTTTTCGGAGCATAAAAAGTGTAAATGCATCTCACGGCAGTAAAGTGATAGAAAAGTCACAATTGAATAATAGAATAGCATGAATCTTGTTTACATGTGGTTCTGAGACACGTATTGAATGAAATGAAGTAAAATATGTATTCTTTAAGAAAATCAACTATTGGACTATGTCCGGCCTGAAAAGTCTTTTCGGAGCATAAAAAGTGTAAATGCATCTCACGGCAGTAAAGTGATATAAAAATCACAATTGAATAATAGAATAGCATGAATCTTGTTTACCTGTGTTCTGAGACACGTATTGAATGAAATGAAGTAAAATATGTATTCTTTAAGAAAATCAACTATTGTACTTTTAACAGCCTGAAAAGTCTTTTCGGAGCATAAAAAGTGTAAATGCATCTCACGGCAGTAAAGTGATATAAAAATCACAATTGAATAATAGAATAGCATGAATCTTGTTTACCTGTGTTCTGAGACACGTATTGAATGAAATGAAGTAAAATATGTATTCTTTAAGAAAATCAACTATTGTACTTTTAACAGCCTGAAAAGTCTTTTCGGAGCATAAAAAGTGTAAATGCATCTCACGGCAGTAAAGTGATATAAAAATCACAATTGAATAATAGAATAGCATGAATCTTGTTTACCTGTGTTCTGAGACACGTATTGAATGAAATTAAGTAAAATATGTATTCTTTAAGAAAATCAACTATTGTACTTTTAACAGCCTGAAAAGTCTTTTCGGAGCATAAAAAGTGTAAATGCATCTCACGGCAGTAAAGTGATATAAAAATCACAATTGAATAATAGAATAGCATGAATCTTGTTTACCTGTGTTCTGAGACACGTATTGAATGAAATGAAGTAAAATATGTATTCTTTAAGAAAATCAACTATTGTACTTTTAACAGCCTGAAAAGTCTTTTCGGAGCATAAAAAGTGTAAATGCATCTCACGGCAGTAAAGTGATATAAAAATCACAATTGAATAATAGAATAGCATGAATCTTGTTTACCTGTGTTCTGAGACACGTATTGAATGAAATTAAGTAAAATATGTATTCTTTAAGAAAATCAACTATTGTACTTTTAACAGCCTGAAAAGTCTTTTCGGAGCATAAAAAGTGTAAATGCATCTCACCGCAGTAAAGTGATAGAAAAATCACAATTGAATAATAGAATAGCATGAATCTTGTTTACCTGTGTTCTGAGACACGTATTGAATGAAATGAAGTAAAATATGTATTCTTTAAGAAAATCAACTATTGTACTTTTAACAGCCTGAAAAGTCTTTTCGGAGCATAAAAAGTGTAAATGCATCTCACGGCAGTAAAGTGATATAAAAATCACAATTGAATAATAGAATAGCATGAATCTTGTTTACCTGTGTTCTGAGACACGTATTGAATGAAATTAAGTAAAATATGTATTCTTTAAGAAAATCAACTATTGTACTTTTAACAGCCTGAAAAGTCTTTTCGGAGCATAAAAAGTGTAAATGCATCTCACGGCAGTAAAGTGATAGAAAAATCACAATTGAATAATAGAATAGCATGAATCTTGTTTACCTGTGTTCTGAGACACGTATTGAATGAAATGAAGTAAAATATGTATTCTTTAAGAAAATCAACTATTGTACTTTTAACAGCCTGAAAAGTCTTTTCGGAGCATAAAAAGTGTAAATGCATCAAACGGGAGTAAAGTGATAGAAAAGTCACAATTGAATAATAGAATAGCATGAATCTTGTTTACCTGTGTTCTCAGACACGTTTTGAATGAAATGAAGTAAAATATGTATTCTTTAAGAAAATCAACTATTGTACTTTTAACAGCCTGAAGAGTCTTTTCGGAGCATAAAAAGTGTAAATGCATCTCATGGCAGTAAAGTGATAGAAAAGTCACAATTGAATAATAGAATAGCATGAATCTTGTTTACATGTGGTTCTGAGACAAGTATTGAATGAAATGAAGTAAACTATGTATTCTTTAAGAAAATCCACTATTGTACTTTTAACAGCCTGAAAAGTCTTTTCGGAGCATAAAAAGTGTAAATGCATCTCACGGCAGTAAAGTGATAGAAAAGTCACAATTGAATAATAGAATAGCATGAATCTTGTTTACCTGTGTTCTGAGACACGTTTTGAATGAAATGAAGTAAAATATGTATTCTTTAAGAAAATCAACTATTGTACTTTTAACATCCTGAAAAGTCTTTTCGGAGCATAAAAAGTGTAAATGCATCTCACGGCAGTAAAGTGATAGAAAAGTCACAATTGAATAATAGAATAGCATGAATCTTGTTTACCTGTGGTTCTGAGACACGTATTGAATGAAATGAAGTAAAATATGTATTCTTTAAGAAAATCAACTATTGGACTATGTCCGGCCTGAAAAGTCTTTTCGGAGCATAAAAAGTGTAAATGCATCTCACGGCAGTAAAGTGATATAAAAATCACAATTGAATAATAGAATAGCATGAATCTTGTTTACCTGTGTTCTGAGACACGTATTGAATGAAATGAAGTAAAATATGTATTCTTTAAGAAAATCAACTATTGTACTTTTAACAGCCTGAAAAGTCTTTTCGGAGCATAAAAAGTGTAAATGCATCTCACGGCAGTAAAGTGATATAAAAATCACAATTGAATAATAGAATAGCATGAATCTTGTTTACCTGTGTTCTGAGACACGTATTGAATGAAATGAAGTAAAATATGTATTCTTTAAGAAAATCAACTATTGTACTTTTAACAGCCTGAAAAGTCTTTTCGGAGCATAAAAAGTGTAAATGCATCTCACGGCAGTAAAGTGATATAAAAATCACAATTGAATAATAGAATAGCATGAATCTTGTTTACCTGTGTTCTGAGACACGTATTGAATGAAATTAAGTAAAATATGTATTCTTTAAGAAAATCAACTATTGTACTTTTAACAGCCTGAAAAGTCTTTTCGGAGCATAAAAAGTGTAAATGCATCTCACGGCAGTAAAGTGATATAAAAATCACAATTGAATAATAGAATAGCATGAATCTTGTTTACCTGTGTTCTGAGACACGTATTGAATGAAATGAAGTAAAATATGTATTCTTTAAGAAAATCAACTATTGTACTTTTAACAGCCTGAAAAGTCTTTTCGGAGCATAAAAAGTGTAAATGCATCTCACGGCAGTAAAGTGATATAAAAATCACAATTGAATAATAGAATAGCATGAATCTTGTTTACCTGTGTTCTGAGACACGTATTGAATGAAATTAAGTAAAATATGTATTCTTTAAGAAAATCAACTATTGTACTTTTAACAGCCTGAAAAGTCTTTTCGGAGCATAAAAAGTGTAAATGCATCTCACCGCAGTAAAGTGATAGAAAAATCACAATTGAATAATAGAATAGCATGAATCTTGTTTACCTGTGTTCTGAGACACGTTTTGAATGAAATGAAGTAAAATATGTATTCTTTAAGAAAATCAACTATTGTACTTTTAACAGCCTGAAGAGTCTTTTCGGAGCATAAAAAGTGTAAATGCATCTCATGGCAGTAAAGTGATAGAAAAGTCACAATTGAATAATAGAATAGCATGAATCTTGTTTACATGTGGTTCTGAGACAAGTATTGAATGAAATGAAGTAAACTATGTATTCTTTAAGAAAATCCACTATTGTACTTTTAACAGCCTGAAAAGTCTTTTCGGAGCATAAAAAGTGTAAATGCATCTCACGGCAGTAAAGTGATAGAAAAGTCACAATTGAATAATAGAATAGCATGAATCTTGTTTACCTGTGTTCTGAGACACGTTTTGAATGAAATGAAGTAAAATATGTATTCTTTAAGAAAATCAACTATTGTACTTTTAACATCCTGAAAAGTCTTTTCGGAGCATAAAAAGTGTAAATGCATCTCACGGCAGTAAAGTGATAGAAAAGTCACAATTGAATAATAGAATAGCATGAATCTTGTTTACCTGTGGTTCTGAGACACGTATTGAATGAAATGAAGTAAAATATGTATTCTTTAAGAAAATCAACTATTGGACTATGTCCGGCCTGAAAAGTCTTTTCGGAGCATAAAAAGTGTAAATGCATCTCACGGCAGTAAAGTGATATAAAAATCACAATTGAATAATAGAATAGCATGAATCTTGTTTACCTGTGTTCTGAGACACGTATTGAATGAAATGAAGTAAAATATGTATTCTTTAAGAAAATCAACTATTGTACTTTTAACAGCCTGAAAAGTCTTTTCGGAGCATAAAAAGTGTAAATGCATCAAACGGGAGTAAAGTGATAGAAAAGTCACAATTGAATAATAGAATAGCATGAATCTTGTTTACCTGTGGTTCTGAGACACGTATTGAATGAAATCAAGTAAACTATGTATTCTTTAAGAAAATCCACTATTGTACTTTTAACAGCCTGAAAAGTCTTTTCGGAGCATAAAAAGTGTAAATGCATCTCATGGCAGTAAAGTGATAGAAAAGTCACAATTGAATAATAGAATAGCATGAATCTTGTTTACATGTGGTTCTGAGACACGTATTGAATGAAATCAAGTAAAATATGTATTCTTTAAGAAAATCAACTATTGGACTATGTCCGGCCTGAAAAGTCTTTTCGGAGCATAAAAAGTGTAAATGCATCTCACGGCAGTAAAGTGATATAAAAATCACAATTGAATAATAGAATAGCATGAATCTTGTTTACCTGTGTTCTGAGACACGTATTGAATGAAATGAAGTAAAATATGTATTCTTTAAGAAAATCAACTATTGTACTTTTAACAGCCTGAAAAGTCTTTTCGGAGCATAAAAAGTGTAAATGCATCAAACGGGAGTAAAGTGATAGAAAAGTCACAATTGAATAATAGAATAGCATGAATCTTGTTTACCTGTGGTTCTGAGACACGTATTGAATGAAATCAAGTAAACTATGTATTCTTTAAGAAAATCCACTATTGTACTTTTAACAGCCTGAAAAGTCTTTTCGGAGCATAAAAAGTGTAAATGCATCTCATGGCAGTAAAGTGATAGAAAAGTCACAATTGAATAATAGAATAGCATGAATCTTGTTTACATGTGGTTCTGAGACACGTATTGAATGAAATGAAGTAAAATATGTATTCTTTAAGAAAATCAACTATTGTACTTTTAACAGCCTGAAAAGTCTTTTCGGAGCATAAAAAGTGTAAATGCATCAAACGGGAGTAAAGTGATAGAAAAGTCACAATTGAATAATAGAATAGCATGAATCTTGTTTACCTGTGTTCTCAGACACGTTTTGAATGAAATGAAGTAAAATATGTATTCTTTAAGAAAATCAACTATTGTACTTTTAACAGCCTGAAGAGTCTTTTCGGAGCATAAAAAGTGTAAATGCATCTCATGGCAGTAAAGTGATAGAAAAGTCACAATTGAATAATAGAATAGCATGAATCTTGTTTACATGTGGTTCTGAGACAAGTATTGAATGAAATGAAGTAAACTATGTATTCTTTAAGAAAATCCACTATTGTACTTTTAACAGCCTGAAAAGTCTTTTCGGAGCATAAAAAGTGTAAATGCATCTCACGGCAGTAAAGTGATAGAAAAGTCACAATTGAATAATAGAATAGCATGAATCTTGTTTACCTGTGTTCTGAGACACGTTTTGAATGAAATGAAGTAAAATATGTATTCTTTAAGAAAATCAACTATTGTACTTTTAACATCCTGAAAAGTCTTTTCGGAGCATAAAAAGTGTAAATGCATCTCACGGCAGTAAAGTGATAGAAAAGTCACAATTGAATAATAGAATAGCATGAATCTTGTTTACCTGTGGTTCTGAGACACGTATTGAATGAAATGAAGTAAAATATGTATTCTTTAAGAAAATCAACTATTGGACTATGTCCGGCCTGAAAAGTCTTTTCGGAGCATAAAAAGTGTAAATGCATCTCACGGCAGTAAAGTGATATAAAAATCACAATTGAATAATAGAATAGCATGAATCTTGTTTACCTGTGTTCTGAGACACGTATTGAATGAAATGAAGTAAAATATGTATTCTTTAAGAAAATCAACTATTGTACTTTTAACAGCCTGAAAAGTCTTTTCGGAGCATAAAAAGTGTAAATGCATCTCACGGCAGTAAAGTGATATAAAAATCACAATTGAATAATAGAATAGCATGAATCTTGTTTACCTGTGTTCTGAGACACGTATTGAATGAAATGAAGTAAAATATGTATTCTTTAAGAAAATCAACTATTGTACTTTTAACAGCCTGAAAAGTCTTTTCGGAGCATAAAAAGTGTAAATGCATCTCACGGCAGTAAAGTGATATAAAAATCACAATTGAATAATAGAATAGCATGAATCTTGTTTACCTGTGTTCTGAGACACGTATTGAATGAAATTAAGTAAAATATGTATTCTTTAAGAAAATCAACTATTGTACTTTTAACAGCCTGAAAAGTCTTTTCGGAGCATAAAAAGTGTAAATGCATCTCACGGCAGTAAAGTGATATAAAAATCACAATTGAATAATAGAATAGCATGAATCTTGTTTACCTGTGTTCTGAGACACGTATTGAATGAAATGAAGTAAAATATGTATTCTTTAAGAAAATCAACTATTGTACTTTTAACAGCCTGAAAAGTCTTTTCGGAGCATAAAAAGTGTAAATGCATCTCACGGCAGTAAAGTGATATAAAAATCACAATTGAATAATAGAATAGCATGAATCTTGTTTACCTGTGTTCTGAGACACGTATTGAATGAAATTAAGTAAAATATGTATTCTTTAAGAAAATCAACTATTGTACTTTTAACAGCCTGAAAAGTCTTTTCGGAGCATAAAAAGTGTAAATGCATCTCACCGCAGTAAAGTGATAGAAAAATCACAATTGAATAATAGAATAGCATGAATCTTGTTTACCTGTGTTCTGAGACACGTTTTGAATGAAATGAAGTAAAATATGTATTCTTTAAGAAAATCAACTATTGTACTTTTAACAGCCTGAAGAGTCTTTTCGGAGCATAAAAAGTGTAAATGCATCTCATGGCAGTAAAGTGATAGAAAAGTCACAATTGAATAATAGAATAGCATGAATCTTGTTTACATGTGGTTCTGAGACAAGTATTGAATGAAATGAAGTAAACTATGTATTCTTTAAGAAAATCCACTATTGTACTTTTAACAGCCTGAAAAGTCTTTTCGGAGCATAAAAAGTGTAAATGCATCTCACGGCAGTAAAGTGATAGAAAAGTCACAATTGAATAATAGAATAGCATGAATCTTGTTTACCTGTGTTCTGAGACACGTTTTGAATGAAATGAAGTAAAATATGTATTCTTTAAGAAAATCAACTATTGTACTTTTAACATCCTGAAAAGTCTTTTCGGAGCATAAAAAGTGTAAATGCATCTCACGGCAGTAAAGTGATAGAAAAGTCACAATTGAATAATAGAATAGCATGAATCTTGTTTACCTGTGGTTCTGAGACACGTATTGAATGAAATGAAGTAAAATATGTATTCTTTAAGAAAATCAACTATTGGACTATGTCCGGCCTGAAAAGTCTTTTCGGAGCATAAAAAGTGTAAATGCATCTCACGGCAGTAAAGTGATATAAAAATCACAATTGAATAATAGAATAGCATGAATCTTGTTTACCTGTGTTCTGAGACACGTATTGAATGAAATGAAGTAAAATATGTATTCTTTAAGAAAATCAACTATTGTACTTTTAACAGCCTGAAAAGTCTTTTCGGAGCATAAAAAGTGTAAATGCATCAAACGGGAGTAAAGTGATAGAAAAGTCACAATTGAATAATAGAATAGCATGAATCTTGTTTACCTGTGGTTCTGAGACACGTATTGAATGAAATCAAGTAAACTATGTATTCTTTAAGAAAATCCACTATTGTACTTTTAACAGCCTGAAAAGTCTTTTCGGAGCATAAAAAGTGTAAATGCATCTCATGGCAGTAAAGTGATAGAAAAGTCACAATTGAATAATAGAATAGCATGAATCTTGTTTACATGTGGTTCTGAGACACGTATTGAATGAAATCAAGTAAAATATGTATTCTTTAAGAAAATCAACTATTGGACTATGTCCGGCCTGAAAAGTCTTTTCGGAGCATAAAAAGTGTAAATGCATCTCACGGCAGTAAAGTGATAGAAAAGTCACAATTGAATAATAGAATAGCATGAATCTTGTTTACCTGTGGTTCTGAGACACGTATTGAATGAAATGAAGTAAAATATGTATTCTTTAAGAAAATCAACTATTGGACTATGTCCGGCCTGAAAAGTCTTTTCGGAGCATAAAAAGTGTAAATGCATCTCACGGCAGTAAAGTGATAGAAAAGTCACAATTGAATAATAGAATAGCATGAATCTTGTTTACATGTGGTTCTGAGACACGTATTGAATGAAATCAAGTAAATTATGTATTCTTTAAGAAAATCCACTATTGTACTTTTAACAGCCTGAAAAGTCTTTTCGGAGCATAAAAAGTGTAAATGCATCTCACGGCAGTAAAGTGATATAAAAATCACAATTGAATAATAGAATAGCATGAATCTTGTTTACCTGTGTTCTGAGACACGTATTGAATGAAATGAAGTAAAATATGTATTCTTTAAGAAAATCAACTATTGTACTTTTAACAGCCTGAAAAGTCTTTTCGGAGCATAAAAAGTGTAAATGCATCTCACGGCAGTAAAGTGATATAAAAATCACAATTGAATAATAGAATAGCATGAATCTTGTTTACCTGTGTTCTGAGACACGTATTGAATGAAATGAAGTAAAATATGTATTCTTTAAGAAAATCAACTATTGTACTTTTAACAGCCTGAAAAGTCTTTTCGGAGCATAAAAAGTGTAAATGCATCAAACGGGAGTAAAGTGATAGAAAAGTCACAATTGAATAATAGAATAGCATGAATCTTGTTTACCTGTGGTTCTGAGACACGTATTGAATGAAATCAAGTAAACTATGTATTCTTTAAGAAAATCCACTATTGTACTTTTAACAGCCTGAAAAGTCTTTTCGGAGCATAAAAAGTGTAAATGCATCTCATGGCAGTAAAGTGATAGAAAAGTCACAATTGAATAATAGAATAGCATGAATCTTGTTTACATGTGGTTCTGAGACACGTATTGAATGAAATCAAGTAAAATATGTATTCTTTAAGAAAATCAACTATTGGACTATGTCCGGCCTGAAAAGTCTTTTCGGAGCATAAAAAGTGTAAATGCATCTCACGGCAGTAAAGTGATAGAAAAGTCACAATTGAATAATAGAATAGCATGAATCTTGTTTACCTGTGGTTCTGAGACACGTATTGAATGAAATGAAGTAAAATATGTATTCTTTAAGAAAATCAACTATTGGACTATGTCCGGCCTGAAAAGTCTTTTCGGAGCATAAAAAGTGTAAATGCATCTCACGGCAGTAAAGTGATAGAAAAGTCACAATTGAATAATAGAATAGCATGAATCTTGTTTACATGTGGTTCTGAGACACGTATTGAATGAAATCAAGTAAATTATGTATTCTTTAAGAAAATCCACTATTGTACTTTTAACAGCCTGAAAAGTCTTTTCGGAGCATAAAAAGTGTAAATGCATCTCACGGCAGTAAAGTGATATAAAAATCACAATTGAATAATAGAATAGCATGAATCTTGTTTACCTGTGTTCTGAGACACGTATTGAATGAAATGAAGTAAAATATGTATTCTTTAAGAAAATCAACTATTGTACTTTTAACAGCCTGAAAAGTCTTTTCGGAGCATAAAAAGTGTAAATGCATCTCATGGCAGTAAAGTGATAGAAAAGTCACAATTGAATAATAGAATAGCATGAATCTTGTTTACATGTGGTTCTGAGACACGTATTGAATGAAATGAAGTAAAATATGTATTCTTTAAGAAAATCAACTATTGTACTTTTAACAGCCTGAAAAGTCTTTTCGGAGCATAAAAAGTGTAAATGCATCAAACGGGAGTAAAGTGATAGAAAAGTCACAATTGAATAATAGAATAGCATGAATCTTGTTTACCTGTGGTTCTGAGACACGTATTGAATGAAATGAAGTAAAATATGTATTCTTTAAGAAAATCCACTATTGTACTTTTAACAGCCTGAAAAGTCTTTTCGGAGCATAAAAAGTGTAAATGCATCCAAAGCAGTAAAGTGATAGAAAAATCACAATTGAATAATAGAATAGCATGAATCTTGTTTACCTGTGTTCTCAGACACGTTTTGAATGAAATTAAGTAAAATATGTATTCTTTAAGAAAATCAACTATTGTACTTTTAACAGCCTGAAAAGTCTTTTCGGAGCATAAAAAGTGTAAATGCATCTCATGGCAGTAAAGTGATAGAAAAGTCACAATTGAATAATAGAATAGCATGAATCTTGTTTACCTGTGTTCTGAGACACGTATTGAATGAAATGAAGTAAAATATGTATTCTTTAAGAAAATCAACTATTGTACTTTTAACAGCCTGAAAAGTCTTTTCGGAGCATAAAAAGTGTAAATGCATCAAACGGGAGTAAAGTGATAGAAAAGTCACAATTGAATAATAGAATAGCATGAATCTTGTTTACCTGTGGTTCTGAGACACGTATTGAATGAAATGAAGTAAAATATGTATTCTTTAAGAAAATCCACTATTGTACTTTTAACAGCCTGAAAAGTCTTTTCGGAGCATAAAAAGTGTAAATGCATCCAAAGCAGTAAAGTGATAGAAAAATCACAATTGAATAATAGAATAGCATGAATCTTGTTTACCTGTGTTCTCAGACACGTTTTGAATGAAATGAAGTAAAATATGTATTCTTTAAGAAAATCAACTATTGTACTTTTAACAGCCTGAAAAGTCTTTTCGGAGCATAAAAAGTGTAAATGCATCTCATGGCAGTAAAGTGATAGAAAAGTCACAATTGAATAATAGAATAGCATGAATCTTGTTTACATGTGGTTCTGAGACAAGTATTGAATGAAATGAAGTAAACTATGTATTCTTTAAGAAAATCCACTATTGTACTTTTAACAGCCTGAAAAGTCTTTTCGGAGCATAAAAAGTGTAAATGCATCTCACGGCAGTAAAGTGATAGAAAAGTCACAATTGAATAATAGAATAGCATGAATCTTGTTTACATGTGGTTCTGAGACACGTATTGAATGAAATCAAGTAAAATATGTATTCTTTAAGAAAATCAACTATTGGACTATGTCCGGCCTGAAAAGTCTTTTCGGAGCATAAAAAGTGTAAATGCATCTCACGGCAGTAAAGTGATAGAAAAGTCACAATTGAATAATAGAATAGCATGAATCTTGTTTACATGTGGTTCTGAGACACGTATTGAATGAAATCAAGTAAATTATGTATTCTTTAAGAAAATCCACTATTGTACTTTTAACAGCCTGAAATTCTTTTCGGAGCATAAAAAGTGTAAATGCATCTCACGGCAGTAAAGTGATATAAAAATCACAATTGAATAATAGAATAGCATGAATCTTGTTTACCTGTGTTCTGAGACACGTATTGAATGAAATGAAGTAAAATATGTATTCTTTAAGAAAATCAACTATTGTACTTTTAACAGCCTGAAAAGTCTTTTCGGAGCATAAAAAGTGTAAATGCATCTCACGGCAGTAAAGTGATATAAAAATCACAATTGAATAATAGAATAGCATGAATCTTGTTTACCTGTGTTCTGAGACACGTATTGAATGAAATGAAGTAAAATATGTATTCTTTAAGAAAATCAACTATTGTACTTTTAACAGCCTGAAAAATCTTTTCGGAGCATAAAAAGTGTAAATGCATCAAACGGGAGTAAAGTGATAGAAAAGTCACAATTGAATAATAGAATAGCATGAATCTTGTTTACCTGTGGTTCTGAGACACGTATTGAATGAAATCAAGTAAACTATGTATTCTTTAAGAAAATCCACTATTGTACTTTTAACAGCCTGAAAAGTCTTTTCGGAGCATAAAAAGTGTAAATGCATCCAAAGCAGTAAAGTGATAGAAAAATCACAATTGAATAATAGAATAGCATGAATCTTGTTTACCTGTGTTCTCAGACACGTTTTGAATGAAATGAAGTAAAATATGTATTCTTTAAGAAAATCAACTATTGTACTTTTAACAGCCTGAAAAGTCTTTTCGGAGCATAAAAAGTGTAAATGCATCTCATGGCAGTAAAGCGATAGAAAAGTCACAATTGAATAATAGAATAGCATGAATCTTGTTTACATGTGGTTCTGAGACACGTATTGAATGAAATCAAGTAAAATATGTATTCTTTAAGAAAATCAACTATTGGACTATGTCCGGCCTGAAAAGTCTTTTCGGAGCATAAAAAGTGTAAATGCATCTCACGGCAGTAAAGTGATAGAAAAGTCACAATTGAATAATAGAATAGCATGAATCTTGTTTACCTGTGGTTCTGAGACACGTATTGAATGAAATGAAGTAAAATATGTATTCTTTAAGAAAATCAACTATTGGACTATGTCCGGCCTGAAAAGTCTTTTCGGAGCATAAAAAGTGTAAATGCATCTCACGGCAGTAAAGTGATAGAAAAGTCACAATTGAATAATAGAATAGCATGAATCTTGTTTACATGTGGTTCTGAGACACGTATTGAATGAAATCAAGTAAATTATGTATTCTTTAAGAAAATCCACTATTGTACTTTTAACAGCCTGAAAAGTCTTTTCGGAGCATAAAAAGTGTAAATGCATCTCACGGCAGTAAAGTGATATAAAAATCACAATTGAATAATAGAATAGCATGAATCTTGTTTACCTGTGTTCTGAGACACGTATTGAATGAAATGAAGTAAAATATGTATTCTTTAAGAAAATCAACTATTGTACTTTTAACAGCCTGAAAAGTCTTTTCGGAGCATAAAAAGTGTAAATGCATCTCACGGCAGTAAAGTGATATAAAAATCACAATTGAATAATAGAATAGCATGAATCTTGTTTACCTGTGTTCTGAGACACGTATTGAATGAAATGAAGTAAAATATGTATTCTTTAAGAAAATCAACTATTGTACTTTTAACAGCCTGAAAAATCTTTTCGGAGCATAAAAAGTGTAAATGCATCAAACGGGAGTAAAGTGATAGAAAAGTCACAATTGAATAATAGAATAGCATGAATCTTGTTTACCTGTGGTTCTGAGACACGTATTGAATGAAATGAAGTAAAATATGTATTCTTTAAGAAAATCCACTATTGTACTTTTAACAGCCTGAAAAGTCTTTTCGGAGCATAAAAAGTGTAAATGCATCAAACGGGAGTAAAGTGATAGAAAAGTCACAATTGAATAATAGAATAGCATGAATCTTGTTTACCTGTGGTTCTGAGACACGTATTGAATGAAATGAAGTAAAATATGTATTCTTTAAGAAAATCCACTATTGTACTTTTAACAGCCTGAAAAGTCTTTTCGGAGCATAAAAAGTGTAAATGCATCAAACGGGAGTAAAGTGATAGAAAAGTCACAATTGAATAATAGAATAGCATGAATCTTGTTTACCTGTGTTCTCAGACACGTTTTGAATGAAATGAAGTAAAATATGTATTCTTTAAGAAAATCAACTATTGTACTTTTAACAGCCTGAAAAGTCTTTTCGGAGCATAAAAAGTGTAAATGCATCTCATGGCAGTAAAGTGATAGAAAAGTCACAATTGAATAATAGAATAGCATGAATCTTGTTTACATGTGGTTCTGAGACAAGTATTGAATGAAATGAAGTAAACTATGTATTCTTTAAGAAAATCCACTATTGTACTTTTAACAGCCTGAAAAGTCTTTTCGGAGCATAAAAAGTGTAAATGCATCAAACGGGAGTAAAGTGATAGAAAAGTCACAATTGAATAATAGAATAGCATGAATCTTGTTTACCTGTGTTCTCAGACACGTTTTGAATGAAATGAAGTAAAATATGTATTCTTTAAGAAAATCAACTATTGTACTTTTAACAGCCTGAAAAGTCTTTTCGGAGCATAAAAAGTGTAAATGCATCTCATGGCAGTAAAGTGATAGAAAAGTCACAATTGAATAATAGAATAGCATGAATCTTGTTTACATGTGGTTCTGAGACAAGTATTGAATGAAATGAAGTAAACTATGTATTCTTTAAGAAAATCCACTATTGTACTTTTAACATCCTGAAAAGTCTTTTCGGAGCATAAAAAGTGTAAATGCATCTCATGGCAGTAAAGTGATAGAAAAGTCACAATTGAATAATAGAATAGCATGAATCTTGTTTACCTGTGTTCTCAGACACGTTTTGAATGAAATGAAGTAAAATATGTATTCTTTAAGAAAATCAACTATTGTACTTTTAACAGCCTGAAAAGTCTTTTCGGAGCATAAAAAGTGTAAATGCATCTCATGGCAGTAAAGTGATAGAAAAGTCACAATTGAATAATAGAATAGCATGAATCTTGTTTACATGTGGTTCTGAGACAAGTATTGAATGAAATGAAGTAAACTATGTATTCTTTAAGAAAATCCACTATTGTACTTTTAACAGCCTGAAAAGTCTTTTCGGAGCATAAAAAGTGTAAATGCATCAAACGGGAGTAAAGTGATAGAAAAGTCACAATTGAATAATAGAATAGCATGAATCTTGTTTACCTGTGTTCTCAGACACGTTTTGAATGAAATGAAGTAAAATATGTATTCTTTAAGAAAATCAACTATTGTACTTTTAACAGCCTGAAAAGTCTTTTCGGAGCATAAAAAGTGTAAATGCATCTCATGGCAGTAAAGTGATAGAAAAGTCACAATTGAATAATAGAATAGCATGAATCTTGTTTACATGTGGTTCTGAGACAAGTATTGAATGAAATGAAGTAAACTATGTATTCTTTAA
This sequence comes from Cottus gobio, assembly GCA_023566465.1. NCBI lineage: Eukaryota > Metazoa > Chordata > Actinopteri > Perciformes > Cottidae > Cottus > Cottus gobio. The sequence goes on from CM042220.1 coordinate 4,812,227, forward strand.
GAAAATCCACTATTGTACTTTTAACATCCTGAAAAGTCTTTTCGGAGCATAAAAAGTGTAAATGCATCTCATGGCAGTAAAGTGATAGAAAAGTCACAATTGAATAATAGAATAGCATGAATCTTGTTTACATGTGGTTCTGAGACAAGTATTGAATGAAATGAAGTAAACTATGTATTCTTTAAGAAAATCAACTATTGGACTATGTCCGGCCTGAAAAGTCTTTTCGGAGCATAAAAAGTGTAAATGCATCCAAAGGCAGTAAAGTGATAGAAAAGTCACAATTGAATAATAGAATAGCATGAATCTTGTTTACCTGTGTTCTGAGACACGTTTTGAATGAAATGAAGTAAAATATGTATTCTTTAAGAAAATCAACTATTGTACTTTTAACAGCCTGAAAAGTCTTTTCGGAGCATAAAAAGTGTAAATGCATCTCACGGCAGTAAAGTGATAGAAAAAGTCACAATTGAATAATAGAATAGCATGAATCTTGTTTACATGTGGTTCTGAGACACGTATTGAATGAAATCAAGTAAAATATGTATTCTTTAAGAAAATCCACTATTGTACTTTTAACAGCCTGAAAAGTCTTTTCGGAGCATAAAAAGTGTAAATGCATCAAACGGGAGTAAAGTGATAGAAAAGTCACAATTGAATAATAGAATAGCATGAATCTTGTTTACCTGTGGTTCTGAGACACGTATTGAATGAAATCAAGTAAACTATGTATTCTTTAAGAAAATCCACTATTGTACTTTTAACAGCCTGAAAAGTCTTTTCGGAGCATAAAAAGTGTAAATGCATCTCATGGCAGTAAAGTGATAGAAAAGTCACAATTGAATAATAGAATAGCATGAATCTTGTTTACATGTGGTTCTGAGACACGTATTGAATGAAATCAAGTAAAATATGTATTCTTTAAGAAAATCAACTATTGGACTATGTCCGGCCTGAAAAGTCTTTTCGGAGCATAAAAAGTGTAAATGCATCTCACGGCAGTAAAGTGATAGAAAAGTCACAATTGAATAATAGAATAGCATGAATCTTGTTTACCTGTGGTTCTGAGACACGTATTGAATGAAATGAAGTAAAATATGTATTCTTTAAGAAAATCAACTATTGGACTATGTCCGGCCTGAAAAGTCTTTTCGGAGCATAAAAAGTGTAAATGCATCTCACGGCAGTAAAGTGATAGAAAAGTCACAATTGAATAATAGAATAGCATGAATCTTGTTTACATGTGGTTCTGAGACACGTATTGAATGAAATCAAGTAAATTATGTATTCTTTAAGAAAATCCACTATTGTACTTTTAACAGCCTGAAAAGTCTTTTCGGAGCATAAAAAGTGTAAATGCATCTCACGGCAGTAAAGTGATATAAAAATCACAATTGAATAATAGAATAGCATGAATCTTGTTTACCTGTGTTCTGAGACACGTATTGAATGAAATGAAGTAAAATATGTATTCTTTAAGAAAATCAACTATTGTACTTTTAACAGCCTGAAAAGTCTTTTCGGAGCATAAAAAGTGTAAATGCATCTCACGGCAGTAAAGTGATATAAAAATCACAATTGAATAATAGAATAGCATGAATCTTGTTTACCTGTGTTCTGAGACACGTATTGAATGAAATGAAGTAAAATATGTATTCTTTAAGAAAATCAACTATTGTACTTTTAACAGCCTGAAAAGTCTTTTCGGAGCATAAAAAGTGTAAATGCATCAAACGGGAGTAAAGTGATAGAAAAGTCACAATTGAATAATAGAATAGCATGAATCTTGTTTACCTGTGGTTCTGAGACACGTATTGAATGAAATGAAGTAAAATATGTATTCTTTAAGAAAATCCACTATTGTACTTTTAACAGCCTGAAAAGTCTTTTCGGAGCATAAAAAGTGTAAATGCATCCAAAGCAGTAAAGTGATAGAAAAATCACAATTGAATAATAGAATAGCATGAATCTTGTTTACCTGTGTTCTCAGACACGTTTTGAATGAAATTAAGTAAAATATGTATTCTTTAAGAAAATCAACTATTGTACTTTTAACAGCCTGAAAAGTCTTTTCGGAGCATAAAAAGTGTAAATGCATCTCATGGCAGTAAAGTGATAGAAAAGTCACAATTGAATAATAGAATAGCATGAATCTTGTTTACCTGTGTTCTGAGACACGTATTGAATGAAATGAAGTAAAATATGTATTCTTTAAGAAAATCAACTATTGTACTTTTAACAGCCTGAAAAGTCTTTTCGGAGCATAAAAAGTGTAAATGCATCAAACGGGAGTAAAGTGATAGAAAAGTCACAATTGAATAATAGAATAGCATGAATCTTGTTTACCTGTGGTTCTGAGACACGTATTGAATGAAATGAAGTAAAATATGTATTCTTTAAGAAAATCCACTATTGTACTTTTAACAGCCTGAAAAGTCTTTTCGGAGCATAAAAAGTGTAAATGCATCTCATGGCAGTAAAGTGATAGAAAAGTCACAATTGAATAATAGAATAGCATGAATCTTGTTTACATGTGGTTCTGAGACAAGTATTGAATGAAATGAAGTAAACTATGTATTCTTTAAGAAAATCCACTATTGTACTTTTAACAGCCTGAAAAGTCTTTTCGGAGCATAAAAAGTGTAAATGCATCTCACGGCAGTAAAGTGATAGAAAAGTCACAATTGAATAATAGAATAGCATGAATCTTGTTTACATGTGGTTCTGAGACACGTATTGAATGAAATCAAGTAAAATATGTATTCTTTAAGAAAATCAACTATTGGACTATGTCCGGCCTGAAAAGTCTTTTCGGAGCATAAAAAGTGTAAATGCATCTCACGGCAGTAAAGTGATAGAAAAGTCACAATTGAATAATAGAATAGCATGAATCTTGTTTACATGTGGTTCTGAGACACGTATTGAATGAAATCAAGTAAATTATGTATTCTTTAAGAAAATCCACTATTGTACTTTTAACAGCCTGAAATTCTTTTCGGAGCATAAAAAGTGTAAATGCATCTCACGGCAGTAAAGTGATATAAAAATCACAATTGAATAATAGAATAGCATGAATCTTGTTTACCTGTGTTCTGAGACACGTATTGAATGAAATGAAGTAAAATATGTATTCTTTAAGAAAATCAACTATTGTACTTTTAACAGCCTGAAAAGTCTTTTCGGAGCATAAAAAGTGTAAATGCATCTCACGGCAGTAAAGTGATATAAAAATCACAATTGAATAATAGAATAGCATGTTTACCTGTGTTCTGAGACACGTATTGAATGAAATGAAGTAAAATATGTATTCTTTAAGAAAATCAACTATTGTACTTTTAACAGCCTGAAAAATCTTTTCGGAGCATAAAAAGTGTAAATGCATCAAACGGGAGTAAAGTGATAGAAAAGTCACAATTGAATAATAGAATAGCATGAATCTTGTTTACCTGTGGTTCTGAGACACGTATTGAATGAAATCAAGTAAACTATGTATTCTTTAAGAAAATCCACTATTGTACTTTTAACAGCCTGAAAAGTCTTTTCGGAGCATAAAAAGTGTAAATGCATCCAAAGCAGTAAAGTGATAGAAAAATCACAATTGAATAATAGAATAGCATGAATCTTGTTTACCTGTGTTCTCAGACACGTTTTGAATGAAATGAAGTAAAATATGTATTCTTTAAGAAAATCAACTATTGTACTTTTAACAGCCTGAAAAGTCTTTTCGGAGCATAAAAAGTGTAAATGCATCTCATGGCAGTAAAGCGATAGAAAAGTCACAATTGAATAATAGAATAGCATGAATCTTGTTTACATGTGGTTCTGAGACACGTATTGAATGAAATCAAGTAAAATATGTATTCTTTAAGAAAATCAACTATTGGACTATGTCCGGCCTGAAAAGTCTTTTCGGAGCATAAAAAGTGTAAATGCATCTCACGGCAGTAAAGTGATAGAAAAGTCACAATTGAATAATAGAATAGCATGAATCTTGTTTACCTGTGGTTCTGAGACACGTATTGAATGAAATGAAGTAAAATATGTATTCTTTAAGAAAATCAACTATTGGACTATGTCCGGCCTGAAAAGTCTTTTCGGAGCATAAAAAGTGTAAATGCATCTCACGGCAGTAAAGTGATAGAAAAGTCACAATTGAATAATAGAATAGCATGAATCTTGTTTACATGTGGTTCTGAGACACGTATTGAATGAAATCAAGTAAATTATGTATTCTTTAAGAAAATCCACTATTGTACTTTTAACAGCCTGAAAAGTCTTTTCGGAGCATAAAAAGTGTAAATGCATCTCACGGCAGTAAAGTGATATAAAAATCACAATTGAATAATAGAATAGCATGAATCTTGTTTACCTGTGTTCTGAGACACGTATTGAATGAAATGAAGTAAAATATGTATTCTTTAAGAAAATCAACTATTGTACTTTTAACAGCCTGAAAAGTCTTTTCGGAGCATAAAAAGTGTAAATGCATCTCACGGCAGTAAAGTGATATAAAAATCACAATTGAATAATAGAATAGCATGAATCTTGTTTACCTGTGTTCTGAGACACGTATTGAATGAAATGAAGTAAAATATGTATTCTTTAAGAAAATCAACTATTGTACTTTTAACAGCCTGAAAAATCTTTTCGGAGCATAAAAAGTGTAAATGCATCAAACGGGAGTAAAGTGATAGAAAAGTCACAATTGAATAATAGAATAGCATGAATCTTGTTTACCTGTGGTTCTGAGACACGTATTGAATGAAATGAAGTAAAATATGTATTCTTTAAGAAAATCCACTATTGTACTTTTAACAGCCTGAAAAGTCTTTTCGGAGCATAAAAAGTGTAAATGCATCAAACGGGAGTAAAGTGATAGAAAAGTCACAATTGAATAATAGAATAGCATGAATCTTGTTTACCTGTGGTTCTGAGACACGTATTGAATGAAATGAAGTAAAATATGTATTCTTTAAGAAAATCCACTATTGTACTTTTAACAGCCTGAAAAGTCTTTTCGGAGCATAAAAAGTGTAAATGCATCAAACGGGAGTAAAGTGATAGAAAAGTCACAATTGAATAATAGAATAGCATGAATCTTGTTTACCTGTGTTCTCAGACACGTTTTGAATGAAATGAAGTAAAATATGTATTCTTTAAGAAAATCAACTATTGTACTTTTAACAGCCTGAAAAGTCTTTTCGGAGCATAAAAAGTGTAAATGCATCTCATGGCAGTAAAGTGATAGAAAAGTCACAATTGAATAATAGAATAGCATGAATCTTGTTTACATGTGGTTCTGAGACAAGTATTGAATGAAATGAAGTAAACTATGTATTCTTTAAGAAAATCCACTATTGTACTTTTAACAGCCTGAAAAGTCTTTTCGGAGCATAAAAAGTGTAAATGCATCAAACGGGAGTAAAGTGATAGAAAAGTCACAATTGAATAATAGAATAGCATGAATCTTGTTTACCTGTGTTCTCAGACACGTTTTGAATGAAATGAAGTAAAATATGTATTCTTTAAGAAAATCAACTATTGTACTTTTAACAGCCTGAAAAGTCTTTTCGGAGCATAAAAAGTGTAAATGCATCTCATGGCAGTAAAGTGATAGAAAAGTCACAATTGAATAATAGAATAGCATGAATCTTGTTTACATGTGGTTCTGAGACAAGTATTGAATGAAATGAAGTAAACTATGTATTCTTTAAGAAAATCAACTATTGGACTATGTCCGGCCTGAAAAGTCTTTTCGGAGCATAAAAAGTGTAAATGCATCCAAAGGCAGTAAAGTGATAGAAAAGTCACAATTGAATAATAGAATAGCATGAATCTTGTTTACCTGTGTTCTGAGACACGTTTTGAATGAAATGAAGTAAAATATGTATTCTTTAAGAAAATCAACTATTGTACTTTTAACAGCCTGAAAAGTCTTTTCGGAGCATAAAAAGTGTAAATGCATCTCACGGCAGTAAAGTGATAGAAAAAGTCACAATTGAATAATAGAATAGCATGAATCTTGTTTACATGTGGTTCTGAGACACGTATTGAATGAAATCAAGTAAAATATGTATTCTTTAAGAAAATCAACTATTGGACTATGTCCGGCCTGAAAAGTCTTTTCGGAGCATAAAAAGTGTAAATGCATCTCACGGCAGTAAAGTGATAGAAAAGTCACAATTGAATAATAGAATAGCATGAATCTTGTTTACATGTGGTTCTGAGACACGTATTGAATGAAATCAAGTAAAATATGTATTCTTTAAGAAAATCAACTATTGGACTATGTCCGGCCTGAAAAGTCTTTTCGGAGCATAAAAAGTGTAAATGCATCTCACGGCAGTAAAGTGATATAAAAATCACAATTGAATAATAGAATAGCATGAATCTTGTTTACCTGTGGTTCTGAGACACGTATTGAATGAAATGAAGTAAAATATGTATTCTTTAAGAAAATCAACTATTGTACTTTTAACAGCCTGAAAAGTCTTTTCGGAGCATAAAAAGTGTAAATGCATCTCACGGCAGTAAAGTGATAGAAAAAGTCACAATTGAATAATAGAATAGCATGAATCTTGTTTACATGTGGTTCTGAGACACGTATTGAATGAAATCAAGTAAATTATGTATTCTTTAAGAAAATCCACTATTGTACTTTTAACAGCCTGAAAAGTCTTTTCGGAGCATAAAAAGTGTAAATGCATCTCACGGCAGTAAAGTGATATAAAAATCACAATTGAATAATAGAATAGCATGAATCTTGTTTACCTGTGTTCTGAGACACGTATTGAATGAAATGAAGTAAAATATGTATTCTTTAAGAAAATCAACTATTGTACTTTTAACAGCCTGAAAAGTCTTTTCGGAGCATAAAAAGTGTAAATGCATCTCACGGCAGTAAAGTGATATAAAAATCACAATTGAATAATAGAATAGCATGAATCTTGTTTACCTGTGTTCTGAGACACGTATTGAATGAAATGAAGTAAAATATGTATTCTTTAAGAAAATCAACTATTGTACTTTTAACAGCCTGAAAAGTCTTTTCGGAGCATAAAAAGTGTAAATGCATCAAACGGGAGTAAAGTGATAGAAAAGTCACAATTGAATAATAGAATAGCATGAATCTTGTTTACCTGTGGTTCTGAGACACGTATTGAATGAAATGAAGTAAAATATGTATTCTTTAAGAAAATCCACTATTGTACTTTTAACAGCCTGAAAAGTCTTTTCGGAGCATAAAAAGTGTAAATGCATCAAACGGGAGTAAAGTGATAGAAAAGTCACAATTGAATAATAGAATAGCATGAATCTTGTTTACCTGTGTTCTCAGACACGTTTTGAATGAAATGAAGTAAAATATGTATTCTTTAAGAAAATCAACTATTGTACTTTTAACAGCCTGAAAAGTCTTTTCGGAGCATAAAAAGTGTAAATGCATCTCATGGCAGTAAAGTGATAGAAAAGTCACAATTGAATAATAGAATAGCATGAATCTTGTTTACATGTGGTTCTGAGACAAGTATTGAATGAAATGAAGTAAACTATGTATTCTTTAAGAAAATCCACTATTGTACTTTTAACAGCCTGAAAAGTCTTTTCGGAGCATAAAAAGTGTAAATGCATCTCATGGCAGTAAAGTGATAGAAAAGTCACAATTGAATAATAGAATAGCATGAATCTTGTTTACATGTGGTTCTGAGACAAGTATTGAATGAAATGAAGTAAACTATGTATTCTTTAAGAAAATCCACTATTGTACTTTTAACAGCCTGAAAAGTCTTTTCGGAGCATAAAAAGTGTAAATGCATCTCATGGCAGTAAAGTGATAGAAAAGTCACAATTGAATAATAGAATAGCATGAATCTTGTTTACATGTGGTTCTGAGACAAGTATTGAATGAAATGAAGTAAACTATGTATTCTTTAAGAAAATCAACTATTGGACTATGTCCGGCCTGAAAAGTCTTTTCGGAGCATAAAAAGTGTAAATGCATCCAAAGGCAGTAAAGTGATAGAAAAGTCACAATTGAATAATAGAATAGCATGAATCTTGTTTACCTGTGTTCTGAGACACGTTTTGAATGAAATGAAGTAAAATATGTATTCTTTAAGAAAATCAACTATTGTACTTTTAACAGCCTGAAAAGTCTTTTCGGAGCATAAAAAGTGTAAATGCATCTCACGGCAGTAAAGTGATAGAAAAGTCACAATTGAATAATAGAATAGCATGAATCTTGTTTACATGTGGTTCTGAGACACGTATTGAATGAAATCAAGTAAAATATGTATTCTTTAAGAAAATCAACTATTGGACTATGTCCGGCCTGAAAAGTCTTTTCGGAGCATAAAAAGTGTAAATGCATCTCACGGCAGTAAAGTGATATAAAAATCACAATTGAATAATAGAATAGCATGAATCTTGTTTACCTGTGGTTCTGAGACACGTATTGAATGAAATGAAGTAAAATATGTATTCTTTAAGAAAATCAACTATTGGACTATGTCCGGCCTGAATAGTCTTTTCGGAGCATAAAAAGTGTAAATGCATCTCACGGCAGTAAAGTGATAGAAAAGTCACAATTGAATAATAGAATAGCATGAATCTTGTTTACATGTGGTTCTGAGACACGTATTGAATGAAATCAAGTAAAATATGTATTCTTTAAGAAAATCAACTATTGGACTATGTCCGGCCTGAATAGTCTTTTCGGAGCATAAAAAGTGTAAATGCATCTCACGGCAGTAAAGTGATAGAAAAGTCACAATTGAATAATAGAATAGCATGAATCTTGTTTACCTGTGGTTCTGAGACACGTATTGAATGAAATGAAGTAAAATATGTATTCTTTAAGAAAATCAACTATTGGACTATGTCCGGCCTGAAAAGTCTTTTCGGAGCATAAAAAGTGTAAATGCATCTCATGGCAGTAAAGTGATAGAAAAGTCACAATTGAATAATAGAATAGCATGAATCTTGTTTACATGTGGTTCTGAGACAAGTATTGAATGAAATGAAGTAAACTATGTATTCTTTAAGAAAATCAACTATTGGACTATGTCCGGCCTGAAAAGTCTTTTCGGAGCATAAAAAGTGTAAATGCATCCAAAGGCAGTAAAGTGATAGAAAAGTCACAATTGAATAATAGAATAGCATGAATCTTGTTTACCTGTGTTCTGAGACACGTTTTGAATGAAATGAAGTAAAATATGTATTCTTTAAGAAAATCAACTATTGTACTTTTAACAGCCTGAAAAGTCTTTTCGGAGCATAAAAAGTGTAAATGCATCTCACGGCAGTAAAGTGATAGAAAAGTCACAATTGAATAATAGAATAGCATGAATCTTGTTTACATGTGGTTCTGAGACACGTATTGAATGAAATCAAGTAAAATATGTATTCTTTAAGAAAATCAACTATTGGACTATGTCCGGCCTGAAAAGTCTTTTCGGAGCATAAAAAGTGTAAATGCATCTCACGGCAGTAAAGTGATATAAAAATCACAATTGAATAATAGAATAGCATGAATCTTGTTTACCTGTGGTTCTGAGACACGTATTGAATGAAATGAAGTAAAATATGTATTCTTTAAGAAAATCAACTATTGGACTATGTCCGGCCTGAATAGTCTTTTCGGAGCATAAAAAGTGTAAATGCATCTCACGGCAGTAAAGTGATAGAAAAGTCACAATTGAATAATAGAATAGCATGAATCTTGTTTACCTGTGGTTCTGAGACACGTATTGAATGAAATGAAGTAAAATATGTATTCTTTAAGAAAATCAACTATTGGACTATGTCCGGCCTGAAAAGTCTTTTCGGAGCATAAAAAGTGTAAATGCATCTCACGGCAGTAAAGTGATAGAAAAGTCACAATTGAATAATAGAATAGCATGAATCTTGTTTACATGTGGTTCTGAGACACGTATTGAATGAAATCAAGTAAATTATGTATTCTTTAAGAAAATCCACTATTGTACTTTTAACAGCCTGAAAAGTCTTTTCGGAGCATAAAAAGTGTAAATGCATCTCACGGCAGTAAAGTGATATAAAAGTCACAATTGAATAATAGAATAGCATGAATCTTGTTTACCTGTGTTCTGAGACACGTATTGAATGAAATGAAGTAAAATATGTATTCTTTAAGAAAATCAACTATTGTACTTTTAACAGCCTGAAAAGTCTTTTCGGAGCATAAAAAGTGTAAATGCATCTCACGGCAGTAAAGTGATATAAAAATCACAATTGAATAATAGAATAGCATGAATCTTGTTTACCTGTGTTCTGAGACACGTATTGAATGAAATGAAGTAAAATATGTATTCTTTAAGAAAATCAACTATTGTACTTTTAACAGCCTGAAAAGTCTTTTCGGAGCATAAAAAGTGTAAATGCATCTCATGGCAGTAAAGTGATAGAAAAGTCACAATTGAATAATAGAATAGCATGAATCTTGTTTACATGTGGTTCTGAGACAAGTATTGAATGAAATGAAGTAAACTATGTATTCTTTAAGAAAATCCACTATTGTACTATTGTACTATTGTAACAGCCTGAAAAGTCTTTTCGGAGCATAAAAAGTGTAAATGCATCCAAAGGCAGTAAAGTGATAGAAAAGTCACAATTGAATAATAGAATAGCATGAATCTTGTTTACCTGTGTTCTGAGACACGTTTTGAATGAAATGAAGTAAAATATGTATTCTTTAAGAAAATCAACTATTGTACTTTTAACATCCTGAAAAGTCTTTTCGGAGCATAAAAAGTGTAAATGCATCTCACGGCAGTAAAGTGATAGAAAAGTCACAATTGAATAATAGAATAGCATGAATCTTGTTTACATGTGGTTCTGAGACACGTATTGAATGAAATGAAGTAAAATATGTATTCTTTAAGAAAATCAACTATTGTACTTTTAACATCCTGAAAAGTCTTTTCGGAGCATAAAAAGTGTAAATGCATCTCACGGCAGTAAAGTGATAGAAAAGTCACAATTGAATAATAGAATAGCATGAATCTTGTTTACATGTGGTTCTGAGACACGTATTGAATGAAATCAAGTAAAATATGTATTCTTTAAGAAAATCAACTATTGGACTATGTCCGGCCTGAAAAGTCTTTTCGGAGCATAAAAAGTGTAAATGCATCTCACGGCAGTAAAGTGATAGAAAAGTCACAATTGAATAATAGAATAGCATGAATCTTGTTTACATGTGGTTCTGAGACACGTATTGAATGAAATCAAGTAAATTATGTATTCTTTAAGAAAATCCACTATTGTACTTTTAACAGCCTGAAAAGTCTTTTCGGAGCATAAAAAGTGTAAATGCATCTCACGGCAGTAAAGTGATATAAAAATCACAATTGAATAATAGAATAGCATGAATCTTGTTTACCTGTGTTCTGAGACACGTATTGAATGAAATGAAGTAAAATATGTATTCTTTAAGAAAATCAACTATTGTACTTTTAACAGCCTGAAAAGTCTTTTCGGAGCATAAAAAGTGTAAATGCATCCAAAGCAGTAAAGTGATAGAAAAATCACAATTGAATAATAGAATAGCATGAATCTTGTTTACCTGTGTTCTCAGACACGTTTTGAATGAAATGAAGTAAAATATGTATTCTTTAAGAAAATCAACTATTGTACTTTTAACAGCCTGAAAAGTCTTTTCGGAGCATAAAAAGTGTAAATGCATCTCATGGCAGTAAAGTGATAGAAAAGTCACAATTGAATAATAGAATAGCATGAATCTTGTTTACATGTGGTTCTGAGACAAGTATTGAATGAAATGAAGTAAACTATGTATTCTTTAAGAAAATCCACTATTGTACTTTTAACATCCTGAAAAGTCTTTTCGGAGCATAAAAAGTGTAAATGCATCTCATGGCAGTAAAGTGATAGAAAAGTCACAATTGAATAATAGAATAGCATGAATCTTGTTTACATGTGGTTCTGAGACAAGTATTGAATGAAATGAAGTAAACTATGTATTCTTTAAGAAAATCAACTATTGGACTATGTCCGGCCTGAAAAGTCTTTTCGGAGCATAAAAAGTGTAAATGCATCCAAAGGCAGTAAAGTGATAGAAAAGTCACAATTGAATAATAGAATAGCATGAATCTTGTTTACCTGTGTTCTGAGACACGTTTTGAATGAAATGAAGTAAAATATGTATTCTTTAAGAAAATCAACTATTGTACTTTTAACAGCCTGAAAAGTCTTTTCGGAGCATAAAAAGTGTAAATGCATCTCACGGCAGTAAAGTGATAGAAAAGTCACAATTGAATAATAGAATAGCATGAATCTTGTTTACATGTGGTTCTGAGACACGTATTGAATGAAATCAAGTAAAATATGTATTCTTTAAGAAAATCAACTATTGGACTATGTCCGGCCTGAAAAGTCTTTTCGGAGCATAAAAAGTGTAAATGCATCTCACGGCAGTAAAGTGATAGAAAAGTCACAATTGAATAATAGAATAGCATGAATCTTGTTTACATGTGGTTCTGAGACACGTATTGAATGAAATCAAGTAAATTATGTATTCTTTAAGAAAATCCACTATTGTACTTTTAACAGCCTGAAAAGTCTTTTCGGAGCATAAAAAGTGTAAATAGATCTCACGGCAGTAAAGTGATATAAAAATCACAATTGAATAATAGAATAGCATGAATCTTGTTTACCTGTGTTCTGAGACACGTATTGAATGAAATGAAGTAAAATATGTATTCTTTAAGAAAATCAACTATTGTACTTTTAACAGCCTGAAAAGTCTTTTCGGAGCATAAAAAGTGTAAATGCATCCAAAGCAGTAAAGTGATAGAAAAATCACAATTGAATAATAGAATAGCATGAATCTTGTTTACCTGTGTTCTCAGACACGTTTTGAATGAAATGAAGTAAAATATGTATTCTTTAAGAAAATCAACTATTGTACTTTTAACAGCCTGAAAAGTCTTTTCGGAGCATAAAAAGTGTAAATGCATCTCATGGCAGTAAAGTGATAGAAAAGTCACAATTGAATAATAGAATAGCATGAATCTTGTTTACATGTGGTTCTGAGACAAGTATTGAATGAAATGAAGTAAACTATGTATTCTTTAAGAAAATCCACTATTGTACTTTTAACATCCTGAAAAGTCTTTTCGGAGCATAAAAAGTGTAAATGCATCTCATGGCAGTAAAGTGATAGAAAAGTCACAATTGAATAATAGAATAGCATGAATCTTGTTTACATGTGGTTCTGAGACAAGTATTGAATGAAATGAAGTAAACTATGTATTCTTTAAGAAAATCAACTATTGGACTATGTCCGGCCTGAAAAGTCTTTTCGGAGCATAAAAAGTGTAAATGCATCCAAAGGCAGTAAAGTGATAGAAAAGTCACAATTGAATAATAGAATAGCATGAATCTTGTTTACCTGTGTTCTGAGACACGTTTTGAATGAAATGAAGTAAAATATGTATTCTTTAAGAAAATCAACTATTGTACTTTTAACAGCCTGAAAAGTCTTTTCGGAGCATAAAAAGTGTAAATGCATCTCACGGCAGTAAAGTGATAGAAAAGTCACAATTGAATAATAGAATAGCATGAATCTTGTTTACATGTGGTTCTGAGACACGTATTGAATGAAATCAAGTAAAATATGTATTCTTTAAGAAAATCAACTATTGGACTATGTCCGGCCTGAAAAGTCTTTTCGGAGCATAAAAAGTGTAAATGCATCTCACGGCAGTAAAGTGATAGAAAAGTCACAATTGAATAATAGAATAGCATGAATCTTGTTTACATGTGGTTCTGAGACACGTATTGAATGAAATCAAGTAAATTATGTATTCTTTAAGAAAATCCACTATTGTACTTTTAACAGCCTGAAAAGTCTTTTCGGAGCATAAAAAGTGTAAATGCATCTCACGGCAGTAAAGTGATATAAAAATCACAATTGAATAATAGAATAGCATGAATCTTGTTTACCTGTGTTCTGAGACACGTATTGAATGAAATGAAGTAAAATATGTATTCTTTAAGAAAATCAACTATTGTACTTTTAACAGCCTGAAAAGTCTTTTCGGAGCATAAAAAGTGTAAATGCATCCAAAGCAGTAAAGTGATAGAAAAATCACAATTGAATAATAGAATAGCATGAATCTTGTTTACCTGTGTTCTCAGACACGTTTTGAATGAAATGAAGTAAAATATGTATTCTTTAAGAAAATCAACTATTGTACTTTTAACAGCCTGAAAAGTCTTTTCGGAGCATAAAAAGTGTAAATGCATCTCATGGCAGTAAAGTGATAGAAAAGTCACAATTGAATAATAGAATAGCATGAATCTTGTTTACATGTGGTTCTGAGACAAGTATTGAATGAAATGAAGTAAACTATGTATTCTTTAAGAAAATCCACTATTGTACTTTTAACATCCTGAAAAGTCTTTTCGGAGCATAAAAAGTGTAAATGCATCTCATGGCAGTAAAGTGATAGAAAAGTCACAATTGAATAATAGAATAGCATGAATCTTGTTTACATGTGGTTCTGAGACAAGTATTGAATGAAATGAAGTAAACTATGTATTCTTTAAGAAAATCAACTATTGGACTATGTCCGGCCTGAAAAGTCTTTTCGGAGCATAAAAAGTGTAAATGCATCCAAAGGCAGTAAAGTGATAGAAAAGTCACAATTGAATAATAGAATAGCATGAATCTTGTTTACCTGTGTTCTGAGACACGTTTTGAATGAAATGAAGTAAAATATGTATTCTTTAAGAAAATCAACTATTGTACTTTTAACAGCCTGAAAAGTCTTTTCGGAGCATAAAAAGTGTAAATGCATCTCACGGCAGTAAAGTGATAGAAAAGTCACAATTGAATAATAGAATAGCATGAATCTTGTTTACATGTGGTTCTGAGACACGTATTGAATGAAATCAAGTAAAATATGTATTCTTTAAGAAAATCAACTATTGGACTATGTCCGGCCTGAAAAGTCTTTTCGGAGCATAAAAAGTGTAAATGCATCTCACGGCAGTAAAGTGATAGAAAAGTCACAATTGAATAATAGAATAGCATGAATCTTGTTTACATGTGGTTCTGAGACACGTATTGAATGAAATCAAGTAAATTATGTATTCTTTAAGAAAATCCACTATTGTACTTTTAACAGCCTGAAAAGTCTTTTCGGAGCATAAAAAGTGTAAATAGATCTCACGGCAGTAAAGTGATATAAAAATCACAATTGAATAATAGAATAGCATGAATCTTGTTTACCTGTGTTCTGAGACACGTATTGAATGAAATGAAGTAAAATATGTATTCTTTAAGAAAATCAACTATTGTACTTTTAACAGCCTGAAAAGTCTTTTCGGAGCATAAAAAGTGTAAATGCATCCAAAGCAGTAAAGTGATAGAAAAATCACAATTGAATAATAGAATAGCATGAATCTTGTTTACCTGTGTTCTCAGACACGTTTTGAATGAAATGAAGTAAAATATGTATTCTTTAAGAAAATCAACTATTGTACTTTTAACAGCCTGAAAAGTCTTTTCGGAGCATAAAAAGTGTAAATGCATCTCATGGCAGTAAAGTGATAGAAAAGTCACAATTGAATAATAGAATAGCATGAATCTTGTTTACATGTGGTTCTGAGACAAGTATTGAATGAAATGAAGTAAACTATGTATTCTTTAAGAAAATCCACTATTGTACTTTTAACATCCTGAAAAGTCTTTTCGGAGCATAAAAAGTGTAAATGCATCTCATGGCAGTAAAGTGATAGAAAAGTCACAATTGAATAATAGAATAGCATGAATCTTGTTTACATGTGGTTCTGAGACAAGTATTGAATGAAATGAAGTAAACTATGTATTCTTTAAGAAAATCAACTATTGGACTATGTCCGGCCTGAAAAGTCTTTTCGGAGCATAAAAAGTGTAAATGCATCCAAAGGCAGTAAAGTGATAGAAAAGTCACAATTGAATAATAGAATAGCATGAATCTTGTTTACCTGTGTTCTGAGACACGTTTTGAATGAAATGAAGTAAAATATGTATTCTTTAAGAAAATCAACTATTGTACTTTTAACAGCCTGAAAAGTCTTTTCGGAGCATAAAAAGTGTAAATGCATCTCACGGCAGTAAAGTGATAGAAAAGTCACAATTGAATAATAGAATAGCATGAATCTTGTTTACATGTGGTTCTGAGACACGTATTGAATGAAATCAAGTAAAATATGTATTCTTTAAGAAAATCAACTATTGGACTATGTCCGGCCTGAAAAGTCTTTTCGGAGCATAAAAAGTGTAAATGCATCTCACGGCAGTAAAGTGATAGAAAAGTCACAATTGAATAATAGAATAGCATGAATCTTGTTTACATGTGGTTCTGAGACACGTATTGAATGAAATCAAGTAAAATATGTATTCTTTAAGAAAATCAACTATTGGACTATGTCCGGCCTGAAAAGTCTTTTCGGAGCATAAAAAGTGTAAATGCATCTCACGGCAGTAAAGTGATAGAAAAGTCACAATTGAATAATAGAATAGCATGAATCTTGTTTACCTGTGGTTCTGAGACACGTATTGAATGAAATGAAGTAAAATATGTATTCTTTAAGAAAATCAACTATTGGACTATGTCCGGCCTGAAAAGTCTTTTCGGAGCATAAAAAGTGTAAATGCATCTCACGGCAGTAAAGTGATAGAAAAGTCACAATTGAATAATAGAATAGCATGAATCTTGTTTACATGTGGTTCTGAGACACGTATTGAATGAAATCAAGTAAATTATGTATTCTTTAAGAAAATCCACTATTGTACTTTTAACAGCCTGAAAAGTCTTTTCGGAGCATAAAAAGTGTAAATGCATCTCACGGCAGTAAAGTGATATAAAAATCACAATTGAATAATAGAATAGCATGAATCTTGTTTACCTGTGTTCTGAGACACGTATTGAATGAAATGAAGTAAAATATGTATTCTTTAAGAAAATCAACTATTGTACTTTTAACAGCCTGAAAAGTCTTTTCGGAGCATAAAAAGTGTAAATGCATCTCACGGCAGTAAAGTGATATAAAAATCACAATTGAATAATAGAATAGCATGAATCTTGTTTACCTGTGTTCTGAGACACGTATTGAATGAAATTAAGTAAAATATGTATTCTTTAAGAAAATGAACTATTGTACTTTTAACAGCCTGAAAAGTCTTTTCGGAGCATAAAAAGTGTAAATGCATCTCACCGCAGTAAAGTGATAGAAAAATCACAATTGAATAATAGAATAGCATGAATCTTGTTTACCTGTGTTCTGAGACACGTATTGAATGAAATGAAGTAAAATATGTATTCTTTAAGAAAATCAACTATTGGACTATGTCCGGCCTGAAAAGTCTTTTCGGAGCATAAAAAGTGTAAATGCATCTCACGGCAGTAAAGTGATAGAAAAGTCACAATTGAATAATAGAATAGCATGAATCTTGTTTACATGTGGTTCTGAGACACGTATTGAATGAAATCAAGTAAATTATGTATTCTTTAAGAAAATCCACTATTGTACTTTTAACAGCCTGAAAAGTCTTTTCGGAGCATAAAAAGTGTAAATGCATCTCACGGCAGTAAAGTGATATAAAAATCACAATTGAATAATAGAATAGGAGGTCATGGTCCGAGGAGGCAAACCGGACCACATCATCTGCAAACAGCAGAGAGGCTATCCTGAGATCCCCGAACCTGACATTCTCCGCCCCACGGCTGCGCCTAGATATCCTGTCCATGAAAGTCACGAACAGGACCGGTGATAAAGGGCAGCCCTGGCGGAGGCCAACACCCACCGGGAACGTATCTGACTTACTGCCGAGGATACGAACACAGCTCCTACTGCAGGCGTACAGAGACCGGATGGCCCGTTGCAACGGGTCCGGCAGCACCCCCCACAAAAAGCCCCGAGGGACCCGGTCGAAAGCCTTCTCCAAGTCCACAAAGCACATGTAGACTGGTTGGGCAAACTCCCAGGACCCCTCCAGTATCCTTGCAAGGGTAAAGAGCTGGTCCACTGTTCCACGACCAGGACGAAACCCGCACTGTTCTTCTTGAATCCGAGGTTCGACAAACGGTCGGAGCCTCCGTTCCAGCACCCTGGCATAAGCTTTTCCCGGGAGGCTGAGTAGTGTGATACCCCGATAATTCGAGCACACTCTCCAGTCCCCCTTCTTGAAGATGGGAACCACCACCCCGGTCTGCCAGTCCATGGGCACTGTGCCCGACCCCCATGCGACATTGAAGAGGCGTGTCAGCCAAGACAGCCCAACAAAGTCCAGCGCCTTCAGCATCTCAGGGCGGATTTCATCCACCCCCGGCGCCTTGCCACCAAGGAGCTTTTTGACTACCTTAGTGGCTACTGCCAGGGATATGGGTTCATCCAACCCCAAGTCTTCAGGCGCTGCCCCCTGTTCAGGGGACATGTTGACCGGGTTTAGGAGTTCCTCAAAGTGCTCCTTCCACCGCCCGACAATATCCTCTGTCTGGGTCAGCAGCAACCCTCCCCTGCTGATAACAGCCTGGGGAAGGCCCTGCTTTCCCTTCCTGAGTCGTCGGATGGTTTGCCAGAACCTCTTGAGGCCAACCGAAAGTCCTTCTCCATGGCCTCCCCGAACTCCTCCCATGCCCGAGTTTTAGCATCCGTGACCACCGCAGCTGCAGTCCTTCTGGCCTGTCTGTACCTGTCAGCTGCTTCAGGAGACCCCTGGGCCAACCAAGCCCGAAAGGCCTCCTTCTTCAGCTTGACGGCTTCCCTCACCCCCGGTGTCCACCACCGGGTTCTCGGGTTGCCGCCACGACAGGCACCGATGACCTTCCGACCACAGCTCCTAGCGGCCGCGTCCACAATAGAGGCTTTGAACATGATCCACTCGGATTCCATGTCCCCAACCTCCCTCGGGATGTGTGAGAAGTCCTTCCGGAGGTGGGAGTTGAAGACCTCCCGGACAGGATCCTCCCCCAGACGTTCCCAGTTCACCATCACTACACGTTTGGGCTTGCCAGGTCTTTCTGGCCGACTCCCCCGCCATCTGATCCAACTCACCACCAGGTGGTGATCAGTTGACAGCTCTGCTCCTCTCTTCACCCGAGTGTCCAAAACATACGGCCGCAGATCAGATGATACGATTACGAAGTCGATCATTGATCTCCGGCCTAAGGTGCTCTGGTACCAGGTACACTTATGAGCCACCTTATGTTCAAACATGGTGTTTGTTATGGACAAACTGTGGCTAGCACAGAAGTCCAACAACGAAACACCACTCGGGTTCAGATCAGGCAAGCCGTTCCTCCCAATCACTCCCCGCCAGGTTTCTCTGTCGTCGCCCACGTGAGCGTTGAAGTCTCCCAGGAGAACTATGGAGTCGGCAGGCGGCGCCCTTTCCAGGACCCCTCCCACCAACTCCAAGAAGGCCGGATACTCCGAAATGCTGTTTGGTGCATAAGCACAAACAACAGTCAGAGCCTTACTCCCCGCAACCCGTAGGCGCAGGGAGGCGACCCTCTCGTTCTCCGGGGAAAACTCCAACACGGCGGCGCTCAGCCGGGGACTCGTGAGTATCCCCACTCCCGCCCGGCGCCTCACACCCTGGGCGACTCCAGAAAAGAACAAAGTCCAACCCTTCTCCAGGAGTTTGGTTCCAGAGCCAGCGCTGTGCGTGGAGGTGAGCCCAACTATATATAGCTGGTACCGCTCCACCTCCCTCACCAGCTCAGGCTCCTTCCCCGCTAGCGAGGTGACGTTCCACGTCCCTAGAGCTAGTCTATGTCGCCGGCGATCGGCTCGCCCAGGCCCCCTGCCCGGCCCGCCGCCCGGTCTACATAGCACCCGACCCCGATATCTGTCCCTGCGGGTGGTGGGTCCACAGGGTAGCCACCCTGTGGACCCACCATGATGTTTCTTCGGGCTGAGCTAGCCATGGGGCCATGGGGCCCTCAGACCGGGCCCCATGGGCGAAAGCCCGGCCACCAGACGCTCGCCGACGAGCTCGCCTGCCTTCGAAGCATAAAAAGTGTAAATGCATCTAACGGCAGTAAAGTGATAGAAAAGTCACAATTGAATAATAGAATAGCATGAATCTTGTTTACTTGTGGTTCTGAGACACGTATTGAATGAAATGAAGTAAAATATGTATTCTTTAAGAAAATCAACTATTGGACTATGTCCGGCCTGAAAAGTCTTTTCGGAGCATAAAAAGTGTAAATGCATCCAAAGGCAGTAAAGTGATAGAAAAATCACAATTTAATAATAGAATAGCATGAATCTTGTTTACCTGTGTTCTGAGACACGTTTTGAATGAAATGAAGTAAAATATGTATTCTTTAAGAAAATCAACTATTGTACTTTTAACAGCCTGAAAAGTCTTTTCGGAGCATAAAAAGTGTAAATGCATCTCATGGCAGTAAAGTGATAGAAAAGTCACAATTGAATAATAGAATAGCATGAATCTTGTTTACATGTGGTTCTGAGACACGTATTGAATGAAATGAAGTAAAATATGTATTCTTTAAGAAAATCAACTATTGTACTTTTAACATCCTGAAAAGTATTTTCGGAGCATAAAAAGTGTAAATGCATCTCACGGCAGTAAAGTGATAGAAAAGTCACAATTGAATAGAATAGCATGAATCTTGTTTACCTGTGTTCTGAGACACGTATTGAATGAAATGAAGTAAAATATGTATTCTTTAAGAAAATCCACTATTGTACTTTTAACAGCCTGAAAAGTCTTTTCGGAGCATAAAAAGTGTAAATGCATCCAAAGGCAGTAAAGTGATAGAAAAATCACAATTGAATAATAGAATAGCATGAATCTTGTTTACCTGTGTTCTGAGACACGTTTTGAATGAAATGAAGTAAAATATGTATTCTTTAAGAAAATCAACTATTGTACTTTTAACAGCCTGAAAAGTCTTTTCGGAGCATAAAAAGTGTAAATGCATCTCATGGCAGTAAAGTGATAGAAAAGTCACAATTGAATAATAGAATAGCATGAATCTTGTTTACATGTGGTTCTGAGACACGTATTGAATGAAATCAAGTAAACTATGTATTCTTTAAGAAAATCCACTATTGTACTTTTAACAGCCTGAAAAGTCTTTTCGGAGCATAAAAAGTGTAAATGCATCCAAAGGCAGTAAAGTGATAGAAAAGTCACAATTGAATAATAGAATAGCATGAATCTTGTTTACCTGTGGTTCTGAGACACGTATTGAATGAAATGAAGTAAAATATGTATTCTTTAAGAAAATCCACTATTGCCATTATTATATACAGCCTGAAAAGTCTTTTCGGAGCATAAAACGTGTAAATGCATCAAACGGGAGTAAAGTGATAGAAAAGTCACAATTGAATAATAGAATAGCATGAATCTTGTTTACATGTGGTTCTGAGACACGTATTGAATGAAATCAAGTAAACTATGTATTCTTTAAGAAAATCCACTATTGTACTTTTAACAGCCTGAAAAGTCTTTTCGGAGCATAAAAAGTGTAAATGCATCTCATGGCAGTAAAGTGATAGAAAAGTCACAATTGAATAATAGAATAGCATGAATCTTGTTTACATGTGGTTCTGAGACACGTATTGAATGAAATCAAGTAAACTATGTATTCTTTAAGAAAATCCACTATTGTACTTTTAACAGCCTGAAAAGTCTTTTCGGAGCATAAAAAGTGTAAATGCATCCAAAGGCAGTAAAGTGATAGAAAAATCACAATTGAATAATAGAATAGCATGAATCTTGTTTACCTGTGGTTCTGAGACACGTATTGAATGAAATGAAGTAAAATATGTATTCTTTAAGAAAATCCACTATTGTACTTTTAACAGCCTGAAAAGTCTTTTCGGAGCATAAAAAGTGTAAATGCATCTCATGGCAGTAAAGTGATAGAAAAGTCACAATTGAATAATAGAATAGCATGAATCTTGTTTACATGTGGTTCTGAGACACGTATTGAATGAAATGAAGTAAAATATGTATTCTTTAAGAAAATCAACTATTGTACTTTTAACATCCTGAAAAGTCTTTTCGGAGCATAAAAAGTGTAAATGCATCTCACGGCAGTAAAGTGATAGAAAAGTCACAATTGAATAATAGAATAGCATGAATCTTGTTTACCTGTGTTCTGAGACACGTATTGAATGAAATGAAGTAAACTATGTATTCTTTAAGAAAATCCACTATTGTACTTTTAACAGCCTGAAAAGTCTTTTCGGAGCATAAAAAGTGTAAATGCATCCAAAGGCAGTAAAGTGATAGAAAAGTCACAATTGAATAATAGAATAGCATGAATCTTGTTTACCTGTGGTTCTGAGACACGTATTGAATGAAATGAAGTAAAATATGTATTCTTTAAGAAAATCCACTATTGCCATTATTATATACAGCCTGAAAAGTCTTTTCGGAGCATAAAACGTGTAAATGCATCAAACGGGAGTAAAGTGATAGAAAAGTCACAATTGAATAATAGAATAGCATGAATCTTGTTTACATGTGGTTCTGAGACACGTATTGAATGAAATCAAGTAAACTATGTATTCTTTAAGAAAATCCACTATTGTACTTTTAACAGCCTGAAAAGTCTTTTCGGAGCATAAAAAGTGTAAATGCATCTCATGGCAGTAAAGTGATAGAAAAGTCACAATTGAATAATAGAATAGCATGAATCTTGTTTACATGTGGTTCTGAGACACGTATTGAATGAAATCAAGTAAACTATGTATTCTTTAAGAAAATCCACTATTGTACTTTTAACAGCCTGAAAAGTCTTTTCGGAGCATAAAAAGTGTAAATGCATCCAAAGGCAGTAAAGTGATAGAAAAATCACAATTGAATAATAGAATAGCATGAATCTTGTTTACCTGTGGTTCTGAGACACGTATTGAATGAAATGAAGTAAAATATGTATTCTTTAAGAAAATCCACTATTGTACTTTTAACAGCCTGAAAAGTCTTTTCGGAGCATAAAAAGTGTAAATGCATCTCATGGCAGTAAAGTGATAGAAAAGTCACAATTGAATAATAGAATAGCATGAATCTTGTTTACATGTGGTTCTGAGACACGTATTGAATGAAATGAAGTAAAATATGTATTCTTTAAGAAAATCAACTATTGTACTTTTAACATCCTGAAAAGTCTTTTCGGAGCATAAAAAGTGTAAATGCATCTCACGGCAGTAAAGTGATAGAAAAGTCACAATTGAATAATAGAATAGCATGAATCTTGTTTACCTGTGTTCTGAGACACGTATTGAATGAAATGAAGTAAAATATGTATTCTTTAAGAAAATCCACTATTGTACTTTTAACAGCCTGAAAAGTCTTTTCGGAGCATAAAAAGTGTAAATGCATCCAAAGGCAGTAAAGTGATAGAAAAATCACAATTGAATAATAGAATAGCATGAATCTTGTTTACCTGTGTTCTGAGACACGTTTTGAATGAAATGAAGTAAAATATGTATTCTTTAAGAAAATCAACTATTGTACTTTTAACAGCCTGAAAAGTCTTTTCGGAGCATAAAAAGTGTAAATGTATCTCATGGCAGTAAAGTGATAGAAAAGTCACAATTGAATAATAGAATAGCATGAATCTTGTTTACATGTGGTTCTGAGACACGTATTGAATGAAATCAAGTAAACTATGTATTCTTTAAGAAAATCCACTATTGTACTTTTAACAGCCTGAAAAGT
This sequence comes from Cottus gobio, assembly GCA_023566465.1. Taxonomy (NCBI): domain Eukaryota; kingdom Metazoa; phylum Chordata; class Actinopteri; order Perciformes; family Cottidae; genus Cottus; species Cottus gobio. The sequence continues at coordinate 4,835,955 of CM042220.1, forward strand.
CTTTTCGGAGCATAAAAAGTGTAAATGCATCCAAAGGCAGTAAAGTGATAGAAAAGTCACAATTGAATAATAGAATAGAATGAATCTTGTTTACCTGTGGTTCTGAGACACGTATTGAATGAAATGAAGTAAAATATGTATTCTTTAAGAAAATCAACTATTGGACTATGTCCGGCCTGAAAAGTCTTTTCGGAGCATAAAAAGTGTAAATGCATCTCACGGCAGTAAAGTGATAGAAAAGTCACAATTGAATAATAGAATAGCATGAATCTTGTTTACCTGTGTTCTGAGACACGTATTGAATGAAATGAAGTAAAATATGTATTCTTTAAGAAAATCAACTATTGGACTATGTCCGGCCTGAAAAGTCTTTTCGGAGCATAAAAAGTGTAAATGCATCTCACTGCAGTAAAGTGATAGAAAAGTCACAATTGAATAATAGAATAGCATGAATCTTGTTTACCTGTGTTCTGAGACACGTATTGAATGAAATGAAGTAAAATATGTATTCTTTAAGAAAATCAACTATTGGACTATCCGGCCTGAAAAGTCTTTTCGGAGAATAAAAAGTGTAAATGCATCTCACTGCAGTAAAGTGATAGAAAAGTCACAATTGAATAATAGAATAGCATGAATCTTGTTTACCTGTGGTTCTGAGACACGTATTGAATGAAATGAAGTAAAATATGTATTCTTTAAGAAAATCCACTATTGTACTTTTAACAGCCTGAAAAGTCTTTTCGGAGCATAAAAAGTGTAAATGCATCCAAAGGCAGTAAAGTGATAGAAAATTCACAATTGAATAATAGAATAGCATGAATCTTGTTTACCTGTGGTTCTGAGACACGTATTGAATGAAATTAGTTAAACTATATTCTTTAAGAAAATCCACTGTTGTACTTTTAACAGCCTGAAAAGTCTTTTCGGAGCATAAAAAGTGTAAATGCATCAAACGGGAGTAAAGTGATAGAAAAGTCACAATTGAATAATAGAATAGCATGAATCTTGTTTACCTGTGTTTCTGAGACACGTATTGAATACAATTAGGTAAACTATGTATTCTTTAAGAAAATCAACTATTGGACTATATCCGGCCTGAAAAGTCTTTTCAGAGCATAAAAAGTGTAAATGCATCTCACGGCAGTAAAGTGATAGAAAAGTCACAATTGAATAATAGAATAGCATGAATCTTGTTTACCTGTGTTCTGAGACACGTATTGAATGAAATGAAGTAAAATATGTATTCTTTAAGAAAATCAACTATTGGACTATGTCCGGCCTGAAAAGTCTTTTCGGAGCATAAAAAGTGTAAATGCATCTCACGGCAGTAAAGTGATAGAAAAGTCACAATTGAATAATAGAATAGCATGAATCTTGTTTACCTGTGTTCTGAGACACGTATTGAATGAAATGAAGTAAAATATGTATTCTTTAAGAAAATCAACTATTGGACTATGTCCGGCCTGAAAGGTCTTTTCGGAGCATAAAAAGTGTAAATGCATCTCACGGCAGTAAAGTGATAGAAAAGTCACAATTGAATAATAGAATAGCATGAATCTTGTTTACCTGTGTTCTGAGACACGTTTTGAATGAAATGAAGTAAAATATGTATTCTTTAAGAAAATCAACTATTGTACTTTTAACAGCCTGAAAAGTCTTTTCGGAGCATAAAAAGTGTAAATGCATCTCATGGCAGTAAAGTGATAGAAAAGTCACAATTGAATAATAGAATAGCATGAATCTTGTTTACATGTGGTTCTGAGACACGTATTGAATGAAATCAAGTAAACTATGTATTCTTTAAGAAAATCCACTATTGTACTTTTAACAGCCTGAAAAGTCTTTTCGGAGCATAAAAAGTGTAAATGCATCCAAAGGCAGTAAAGTGATAGAAAAATCACAATTGAATAATAGAATAGCATGAATCTTGTTTACCTGTGGTTCTGAGACACGTATTGAATGAAATGAAGTAAAATATGTATTCTTTAAGAAAATCCACTATTGTACTTTTAACAGCCTGAAAAGTCTTTTCGGAGCATAAAAAGTGTAAATGCATCTCACGGCAGTAAAGTGATAGAAAAGTCACAATTGAATAATAGAATAGAATGAATCTTGTTTACCTGTGGTTCTGAGACACGTATTGAATGAAATGAAGTAAAATATGTATTCTTTAAGAAAATCAACTATTGGACTATGTCCGGCCTGAAAAGTCTTTTCGGAGCATAAAAAGTGTAAATGCATCTCACGGCAGTAAAGTGATAGAAAAGTCACAATTGAATAATAGAATAGCATGAATCTTGTTTACCTGTGTTCTGAGACACGTATTGAATGAAATGAAGTAAAATATGTATTCTTTAAGAAAATCAACTATTGGACTATGTCCGGCCTGAAAAGTCTTTTCGGAGCATAAAAAGTGTAAATGCATCTCACTGCAGTAAAGTGATAGAAAAGTCACAATTGAATAATAGAATAGCATGAATCTTGTTTTCCTGTGTTCTGAGACACGTATTGAATGAAATGAAGTAAAATATGTATTCTTTAAGAAAATCAACTATTGGACTATCCGGCCTGAAAAGTCTTTTCGGAGAATAAAAAGTGTAAATGCATCTCACTGCAGTAAAGTGATAGAAAAGTCACAATTGAATAATAGAATAGCATGAATCTTGTTTACCTGTGGTTCTGAGACACGTATTGAATGAAATGAAGTAAAATATGTATTCTTTAAGAAAATCCACTATTGTACTTTTAACAGCCTGAAAAGTCTTTTCGGAGCATAAAAAGTGTAAATGCATCCAAAGGCAGTAAAGTGATAGAAAATTCACAATTGAATAATAGAATAGCATGAATCTTGTTTACCTGTGGTTCTGAGACACGTATTGAATGAAATTAGTTAAACTATATTCTTTAAGAAAATCCACTGTTGTACTTTTAACAGCCTGAAAAGTCTTTTCGGAGCATAAAAAGTGTAAATGCATCAAACGGGAGTAAAGTGATAGAAAAGTCACAATTGAATAATAGAATAGCATGAATCTTGTTTACCTGTGTTTCTGAGACACGTATTGAATACAATTAGGTAAACTATGTATTCTTTAAGAAAATCAACTATTGGACTATATCCGGCCTGAAAAGTCTTTTCAGAGCATAAAAAGTGTAAATGCATCTCACGGCAGTAAAGTGATAGAAAAGTCACAATTGAATAATAGAATAGCATGAATCTTGTTTACCTGTGTTCTGAGACACGTATTGAATGAAATGAAGTAAAATATGTATTCTTTAAGAAAATCAACTATTGGACTATGTCCGGCCTGAAAAGTCTTTTCGGAGCATAAAAAGTGTAAATGCATCTCACGGCAGTAAAGTGATAGAAAAGTCACAATTGAATAATAGAATAGCATGAATCTTGTTTACCTGTGTTCTGAGACACGTATTGAATGAAATGAAGTAAAATATGTATTCTTTAAGAAAATCAACTATTGGACTATGTCCGGCCTGAAAGGTCTTTTCGGAGCATAAAAAGTGTAAATGCATCTCACGGCAGTAAAGTGATAGAAAAGTCACAATTGAATAATAGAATAGCATGAATCTTGTTTACCTGTGTTCTGAGACACGTATTGAATGAAATGAAGTAAAATATGTATTCTTTAAGAAAATCAACTATTGTACTTTTAACAGCCTGAAAAGTCTTTTCGGAGCATAAAAAGTGTAAATGCATCTCATGGCAGTAAAGTGATAGAAAAGTCACAATTGAATAATAGAATAGCATGAATCTTGTTTACATGTGGTTCTGAGACACGTATTGAATGAAATCAAGTAAACTATGTATTCTTTAAGAAAATCCACTATTGTACTTTTAACAGCCTGAAAAGTCTTTTCGGAGCATAAAAAGTGTAAATGCATCCAAAGGCAGTAAAGTGATAGAAAAATCACAATTGAATAATAGAATAGCATGAATCTTGTTTACCTGTGGTTCTGAGACACGTATTGAATGAAATGAAGTAAAATATGTATTCTTTAAGAAAATCCACTATTGTACTTTTAACAGCCTGAAAAGTCTTTTCGGAGCATAAAAAGTGTAAATGCATCTCATGGCAGTAAAGTGATAGAAAAGTCACAATTGAATAATAGAATAGCATGAATCTTGTTTACCTGTGTTCTGAGACACGTATTGAATGAAATGAAGTAAAATATGTATTCTTTAAGAAAATCAACTATTGGACTATGTCCGGCCTGAAAGGTCTTTTCGGAGCATAAAAAGTGTAAATGCATCTCACGGCAGTAAAGTGATAGAAAAGTCACAATTGAATAATAGAATAGCATGAATCTTGTTTACCTGTGTTCTGAGACACGTATTGAATGAAATGAAGTAAAATATGTATTCTTTAAGAAAATCAACTATTGTACTTTTAACAGCCTGAAAAGTCTTTTCGGAGCATAAAAAGTGTAAATGCATCTCATGGCAGTAAAGTGATAGAAAAGTCACAATTGAATAATAGAATAGCATGAATCTTGTTTACATGTGGTTCTGAGACACGTATTGAATGAAATCAAGTAAACTATGTATTCTTTAAGAAAATCCACTATTGTACTTTTAACAGCCTGAAAAGTCTTTTCGGAGCATAAAAAGTGTAAATGCATCCAAAGGCAGTAAAGTGATAGAAAAGTCACAATTGAATAATAGAATAGCATGAATCTTGTTTACCTGTGTTCTGAGACACGTATTGAATGAAATGAAGTAAAATATGTATTCTTTAAGAAAATCAACTATTGTACTTTTAACAGCCTGAAAAGTCTTTTCGGAGCATAAAAAGTGTAAATGCATCTCATGGCAGTAAAGTGATAGAAAAGTCACAATTGAATAATAGAATAGCATGAATCTTGTTTACATGTGGTTCTGAGACACGTATTGAATGAAATCAAGTAAACTATGTATTCTTTAAGAAAATCCACTATTGTACTTTTAACAGCCTGAAAAGTCTTTTCGGAGCATAAAAAGTGTAAATGCATCCAAAGGCAGTAAAGTGATAGAAAAATCACAATTGAATAATAGAATAGCATGAATCTTGTTTACCTGTGGTTCTGAGACACGTATTGAATGAAATGAAGTAAAATATGTATTCTTTAAGAAAATCCACTATTGTACTTTTAACAGCCTGAAAAGTCTTTTCGGAGCATAAAAAGTGTAAATGCATCTCACGGCAGTAAAGTGATAGAAAAGTCACAATTGAATAATAGAATAGAATGAATCTTGTTTACCTGTGGTTCTGAGACACGTATTGAATGAAATGAAGTAAAATATGTATTCTTTAAGAAAATCAACTATTGGACTATGTCCGGCCTGAAAAGTCTTTTCGGAGCATAAAAAGTGTAAATGCATCTCACTGCAGTAAAGTGATAGAAAAGTCACAATTGAATAATAGAATAGCATGAATCTTGTTTACCTGTGTTCTGAGACACGTATTGAATGAAATGAAGTAAAATATGTATTCTTTAAGAAAATCAACTATTGGACTATCCGGCCTGAAAAGTCTTTTCGGAGAATAAAAAGTGTAAATGCATCTCACTGCAGTAAAGTGATAGAAAAGTCACAATTGAATAATAGAATAGCATGAATCTTGTTTACCTGTGGTTCTGAGACACGTATTGAATGAAATGAAGTAAAATATGTATTCTTTAAGAAAATCCACTATTGTACTTTTAACAGCCTGAAAAGTCTTTTCGGAGCATAAAAAGTGTAAATGCATCCAAAGGCAGTAAAGTGATAGAAAATTCACAATTGAATAATAGAATAGCATGAATCTTGTTTACCTGTGGTTCTGAGACACGTATTGAATGAAATTAGTTAAACTATATTCTTTAAGAAAATCCACTGTTGTACTTTTAACAGCCTGAAAAGTCTTTTCGGAGCATAAAAAGTGTAAATGCATCAAACGGGAGTAAAGTGATAGAAAAGTCACAATTGAATAATAGAATAGCATGAATCTTGTTTACCTGTGTTTCTGAGACACGTATTGAATACAATTAGGTAAACTATGTATTCTTTAAGAAAATCAACTATTGGACTATATCCGGCCTGAAAAGTCTTTTCAGAGCATAAAAAGTGTAAATGCATCTCACGGCAGTAAAGTGATAGAAAAGTCACAATTGAATAATAGAATAGCATGAATCTTGTTTACCTGTGTTCTGAGACACGTATTGAATGAAATGAAGTAAAATATGTATTCTTTAAGAAAATCAACTATTGGACTATGTCCGGCCTGAAAAGTCTTTTCGGAGCATAAAAAGTGTAAATGCATCTCACGGCAGTAAAGTGATAGAAAAGTCACAATTGAATAATAGAATAGCATGAATCTTGTTTACCTGTGTTCTGAGACACGTATTGAATGAAATGAAGTAAAATATGTATTCTTTAAGAAAATCAACTATTGGACTATGTCCGGCCTGAAAGGTCTTTTCGGAGCATAAAAAGTGTAAATGCATCTCACGGCAGTAAAGTGATAGAAAAGTCACAATTGAATAATAGAATAGCATGAATCTTGTTTACCTGTGTTCTGAGACACGTATTGAATGAAATGAAGTAAAATATGTATTCTTTAAGAAAATCAACTATTGTACTTTTAACAGCCTGAAAAGTCTTTTCGGAGCATAAAAAGTGTAAATGCATCTCATGGCAGTAAAGTGATAGAAAAGTCACAATTGAATAATAGAATAGCATGAATCTTGTTTACATGTGGTTCTGAGACACGTATTGAATGAAATCAAGTAAACTATGTATTCTTTAAGAAAATCCACTATTGTACTTTTAACAGCCTGAAAAGTCTTTTCGGAGCATAAAAAGTGTAAATGCATCCAAAGGCAGTAAAGTGATAGAAAAGTCACAATTGAATAATAGAATAGCATGAATCTTGTTTACCTGTGTTCTGAGACACGTATTGAATGAAATGAAGTAAAATATGTATTCTTTAAGAAAATCAACTATTGTACTTTTAACAGCCTGAAAAGTCTTTTCGGAGCATAAAAAGTGTAAATGCATCTCATGGCAGTAAAGTGATAGAAAAGTCACAATTGAATAATAGAATAGCATGAATCTTGTTTACATGTGGTTCTGAGACACGTATTGAATGAAATCAAGTAAACTATGTATTCTTTAAGAAAATCCACTATTGTACTTTTAACAGCCTGAAAAGTCTTTTCGGAGAATAAAAAGTGTAAATGCATCCAAAGGCAGTAAAGTGATAGAAAAATCACAATTGAATAATAGAATAGCATGAATCTTGTTTACCTGTGGTTCTGAGACACGTATTGAATGAAATGAAGTAAAATATGTATTCTTTAAGAAAATCCACTATTGTACTTTTAACAGCCTGAAAAGTCTTTTCGGAGCATAAAAAGTGTAAATGCATCTCACGGCAGTAAAGTGATAGAAAAGTCACAATTGAATAATAGAATAGAATGAATCTTGTTTACCTGTGGTTCTGAGACACGTATTGAATGAAATGAAGTAAAATATGTATTCTTTAAGAAAATCAACTATTGGACTATGTCCGGCCTGAAAAGTCTTTTCGGAGCATAAAAAGTGTAAATGCATCTCACGGCAGTAAAGTGATAGAAAAGTCACAATTGAATAATAGAATAGCATGAATCTTGTTTACCTGTGTTCTGAGACACGTATTGAATGAAATGAAGTAAAATATGTATTCTTTAAGAAAATCAACTATTGGACTATGTCCGGCCTGAAAAGTCTTTTCGGAGCATAAAAAGTGTAAATGCATCTCACGGCAGTAAAGTGATAGAAAAGTCACAATTGAATAATAGAATAGCATGAATCTTGTTTACCTGTGTTCTGAGACACGTATTGAATGAAATGAAGTAAAATATGTATTCTTTAAGAAAATCAACTATTGGACTATGTCCGGCCTGAAAGGTCTTTTCGGAGCATAAAAAGTGTAAATGCATCTCACGGCAGTAAAGTGATAGAAAAGTCACAATTGAATAATAGAATAGCATGAATCTTGTTTACCTGTGTTCTGAGACACGTATTGAATGAAATGAAGTAAAATATGTATTCTTTAAGAAAATCAACTATTGGACTATGTCCGGCCTGAAAAGTCTTTTCGGAGCATAAAAAGTGTAAATGCATCTCACGGCAGTAAAGTGATAGAAAAGTCACAATTGAATAATAGAATAGCATGAATCTTGTTTACCTGTGTTCTGAGACACGTATTGAATGAAATGAAGTAAAATATGTATTCTTTAAGAAAATCAACTATTGGACTATGTCCGGCCTGAAAAGTCTTTTCGGAGCATAAAAAGTGTAAATGCATCTCACGGCAGTAAAGTGATAGAAAAGTCACAATTGAATAATAGAATAGCATGAATCTTGTTTACCTGTGTTCTGAGACACGTATTGAATGAAATGAAGTAAAATATGTATTCTTTAAGAAAATCAACTATTGGACTATGTCCGGCCTGAAAGGTCTTTTCGGAGCATAAAAAGTGTAAATGCATCTCACGGCAGTAAAGTGATAGAAAAGTCACAATTGAATAATAGAATAGCATGAATCTTGTTTACCTGTGTTCTGAGACACGTATTGAATGAAATGAAGTAAAATATGTATTCTTTAAGAAAATCAACTATTGGACTATGTCCGGCCTGAAAAGTCTTTTCGGAGCATAAAAAGTGTAAATGCATCTCACGGCAGTAAAGTGATAGAAAAGTCACAATTGAATAATAGAATAGCATGAATCTTGTTTACCTGTGTTCTGAGACACGTATTGAATGAAATGAAGTAAAATATGTATTCTTTAAGAAAATCAACTATTGGACTATGTCCGGCCTGAAAGGTCTTTTCGGAGCATAAAAAGTGTAAATGCATCTCACGGCAGTAAAGTGATAGAAAAGTCACAATTGAATAATAGAATAGCATGAATCTTGTTTACCTGTGTTCTGAGACACGTATTGAATGAAATGAAGTAAAATATGTATTCTTTAAGAAAATCAACTATTGGACTATGTCCGGCCTGAAAAGTCTTTTCGGAGCATAAAAAGTGTAAATGCATCTCACGGCAGTAAAGTGATAGAAAAGTCACAATTGAATAATAGAATAGCATGAATCTTGTTTACCTGTGTTCTGAGACACGTATTGAATGAAATGAAGTAAAATATGTATTCTTTAAGAAAATCCACTATTGTACTTTTAACAGCCTGAAAAGTCTTTTGGAGCATAAAAAGTGTAAATGCATCCAAATGCAGTAAAGTGATAGAAAAATCACAATTGAATAATAGAATAGCATGAATCTTGTTTACCTGTGTTCTGAGACACGTTTTGAATGAAATGAAGTAAAATATGTATTCTTTAAGAAAATCAACTATTGTACTTTTAACAGCCTGAAAAGTCTTTTCGGATCATAAAAAGTGTAAATGCATCTCATGGCAGTAAAGTGATAGAAAAGTCACAATTGAATAATAGAATAGCATGAATCTTGTTTACATGTGGTTCTGAGACACGTATTGAATGAAATCAAGTAAACTATGTATTCTTTAAGAAAATCCACTATTGTACTTTTAACAGCCTGAAAAGTCTTTTCGGAGCATAAAAAGTGTAAATGCATCTCACGGCAGTAAAGTGATAGAAAAGTCACAATTGAATAATAGAATAGCATGAATCTTGTTTACCTGTGTTTCTGAGACACGTATTGAATAAAATTAGGTAAACTATGTATTCTTTAAGAAAATCAACTATTGGACTATGTCCGGCCTGAAAAGTCTTTTCGGAGCATAAAAAGTGTAAATGCATCTCACGGCAGTAAAGTGATAGAAAAGTCACAATTGAATAATAGAATAGCATGAATCTTGTTTACCTGTGGTTCTGAGACACGTATTGAATGAAATGAAGTAAAATATGTATTCTTTAACAAAATACACTATTGTACTTTTAACAGCCTGAAAAGTCTTTTCGGAGCATAAAAAGTGTAAATGCATCCAAAGGCAGTAAAGTGATAGAAAAATCACAATTGAATAATAGAATAGCATGAATCTTGTTTACCTGTGGTTCTGAGACACGTATTGAATGAAATGAAGTAAAATATGTATTCTTTAAGAAAATCCACTATTGTACTTTTAACAGCCTGAAAAGTCTTTTCGGAGCATAAAAAGTGTAAATGCATCTCACGGCAGTAAAGTGATAGAAAAGTCACAATTGAATAATAGAATAGAATGAATCTTGTTTACCTGTGGTTCTGAGACACGTATTGAATGAAATGAAGTAAAATATGTATTCTTTAAGAAAATCAACTATTGGACTATGTCCGGCCTGAAAAGTCTTTTCGGAGCATAAAAAGTGTAAATGCATCTCACGGCAGTAAAGTGATAGAAAAGTCACAATTGAATAATAGAATAGCATGAATCTTGTTTACCTGTGTTCTGAGACACGTATTGAATGAAATGAAGTAAAATATGTATTCTTTAAGAAAATCAACTATTGGACTATGTCCGGCCTGAAAAGTCTTTTCGGAGCATAAAAAGTGTAAATGCATCTCACGGCAGTAAAGTGATAGAAAAGTCACAATTGAATAATAGAATAGCATGAATCTTGTTTACCTGTGGTTCTGAGACAAGTATTGAATGAAATGAAGTAAAATATGTATTCTTTAAGAAAATCCACTATTGTACTTTTAACAGCCTGAAAAGTCTTTTCGGAGCATAAAAAGTGTAAATGCATCCAAAGGCAGTAAAGTGATAGAAAATTCACAATTGAATAATAGAATAGCATGAATCTTGTTTACCTGTGGTTCTGAGACACGTATTGAATGAAATTAGTTAAACTATATTCTTTAAGAAAATCCACTGTTGTACTTTTAACAGCCTGAAAAGTCTTTTCGGAGCATAAAAAGTGTAAATGCATCAAACGGGAGTAAAGTGATAGAAAAGTCACAATTGAATAATAGAATAGCATGAATCTTGTTTACCTGTGTTTCTGAGACACGTATTGAATAAAATTAGGTAAACTATGTATTCTTTAAGAAAATCAACTATTGGACTATATCCGGCCTGAAAAGTCTTTTCAGAGCATAAAAAGTGTAAATGCATCTCACGGCAGTAAAGTGATAGAAAAGTCACAATTGAATAATAGAATAGCATGAATCTTGTTTACCTGTGTTCTGAGACACGTATTGAATGAAATGAAGTAAAATATGTATTCTTTAAGAAAATCAACTATTGGACTATGTCCGGCCTGAAAGGTCTTTTCGGAGCATAAAAAGTGTAAATGCATCTCACGGCAGTAAAGTGATAGAAAAGTCACAATTGAATAATAGAATAGCATGAATCTTGTTTACCTGTGTTCTGAGACACGTATTGAATGAAATGAAGTAAAATATGTATTCTTTAAGAAAATCCACTATTGTACTTTTAACAGCCTGAAAAGTCTTTTCGGAGCATAAAAAGTGTAAATGCATCTCACGGCAGTAAAGTGATAGAAAAGTCACAATTGAATAATAGAATAGAATGAATCTTGTTTACCTGTGGTTCTGAGACACGTATTGAATGAAATGAAGTAAAATATGTATTCTTTAAGAAAATCAACTATTGGACTATGTCCGGCCTGAAAAGTCTTTTCGGAGCATAAAAAGTGTAAATGCATCTCACGGCAGTAAAGTGATAGAAAAGTCACAATTGAATAATAGAATAGCATGAATCTTGTTTACCTGTGTTCTGAGACACGTATTGAATGAAATGAAGTAAAATATGTATTCTTTAAGAAAATCAACTATTGGACTATGTCCGGCCTGAAAAGTCTTTTCGGAGCATAAAAAGTGTAAATGCATCTCACGGCAGTAAAGTGATAGAAAAGTCACAATTGAATAATAGAATAGCATGAATCTTGTTTACCTGTGTTCTGAGACACGTATTGAATGAAATGAAGTAAAATATGTATTCTTTAAGAAAATCAACTATTGGACTATGTCCGGCCTGAAAGGTCTTTTCGGAGCATAAAAAGTGTAAATGCATCTCACGGCAGTAAAGTGATAGAAAAGTCACAATTGAATAATAGAATAGCATGAATCTTGTTTACCTGTGTTCTGAGACACGTATTGAATGAAATGAAGTAAAATATGTATTCTTTAAGAAAATCAACTATTGGACTATGTCCGGCCTGAAAAGTCTTTTCGGAGCATAAAAAGTGTAAATGCATCTCACGGCAGTAAAGTGATAGAAAAGTCACAATTGAATAATAGAATAGCATGAATCTTGTTTACCTGTGTTCTGAGACACGTATTGAATGAAATGAAGTAAAATATGTATTCTTTAAGAAAATCCACTATTGTACTTTTAACAGCCTGAAAAGTCTTTTGGAGCATAAAAAGTGTAAATGCATCCAAATGCAGTAAAGTGATAGAAAAATCACAATTGAATAATAGAATAGCATGAATCTTGTTTACCTGTGTTCTGAGACACGTTTTGAATGAAATGAAGTAAAATATGTATTCTTTAAGAAAATCAACTATTGTACTTTTAACAGCCTGAAAAGTCTTTTCGGATCATAAAAAGTGTAAATGCATCTCATGGCAGTAAAGTGATAGAAAAGTCACAATTGAATAATAGAATAGCATGAATCTTGTTTACATGTGGTTCTGAGACACGTATTGAATGAAATCAAGTAAACTATGTATTCTTTAAGAAAATCCACTATTGTACTTTTAACAGCCTGAAAAGTCTTTTCGGAGCATAAAAAGTGTAAATGCATCTCACGGCAGTAAAGTGATAGAAAAGTCACAATTGAATAATAGAATAGCATGAATCTTGTTTACCTGTGTTTCTGAGACACGTATTGAATAAAATTAGGTAAACTATGTATTCTTTAAGAAAATCAACTATTGGACTATGTCCGGCCTGAAAAGTCTTTTCGGAGCATAAAAAGTGTAAATGCATCTCACGGCAGTAAAGTGATAGAAAAGTCACAATTGAATAATAGAATAGCATGAATCTTGTTTACCTGTGGTTCTGAGACACGTATTGAATGAAATGAAGTAAAATATGTATTCTTTAACAAAATACACTATTGTACTTTTAACAGCCTGAAAAGTCTTTTCGGAGCATAAAAAGTGTAAATGCATCCAAAGGCAGTAAAGTGATAGAAAAATCACAATTGAATAATAGAATAGCATGAATCTTGTTTACCTGTGGTTCTGAGACACGTATTGAATGAAATGAAGTAAAATATGTATTCTTTAAGAAAATCCACTATTGTACTTTTAACAGCCTGAAAAGTCTTTTCGGAGCATAAAAAGTGTAAATGCATCTCACGGCAGTAAAGTGATAGAAAAGTCACAATTGAATAATAGAATAGAATGAATCTTGTTTACCTGTGGTTCTGAGACACGTATTGAATGAAATGAAGTAAAATATGTATTCTTTAAGAAAATCAACTATTGGACTATGTCCGGCCTGAAAAGTCTTTTCGGAGCATAAAAAGTGTAAATGCATCTCACGGCAGTAAAGTGATAGAAAAGTCACAATTGAATAATAGAATAGCATGAATCTTGTTTACCTGTGTTCTGAGACACGTATTGAATGAAATGAAGTAAAATATGTATTCTTTAAGAAAATCAACTATTGGACTATGTCCGGCCTGAAAAGTCTTTTCGGAGCATAAAAAGTGTAAATGCATCTCACGGCAGTAAAGTGATAGAAAAGTCACAATTGAATAATAGAATAGCATGAATCTTGTTTACCTGTGGTTCTGAGACAAGTATTGAATGAAATGAAGTAAAATATGTATTCTTTAAGAAAATCCACTATTGTACTTTTAACAGCCTGAAAAGTCTTTTCGGAGCATAAAAAGTGTAAATGCATCCAAAGGCAGTAAAGTGATAGAAAATTCACAATTGAATAATAGAATAGCATGAATCTTGTTTACCTGTGGTTCTGAGACACGTATTGAATGAAATTAGTTAAACTATATTCTTTAAGAAAATCCACTGTTGTACTTTTAACAGCCTGAAAAGTCTTTTCGGAGCATAAAAAGTGTAAATGCATCAAACGGGAGTAAAGTGATAGAAAAGTCACAATTGAATAATAGAATAGCATGAATCTTGTTTACCTGTGTTTCTGAGACACGTATTGAATAAAATTAGGTAAACTATGTATTCTTTAAGAAAATCAACTATTGGACTATATCCGGCCTGAAAAGTCTTTTCAGAGCATAAAAAGTGTAAATGCATCTCACGGCAGTAAAGTGATAGAAAAGTCACAATTGAATAATAGAATAGCATGAATCTTGTTTACCTGTGTTCTGAGACACGTATTGAATGAAATGAAGTAAAATATGTATTCTTTAAGAAAATCAACTATTGGACTATGTCCGGCCTGAAAAGTCTTTTCGGAGCATAAAAAGTGTAAATGCATCTCACGGCAGTAAAGTGATAGAAAAGTCACAATTGAATAATAGAATAGCATGAATCTTGTTTACCTGTGTTTCTGAGACACGTATTGAATAAAATTAGGTAAACTATGTATTCTTTAAGAAAATCAACTATTGGACTATGTCCGGCCTGAAAAGTCTTTTCCGAGCATAAAAAGTTTAAATGCATCACGTCATTTGATCATCATCAAATGCACAAGAAAATCCACTGTTGTACTTTTAACAGCCTGAAACGTCTTTTTGGAGCATGAAAGTGTAAATGCAGAAAAGTGATAGAAAAGTCACAATTGAATAATAGAATAGCATGAATCTTGTTTACCTGTGGTTCTGAGACACGTATTGAATAAAATTAGGTAAACTATGTATTCTTTAAGAAAATCCACTATTGGACTATGTCCGGCCTGAAACGTCTTTTCGGAGTATAAAAAGTGTAAATGCATCCAAAGGCAGTAAAGTGATAGAAAAATCACAATTGAATAATAGAATAGCATGAATCTTGTTTACCTGTGGTTCTGAGACACGTATTGAATGAAATTATGTAAACTATGTATTCTTTAAGAAAACCACAACTTGACTATGTCCGGCCTGAAAAGTCTTTTCGGAGCATAAAAAGTGTAAATGCATCCAAAGGCAGTAAAGTGATAGAAAAGTCACAATTGAATAATAGAATAGCATGAATCTTGTTTACTTGTGGTTCTGAGACACATATTGAATGAAATTAAGTAAAATATGTATTCTTTAACCCTCCCGTTGTCCCGAGGTCAAAATGACCCAGGTCCGCTTATACACATACACATCTCTCGCTTTATGCCCCGGGTCAAAATGACCCACGTGTGTGTGGTTTCTTTCCCCCCAACACTGCCCTTATCTCGGGGTCAAGATGACCCACGTACACTTATACCCGGGTCAAAACGACCCACGTCCGTTTTGTGTTTTATCCCCCAACCCTGCCCTTATCCCGGGGTCGAAAGACCCACGTCCGCTTATACAGATACATATCTCTCACTCTATCGCCCGGGTCAAAATGACCCACGTCCGTTTTGTGTTTTCTCCCCCCCAACCCTCCCGTTGTCCCGAGGACAAAACGACCCACGTCCGTGTGTGTTTCTCTCCCCCAACCCTGCCCTTATCCCGGGGTCGAAACGACCCACGTCCGTGAGTGTTTCTCTCCCTCAACCCTGCCCTTATCCCGGGGTCGAAATGACCCATGTCCGCTTATAAACGTCTCTCGCCTCATCACCGGGGTCAAAACGACCCACGCCCGTGTGTGTCTCTCCGTAAAATTTAATTACAAAAAATATATAAAAAAAACATTTCCATTAATTTTCAACAATGTTATGTCGCCGATCACGAATGTTACGAAACGCAAAAGCCTCGCACACATAAAAAAAAAATAGTATAAACATAAAAAGAAACGATCACAGGACACGTGCAGTTGTATTATTCGAAACGTTTGATTCGTTTATTTATTCATTTTTATTTAGCATAAAAAGTGTAAATGCATCCAAAGGCAGTAAAGTGATAGAAAAATCACAATTGAATAATAGAATAGCATGAATATTGTTTACCTGTGGTTCTGAGACACGTATTGAATGAAATCAAGTAAACTATGTATTCTTTAAGAAAACCACAACTTGACTATGTCCGGCCTGAAACGTCTTTTCGGAGCATAAAAAGTTTAAATGCATCACGTCATTTGATCATCATCAAATGCACAAGAAAATCCACTGTTGTACTTTTAACAGCCTGAAACGTCTTTTTGGAGCATGAAAGTGTAAATGCAGAAAAGTGATAGAAAAGTCACAATTGAATAATAGAATAGCATGAATCTTGTTTACCTGTGGTTCTGAGACACATATTGAATAAAATTAGGTAAACTATGTATTCTTTAAGAAAATCCACTATTGGACTATGTCCGGCCTGAAACGTCTTTTCGGAGTATAAAAAGTGTAAATGCAGTAAAGTGATAGAAAAATCACAATTGAATAATAGAATAGCATGAATCTTGTTTACCTGTGGTTCTGAGACACGTATTGAATGAAATCAAGTAAACTATGTATTCTTTAAGAAAATCAACTATTGGACTATGTCCGGCCTGAAAAGTCTTTTCGGAGCATACAAAGTGTAAATGCATCTAACGGCAGTAAAGTGAGAGAAAATTAAAAATGGAATAATACAATTGTATGAATCTTTACCTGTGGTTCTGAGACACGTATTGAATAAAATTAGGTAAACTATGTATTCTTTAAGAAAATCCACTATTGGACTATGTCCGGCCTGAAAAGTCTTTTCGGAGCATAAAAAGTGTAAATGCTTCCAAAGGCAGTAAAGTGATAGAAATTTAACTATTGAATAATAGAATAGCATGAATCTTGTTTACCTGTGTTTCTGAGACACGTATTGAATAAAATTAGGTAAACTATGTATTCTTTAAGAAAATCAACTATTGGACTATATCCGGCCTGAAAAGTCTTTTCAGAGCATAAAAAGTGTAAATGCATCTCACGGCAGTAAAGTGATAGAAAAGTCACAATTGAATAATAGAATAGCATGAATCTTGTTTACCTGTGTTCTGAGACACGTATTGAATGAAATGAAGTAAAATATGTATTCTTTAAGAAAATCAACTATTGGACTATGTCCGGCCTGAAAGGTCTTTTCGGAGCATAAAAAGTGTAAATGCATCTCACGGCAGTAAAGTGATAGAAAAGTCACAATTGAATAATAGAATAGCATGAATCTTGTTTACCTGTGTTCTGAGACACGTATTGAATGAAATGAAGTAAAATATGTATTCTTTAAGAAAATCCACTATTGTACTTTTAACAGCCTGAAAAGTCTTTTCGGAGCATAAAAAGTGTAAATGCATCTCACGGCAGTAAAGTGATAGAAAAGTCACAATTGAATAATAGAATAGAATGAATCTTGTTTACCTGTGGTTCTGAGACACGTATTGAATGAAATGAAGTAAAATATGTATTCTTTAAGAAAATCAACTATTGGACTATGTCCGGCCTGAAAAGTCTTTTCGGAGCATAAAAAGTGTAAATGCATCTCACGGCAGTAAAGTGATAGAAAAGTCACAATTGAATAATAGAATAGCATGAATCTTGTTTACCTGTGTTCTGAGACACGTATTGAATGAAATGAAGTAAAATATGTATTCTTTAAGAAAATCAACTATTGGACTATGTCCGGCCTGAAAAGTCTTTTCGGAGCATAAAAAGTGTAAATGCATCTCACGGCAGTAAAGTGATAGAAAAGTCACAATTGAATAATAGAATAGAATGAATCTTGTTTACCTGTGGTTCTGAGACACGTATTGAATGAAATGAAGTAAAATATGTATTCTTTAAGAAAATCAACTATTGGACTATGTCCGGCCTGAAAAGTCTTTTCGGAGCATAAAAAGTGTAAATGCATCTCACGGCAGTAAAGTGATAGAAAAGTCACAATTGAATAATAGAATAGCATGAATCTTGTTTACCTGTGTTCTGAGACACGTATTGAATGAAATGAAGTAAAATATGTATTCTTTAAGAAAATCAACTATTGGACTATGTCCGGCCTGAAAAGTCTTTTCGGAGCATAAAAAGTGTAAATGCATCTCACGGCAGTAAAGTGATAGAAAAGTCACAATTGAATAATAGAATAGCATGAATCTTGTTTACCTGTGGTTCTGAGACAAGTATTGAATGAAATGAAGTAAAATATGTATTCTTTAAGAAAATCCACTATTGTACTTTTAACAGCCTGAAAAGTCTTTTCGGAGCATAAAAAGTGTAAATGCATCCAAAGGCAGTAAAGTGATAGAAAATTCACAATTGAATAATAGAATAGCATGAATCTTGTTTACCTGTGGTTCTGAGACACGTATTGAATGAAATTAGTTAAACTATATTCTTTAAGAAAATCCACTGTTGTACTTTTAACAGCCTGAAAAGTCTTTTCGGAGCATAAAAAGTGTAAATGCATCAAACGGGAGTAAAGTGATAGAAAAGTCACAATTGAATAATAGAATAGCATGAATCTTGTTTACCTGTGTTTCTGAGACACGTATTGAATAAAATTAGGTAAACTATGTATTCTTTAAGAAAATCAACTATTGGACTATATCCGGCCTGAAAAGTCTTTTCAGAGCATAAAAAGTGTAAATGCATCTCACGGCAGTAAAGTGATAGAAAAGTCACAATTGAATAATAGAATAGCATGAATCTTGTTTACCTGTGTTTCTGAGACACGTATTGAATAAAATTAGGTAAACTATGTATTCTTTAAGAAAATCAACTATTGGACTATGTCCGGCCTGAAAAGTCTTTTCCGAGCATAAAAAGTTTAAATGCATCACGTCATTTGATCATCATCAAATGCACAAGAAAATCCACTGTTGTACTTTTAACAGCCTGAAACGTCTTTTTGGAGCATGAAAGTGTAAATGCAGAAAAGTGATAGAAAAGTCACAATTGAATAATAGAATAGCATGAATCTTGTTTACCTGTGGTTCTGAGACACGTATTGAATAAAATTAGGTAAACTATGTATTCTTTAAGAAAATCCACTATTGGACTATGTCCGGCCTGAAACGTCTTTTCGGAGTATAAAAAGTGTAAATGCATCCAAAGGCAGTAAAGTGATAGAAAAATCACAATTGAATAATAGAATAGCATGAATCTTGTTTACCTGTGGTTCTGAGACACGTATTGAATGAAATTATGTAAACTATGTATTCTTTAAGAAAACCACAACTTGACTATGTCCGGCCTGAAAAGTCTTTTCGGAGCATAAAAAGTGTAAATGCATCCAAAGGCAGTAAAGTGATAGAAAAGTCACAATTGAATAATAGAATAGCATGAATCTTGTTTACTTGTGGTTCTGAGACACATATTGAATGAAATTAAGTAAAATATGTATTCTTTAACCCTCCCGTTGTCCCGAGGTCAAAATGACCCAGGTCCGCTTATACACATACACATCTCTCGCTTTATGCCCCGGGTCAAAATGACCCACGTGTGTGTGGTTTCTTTCCCCCCAACACTGCCCTTATCTCGGGGTCAAGATGACCCACGTACACTTATACCCGGGTCAAAACGACCCACGTCCGTTTTGTGTTTTATCCCCCAACCCTGCCCTTATCCCGGGGTCGAAAGACCCACGTCCGCTTATACAGATACATATCTCTCACTCTATCGCCCGGGTCAAAATGACCCACGTCCGTTTTGTGTTTTCTCCCCCCCAACCCTCCCGTTGTCCCGAGGACAAAACGACCCACGTCCGTGTGTGTTTCTCTCCCCCAACCCTGCCCTTATCCCGGGGTCGAAACGACCCACGTCCGTGAGTGTTTCTCTCCCTCAACCCTGCCCTTATCCCGGGGTCGAAATGACCCATGTCCGCTTATAAACGTCTCTCGCCTCATCACCGGGGTCAAAACGACCCACGCCCGTGTGTGTCTCTCCGTAAAATTTAATTACAAAAAATATATAAAAAAAACATTTCCATTAATTTTCAACAATGTTATGTCGCCGATCACGAATGTTACGAAACGCAAAAGCCTCGCACACATAAAAAAAAAATAGTATAAACATAAAAAGAAACGATCACAGGACACGTGCAGTTGTATTATTCGAAACGTTTGATTCGTTTATTTATTCATTTTTATTTAGCATAAAAAGTGTAAATGCATCCAAAGGCAGTAAAGTGATAGAAAAATCACAATTGAATAATAGAATAGCATGAATATTGTTTACCTGTGGTTCTGAGACACGTATTGAATGAAATCAAGTAAACTATGTATTCTTTAAGAAAACCACAACTTGACTATGTCCGGCCTGAAACGTCTTTTCGGAGCATAAAAAGTTTAAATGCATCACGTCATTTGATCATCATCAAATGCACAAGAAAATCCACTGTTGTACTTTTAACAGCCTGAAACGTCTTTTTGGAGCATGAAAGTGTAAATGCAGAAAAGTGATAGAAAAGTCACAATTGAATAATAGAATAGCATGAATCTTGTTTACCTGTGGTTCTGAGACACATATTGAATAAAATTAGGTAAACTATGTATTCTTTAAGAAAATCCACTATTGGACTATGTCCGGCCTGAAACGTCTTTTCGGAGTATAAAAAGTGTAAATGCAGTAAAGTGATAGAAAAATCACAATTGAATAATAGAATAGCATGAATCTTGTTTACCTGTGGTTCTGAGACACGTATTGAATGAAATCAAGTAAACTATGTATTCTTTAAGAAAATCAACTATTGGACTATGTCCGGCCTGAAAAGTCTTTTCGGAGCATACAAAGTGTAAATGCATCTAACGGCAGTAAAGTGAGAGAAAATTAAAAATGGAATAATACAATTGTATGAATCTTTACCTGTGGTTCTGAGACACGTATTGAATAAAATTAGGTAAACTATGTATTCTTTAAGAAAATCCACTATTGGACTATGTCCGGCCTGAAAAGTCTTTTCGGAGCATAAAAAGTGTAAATGCTTCCAAAGGCAGTAAAGTGATAGAAATTTAACTATTGAATAATAGAATAGCATGAATCTTGTTTACCTGTGTTTCTGAGACACGTATTGAATAAAATTAGGTAAACTATGTATTCTTTAAGAAAATCAACTATTGGACTATATCCGGCCTGAAAAGTCTTTTCAGAGCATAAAAAGTGTAAATGCATCTCACGGCAGTAAAGTGATAGAAAAGTCACAATTGAATAATAGAATAGCATGAATCTTGTTTACCTGTGTTCTGAGACACGTATTGAATGAAATGAAGTAAAATATGTATTCTTTAAGAAAATCAACTATTGGACTATGTCCGGCCTGAAAGGTCTTTTCGGAGCATAAAAAGTGTAAATGCATCTCACGGCAGTAAAGTGATAGAAAAGTCACAATTGAATAATAGAATAGCATGAATCTTGTTTACCTGTGTTCTGAGACACGTATTGAATGAAATGAAGTAAAATATGTATTCTTTAAGAAAATCCACTATTGTACTTTTAACAGCCTGAAAAGTCTTTTCGGAGCATAAAAAGTGTAAATGCATCTCACGGCAGTAAAGTGATAGAAAAGTCACAATTGAATAATAGAATAGAATGAATCTTGTTTACCTGTGGTTCTGAGACACGTATTGAATGAAATGAAGTAAAATATGTATTCTTTAAGAAAATCAACTATTGGACTATGTCCGGCCTGAAAAGTCTTTTCGGAGCATAAAAAGTGTAAATGCATCTCACGGCAGTAAAGTGATAGAAAAGTCACAATTGAATAATAGAATAGCATGAATCTTGTTTACCTGTGTTCTGAGACACGTATTGAATGAAATGAAGTAAAATATGTATTCTTTAAGAAAATCAACTATTGGACTATGTCCGGCCTGAAAAGTCTTTTCGGAGCATAAAAAGTGTAAATGCATCTCACGGCAGTAAAGTGATAGAAAAGTCACAATTGAATAATAGAATAGCATGAATCTTGTTTACCTGTGTTCTGAGACACGTATTGAATGAAATGAAGTAAAATATGTATTCTTTAAGAAAATCAACTATTGGACTATGTCCGGCCTGAAAGGTCTTTTCGGAGCATAAAAAGTGTAAATGCATCTCACGGCAGTAAAGTGATAGAAAAGTCACAATTGAATAATAGAATAGCATGAATCTTGTTTACCTGTGTTCTGAGACACGTATTGAATGAAATGAAGTAAAATATGTATTCTTTAAGAAAATCAACTATTGGACTATGTCCGGCCTGAAAAGTCTTTTCGGAGCATAAAAAGTGTAAATGCATCTCACGGCAGTAAAGTGATAGAAAAGTCACAATTGAATAATAGAATAGCATGAATCTTGTTTACCTGTGTTCTGAGACACGTATTGAATGAAATGAAGTAAAATATGTATTCTTTAAGAAAATCCACTATTGTACTTTTAACAGCCTGAAAAGTCTTTTGGAGCATAAAAAGTGTAAATGCATCCAAATGCAGTAAAGTGATAGAAAAATCACAATTGAATAATAGAATAGCATGAATCTTGTTTACCTGTGTTCTGAGACACGTTTTGAATGAAATGAAGTAAAATATGTATTCTTTAAGAAAATCAACTATTGTACTTTTAACAGCCTGAAAAGTCTTTTCGGATCATAAAAAGTGTAAATGCATCTCATGGCAGTAAAGTGATAGAAAAGTCACAATTGAATAATAGAATAGCATGAATCTTGTTTACATGTGGTTCTGAGACACGTATTGAATGAAATCAAGTAAACTATGTATTCTTTAAGAAAATCCACTATTGTACTTTTAACAGCCTGAAAAGTCTTTTCGGAGCATAAAAAGTGTAAATGCATCTCACGGCAGTAAAGTGATAGAAAAGTCACAATTGAATAATAGAATAGCATGAATCTTGTTTACCTGTGTTTCTGAGACACGTATTGAATAAAATTAGGTAAACTATGTATTCTTTAAGAAAATCAACTATTGGACTATGTCCGGCCTGAAAAGTCTTTTCGGAGCATAAAAAGTGTAAATGCATCTCACGGCAGTAAAGTGATAGAAAAGTCACAATTGAATAATAGAATAGCATGAATCTTGTTTACCTGTGGTTCTGAGACACGTATTGAATGAAATGAAGTAAAATATGTATTCTTTAACAAAATACACTATTGTACTTTTAACAGCCTGAAAAGTCTTTTCGGAGCATAAAAAGTGTAAATGCATCCAAAGGCAGTAAAGTGATAGAAAAATCACAATTGAATAATAGAATAGCATGAATCTTGTTTACCTGTGGTTCTGAGACACGTATTGAATGAAATGAAGTAAAATATGTATTCTTTAAGAAAATCCACTATTGTACTTTTAACAGCCTGAAAAGTCTTTTCGGAGCATAAAAAGTGTAAATGCATCTCACGGCAGTAAAGTGATAGAAAAGTCACAATTGAATAATAGAATAGAATGAATCTTGTTTACCTGTGGTTCTGAGACACGTATTGAATGAAATGAAGTAAAATATGTATTCTTTAAGAAAATCAACTATTGGACTATGTCCGGCCTGAAAAGTCTTTTCGGAGCATAAAAAGTGTAAATGCATCTCACGGCAGTAAAGTGATAGAAAAGTCACAATTGAATAATAGAATAGCATGAATCTTGTTTACCTGTGTTCTGAGACACGTATTGAATGAAATGAAGTAAAATATGTATTCTTTAAGAAAATCAACTATTGGACTATGTCCGGCCTGAAAAGTCTTTTCGGAGCATAAAAAGTGTAAATGCATCTCACGGCAGTAAAGTGATAGAAAAGTCACAATTGAATAATAGAATAGCATGAATCTTGTTTACCTGTGGTTCTGAGACACGTATTGAATGAAATTAGTTAAACTATATTCTTTAAGAAAATCCACTGTTGTACTTTTAACAGCCTGAAAAGTCTTTTCGGAGCATAAAAAGTGTAAATGCATCAAACGGGAGTAAAGTGATAGAAAAGTCACAATTGAATAATAGAATAGCATGAATCTTGTTTACCTGTGTTTCTGAGACACGTATTGAATAAAATTAGGTAAACTATGTATTCTTTAAGAAAATCAACTATTGGACTATATCCGGCCTGAAAAGTCTTTTCAGAGCATAAAAAGTGTAAATGCATCTCACGGCAGTAAAGTGATAGAAAAGTCACAATTGAATAATAGAATAGCATGAATCTTGTTTACCTGTGTTCTGAGACACGTATTGAATGAAATGAAGTAAAATATGTATTCTTTAAGAAAATCAACTATTGGACTATGTCCGGCCTGAAAAGTCTTTTCGGAGCATAAAAAGTGTAAATGCATCTCACGGCAGTAAAGTGATAGAAAAGTCACAATTGAATAATAGAATAGCATGAATCTTGTTTACCTGTGTTTCTGAGACACGTATTGAATAAAATTAGGTAAACTATGTATTCTTTAAGAAAATCAACTATTGGACTATGTCCGGCCTGAAAAGTCTTTTCCGAGCATAAAAAGTTTAAATGCATCACGTCATTTGATCATCATCAAATGCACAAGAAAATCCACTGTTGTACTTTTAACAGCCTGAAACGTCTTTTTGGAGCATGAAAGTGTAAATGCAGAAAAGTGATAGAAAAGTCACAATTGAATAATAGAATAGCATGAATCTTGTTTACCTGTGGTTCTGAGACACGTATTGAATAAAATTAGGTAAACTATGTATTCTTTAAGAAAATCCACTATTGGACTATGTCCGGCCTGAAACGTCTTTTCGGAGTATAAAAAGTGTAAATGCATCCAAAGGCAGTAAAGTGATAGAAAAATCACAATTGAATAATAGAATAGCATGAATCTTGTTTACCTGTGGTTCTGAGACACGTATTGAATGAAATTATGTAAACTATGTATTCTTTAAGAAAACCACAACTTGACTATGTCCGGCCTGAAAAGTCTTTTCGGAGCATAAAAAGTGTAAATGCATCCAAAGGCAGTAAAGTGATAGAAAAGTCACAATTGAATAATAGAATAGCATGAATCTTGTTTACTTGTGGTTCTGAGACACATATTGAATGAAATTAAGTAAAATATGTATTCTTTAACCCTCCCGTTGTCCCGAGGTCAAAATGACCCAGGTCCGCTTATACACATACACATCTCTCGCTTTATGCCCCGGGTCAAAATGACCCACGTGTGTGTGGTTTCTTTCCCCCCAACACTGCCCTTATCTCGGGGTCAAGATGACCCACGTACACTTATACCCGGGTCAAAACGACCCACGTCCGTTTTGTGTTTTATCCCCCAACCCTGCCCTTATCCCGGGGTCGAAAGACCCACGTCCGCTTATACAGATACATATCTCTCACTCTATCGCCCGGGTCAAAATGACCCACGTCCGTTTTGTGTTTTCTCCCCCCCAACCCTCCCGTTGTCCCGAGGACAAAACGACCCACGTCCGTGTGTGTTTCTCTCCCCCAACCCTGCCCTTATCCCGGGGTCGAAACGACCCACGTCCGTGAGTGTTTCTCTCCCTCAACCCTGCCCTTATCCCGGGGTCGAAATGACCCATGTCCGCTTATAAACGTCTCTCGCCTCATCACCGGGGTCAAAACGACCCACGCCCGTGTGTGTCTCTCCGTAAAATTTAATTACAAAAAATATATAAAAAAAACATTTCCATTAATTTTCAACAATGTTATGTCGCCGATCACGAATGTTACGAAACGCAAAAGCCTCGCACACATAAAAAAAAAATAGTATAAACATAAAAAGAAACGATCACAGGACACGTGCAGTTGTATTATTCGAAACGTTTGATTCGTTTATTTATTCATTTTTATTTAGCATAAAAAGTGTAAATGCATCCAAAGGCAGTAAAGTGATAGAAAAATCACAATTGAATAATAGAATAGCATGAATATTGTTTACCTGTGGTTCTGAGACACGTATTGAATGAAATCAAGTAAACTATGTATTCTTTAAGAAAACCACAACTTGACTATGTCCGGCCTGAAACGTCTTTTCGGAGCATAAAAAGTTTAAATGCATCACGTCATTTGATCATCATCAAATGCACAAGAAAATCCACTGTTGTACTTTTAACAGCCTGAAACGTCTTTTTGGAGCATGAAAGTGTAAATGCAGAAAAGTGATAGAAAAGTCACAATTGAATAATAGAATAGCATGAATCTTGTTTACCTGTGGTTCTGAGACACATATTGAATAAAATTAGGTAAACTATGTATTCTTTAAGAAAATCCACTATTGGACTATGTCCGGCCTGAAACGTCTTTTCGGAGTATAAAAAGTGTAAATGCAGTAAAGTGATAGAAAAATCACAATTGAATAATAGAATAGCATGAATCTTGTTTACCTGTGGTTCTGAGACACGTATTGAATGAAATCAAGTAAACTATGTATTCTTTAAGAAAATCAACTATTGGACTATGTCCGGCCTGAAAAGTCTTTTCGGAGCATACAAAGTGTAAATGCATCTAACGGCAGTAAAGTGAGAGAAAATTAAAAATGGAATAATACAATTGTATGAATCTTTACCTGTGGTTCTGAGACACGTATTGAATAAAATTAGGTAAACTATGTATTCTTTAAGAAAATCCACTATTGGACTATGTCCGGCCTGAAAAGTCTTTTCGGAGCATAAAAAGTGTAAATGCTTCCAAAGGCAGTAAAGTGATAGAAATTTAACTATTGAATAATAGAATAGCATGAATGTTGTTTACCTGTGGTTCTGAGACACATATTGAATTAAATCAAGTAAACTATGTATTCTTTAAGAAAATCCAATGTTGTACTTTTAACAGCCTGAACCGTCTTTTTGGAGCATAAAAAGTGTAAATGCATCTGAAGGCAGTAAAGTGATAGAAAAGTCACAATTGAATAATAGAATAGCATGAATCTTGTTTACTTGTGGTTCTGAGACACATATTGAATGAAATTAAGTAAACTATGTATTCTTTAACCCTCCCGTTGTCCCGAGGTCAAAATGACCCAGGTCCGCTTATACACATACACATCTCTCGCTTTATGCCCCGGGTCAAAATGACCCACGTGTGTGTGGTTTCTTTCCCCCCAACCCTCCCGTTGTCCCGGGGTCAAGATGACCCACGTACGCTTATCCCTCTTGTTGTCCCGAGGTCAAAATGACCCACGTACGCTTATACACACACACACATACATATCTCTCGCCTCATCCTCGGGGTCAATATGACCCAGGTCCGCTTATACACATACACATCTCTCGCTTTATGCCCCGGGTCAAAATGACCCACGTGTGTGTGGTTTCTTTCCCCCCAACACTGCCCTTATCTCGGGGTCAAGATGACCCACGTACACTTATACCCGGGTCAAAACGACCCACGTCCGTTTTGTGTTTTATCCCCCAACCCTGCCCTTATCCCGGGGTCGAAATGACCCACGTCCGCTAATACAGATACATATCTCTCACTCTATCGCCCGGGTCAAAATGACCCACGTCCGTTTTGTGTTTTCTCCCCCCAACCCTCCCGTTGTCCAGGGGTCAAAATGACCCACGTCCGTTTTGTGTTTTCTCCCCCAACCCCAGGCCCTTATCCCGGGGTCAAAATGACCCACGTCCGCTTATACAGATACATATCTCTCCCTCTATCCCCCGGGTCAAAATGACCCACGTCCGTTTTGTGTTTTCTCCCCCAACCCCAGGCCCTTATCCCGGGGTCAAAATGACCCACGTCCGTGTGTGTTTCTCTCCCCCCAACACTGCCCTTATCTCGGGGTCAAGATGACCCAGGTACGCTTATACAGATAGATATCTCCCGGGGTCGAAACGACCCACGTCCGCTTATACAGATACATATCTCTCCCTCTATCCCCCGGGTCAAAATGACCCACGTCCGTTTTGTGTTTTCTCCCCCCAACCCTCCCGTTGTCCCGGGGTAAAAATGACCCACGTCCGTTTTGTGTTTTCTCCCCCAACCCCAGGCCCTTATCCCCGGGTCAAAATGACCCACGTCCGTGTGTGTTTCTCTCCCCCCAACACTGCCCTTATCTCGGGGTCAAGATGACCCAGGTACGCTTATACAGATAGATATCTCCCGGGGTCGAAACGACCCACGTCCGCTTATACAGATACATATCTCTCCCTCTATCCCCCGGGTCAAAATGACCCACGTCCGTTTTGTGTTTTCTCCCCCCCAACCCTCCCGTTGTCCCGAGGACAAAACGACCCACGTCCGTGTGTGTTTCTCTCCCCCAACCCTGCCCTTATCCCGGGGTCGAAACGACCCACGTCCGTGAGTGTTTCTCTCCCTCAACCCTGCCCTTATCCCGGGGTCGAAATGACCCATGTCCGCTTATAAACGTCTCTCGCCTCATCCCCGGGGTCAAAACGACCCACGCCCGTGTGTGTCTCTCCGTAAAATTTAATTACAAAAAATATATAAAAAAAACATTTCCATTAATTTTCAACAATGTTATGTCGCCGATCATGAAGGTTACAAAACGCAAAAGCCTCGCACACATAAAAAAAAAATAGTATAAACATAAAAAGAAATGATCACAGGACACGTGCAGTTGTATTATTCGAAACGTTTGATTCGTTTATTTATTCATTTTTATTTAGGCGTCCAGCTCCAGCGTTACAAGCAACGACACACATTTTCCGACACGGGGGTCAGGGATCGAAATGCAGGCGGCTGAGAGTATACCGGAGCCCGTCCGCCAGCTCCTCGGTTCTCCGGCGACACTGCCAGCCGTGCTTCCCGGGCGAGCACCCGCACACGTAACACCACCGACACGCATCCAGCGTCACTTAAATCTCATCCGTCAGCGGCACCAACGCGGCGGGGAGATTCCAAGCGGCCGGGGCCGGGGCCCCGATCGCGTTCGTATGCGCGACGAACCCTCTGCGGAATCTCTCTCGCCCGATCTCGATCTTCAGACGCCTCGAGGTACGCGCACCCTCCCTGGGCGTGGTAAGCGTGCTGATTCAGAAACGTGTCGCCCGGCTTCCAGGCAGAAATTTCCAGGCGGCACTCGGACCATCGGTGAGCGTCACCTCCGAGGGGTCCGACGCGCTCCATGGAGCCCGGCTCGCCCAACCACGCGAACCGACCCCATTTCGAACCCGAGCCCGTGGGGGTATCGGGGGTATCGAGTTCACAAGTCACAAACAACTATCACTAACACTATCGTCGGTACCCCCTCCGGGGCGTTGAGATATCTTTGGCACCCGGCGTCCAGTCGTGTGCTGCTGCCGGTGGTGGTGCTGATGCCGTATTCCGTGCCACAATGTCACTCAAACGCTTTCACACGTACTCCAGACTGCTACGCTTCGACGACCGCGAGACGAGAGGGGCGAGGCGCGCTACCGACAAACTGGCGGCCGTGAGAGAGGTCTGGGACGCGTGGGTGGAGCGGCTGCCGCGCCTCTACAACCCGGGGCCCAAAGTGACGGTGGACGAGCAACTGGTTCCGTTCAGAGGTACTCGGCTGGCTCTGTTTTTTGTGATGATGATGATGATGATGATGATGATGATGATGATGATGATGATGATGATGATGATGATGATGATGATGATGATGATGATGATGATGATGATGATGATGATAATAATACAGACGACGATAGTAATAATATACGACAATGCTCGCAAACTCTCTCTCCTCACCTGCTCTTCTCTCCTATCCTCCCCTGCTCTCCTCTCGTCCTACTCATCGTGTCCCCCCTCCTCTCGTATCCTCTCCGCGCTCTCCCCTTTCCTCTCTCCTCTCCTCGAAACATCAAGGCCGTTGTCCTTTCCGGCAGTACATGCCCAGCAAGCCTGCGAAATACGGGATCAAGTCGTGGGTTGCCTGTGACGCCAGATCCAGCTACGCTTGGAAGATGCAAGTCTACACCGGAAAGCCGAGCGACGGAAGGCCGGAGAGGAACCTGGGGATGCGGGTCGTGCTCGACGTCACGGAGGGACTGAGGGGGCGCAACGTCACGTGCGACAACTTCTTCACCTTGTACGAACTCGCGCGGCGGCTCCTGCTCAGGGACAACACCGTGGTCGGCACGGTTCGAAAGAACAAGCCCGAGCTCCCGCTGGCGCTGCTCGCGTCCGAGCGGAGAGACGTCTTCTCGTCAAAGTTTGCCTTCACGTCCGCCGCCACGCTCGTGTCCTACCTGCCGAGGAAGGGCAAGAACGTGGTGCTCATGAGCAGCTGGGAAAGGCGCTCGCGTCCCCGTTCATGGAGAGACGGGAGCGTCCGCCCCGCACGCCGGCCTCTGCTGCGGTCGTGAAAGCTGCGACCGAGAGGGCTAGAGCTCGCGACGGGCCCGAGGATCCGGCCGCCGCCGCAGACCCGGCCGCCGCCGCCGCTGCTGCCGCCGCCTCGACGCACGGGGCCGCGAGTAAGCGGAAGAGGTGTCAGATCTGCCCGCCGAAGAAGGACTGTAAAACGCACACCGTGTGCAGCGGTTGCAACAAGTACATCTGCAAGGGCTGCGCGCTGCCGTACTGCCCGGAGTGTGCGCCGTAATCGGCCGAGGTTTAGGGCCTTGCGTTGCGTTTGGGAAAAAGAAAAAAGACAAACAAAGCTGTTGTTTTCTGTCGTCGCTGTTGGTGTTCACGTGGATTGGATTCAAAGCGAGATGTCGTCTCCGCGTTGTCTGGACGAGACCCCAACCGGACGTGTTCTGGATGTGCCTGCAGGCCGTATACCTAACGACGCATCTGTGGATGCGCCCCGGCCCGATATACGGCAGACGGAGGGTCTCGCGGCCGGGAAGACCCCCGTCTCACAGATGGATGTATTAGACGGCGAAAACGCCAATGCACCCCCGGGATGGACCGCCCCGGCGTCTCCGTCTCGGTGGAGTTGCAGCCCGTCGCCGACCCCGACTACTCTACTGTTGTCGGCTGATACTAAGGAGGAGGAGGAGGACGACGACGACGACGACGAGGTCTCCAGAAACGAAGACCGTCCTTGGTCCGACACCGACGACGGACCTTGTGCGGGTGCAAACGTGTCACCGGCGTTCCTAACCGGTGTTCAAATCAGCGTGTTACATTTGTTGAACACCGTCCTGCGTCGATACACTGTAGAGGTGTGCGACGGGTGTCGGGTTAGTCACCCCAGTCAGAGGCGACATGCCTGTTTGTGGCCCGTGGAGGAGATTCACTTTCAACGGCTAATGAAACGGGTGTGGACCGACGGTTTCGTGCCTGCCGTATCTCTTTACCTGTCTATGAAAGGCGTCCGAGCCAGCTACGAGCAAATCCTGGGAGCCGCAACGCGGGTCCTGCACGACCTCAAAGCCGTTGACGATGTGATCTCCAGAATGTACGATCTCGTGATCACCGACAATAAGGTCAAACTCGAAGAGTTGGAAACGATTGAAAAACGCTGGGAATGTGTGTCCGAGTGAAGACGTTTTTTTTTGTGACCTGTTTGTTTGTGTCTATAGAGTGAATGTTTTTTTTTGTTTTTATTTCTTTCATTTTCTTTATATTATAAACGTATGGGGTTACCATTTGTTTGTCATTTTTAGGGCTGGGGATATGCTTTGTAAAACAGAGAGAAAACAAAATAAAATACCTCGTAACAAATGCAGTTGTGTTCATTTATACTTTGTCGCTGCTTGATCTCAAAGTCAGCTTTTGGGCAAAAAGCCAAGACGTGGCGAGTAACATTACATTTAATTTAGCTGCCGCTTTTATCCAAAGCGACTTACGATGAGTGCGTTCCACCGTGAGTACAAAACGAGAATCGGAACGAGAATCGAGAAAAGTATAATTTCTTCGATAAAATTCAACTACAAAGTGCCATCAATAGGAGCCATTTCTATGCTACTAAAGTGCTACGACGGTGCTACTTTCCTTATTCAAGGGATGGTCGAAAAAGATGTGTGTTTAGTTCACAGAGGATTTAAAAAAATAAAAAATAAAAATGGTACAAATCGAATGGTCTCCTCGCATAAAGATCTGGGCTGCCTGCGACGATGCCACTTCCTCACATGCTTGATTGAAACTTACAAGTCTACAAAGGGAAGCCTGATGGAGGAGCCATGACTCAGGGACTCTGTGGACACGACATCACGTGGGACCATTTTCTTTTTTACCTCGCGAGAAAAAAAGAGCTGGGACAGGAGCTCCTAAAGAGGAAGCTGACCGAGGTGTGAACGATATGGGGAAAAAATAATGTCTGAGCTCCAACCCCGACTGCTGACTACACAGAACAGGACTTGTCTTAACCCTCGTTCAGAGCTTTAATCAAGGGAACCACACATGGTACTCTTCCCCACAGCCTTCCTTTCAGAGATACCAGATGTAATTAGCCCTTTCACAACAGCAGCAGCCTGACATGCAGGCAGACAGTAGGACTTGTCTTAACCCCAGGCACGTGCACAGATAGACCCCTAGTGGTGCTCAAGCACCTGCCCTTTTGCCCTGAATGAGAAAAGTGCCCCTTCTACTGGAGCCCAATTTTTTCTTCATTCATCAGTATTTAAGAATAAAAATTACTCTCTCTGTCATCAATTCCCCCCAAATGTGTTTTGATATCTGACGGGGCATTTATTTGAGTTCTTGTGAGCCCCGACATGCTCCGCGGCGCTCACAAGCACCTGCCCCCCAAAAGTGTCTGTGCACGTGCCTGCTTAACCCCCTTTCAGAGCTTTATTTTTTTATGGGTAGACATAGAGACACAACACACTCCTCAAACAGGGGACTTCTCCTCTCATTCTAATAATGCAGGGTCACTCTCTCAACCCAGGGTGGGGGAGCTTAACTTGCTCGATTGTCTCCCGGAAAACGCCGACGTGTAGATCAGGGTCTCCCGAGCGTCTCGGTCCAGACCGCAGCCTTCTAGGTGGTCCACAGCCTGATCTGGGCCTGATTTAGGGTCGAAGCTGCACCAATGTTTGCAAGCAGAGAATGTCGATTAAACCGCTTCAGTTGTACTACACCGTTTCCGCCAAAAGAGGGAGTCCTTGCCTAAGGAATAAACTTCAAGTGACCGTGTATTTGCCAAAGGGCCAGTGTATGGTCTGATACTTTACTCTATTTGAATTGAAGGCAGGGAGTTCAATTTAATGCAATTCAATACATTTATAATACAGCAGAGCGAGCAAGTCAGTCATTTACTCCTCAGCTGATGTGCCTACTATTGCTGTGACGACTTGTAAACCTTGTACAATAAATGACCAGACTCTGACACCGGAGACTTTTTTTATTTTTTTTTATTTTCACTCATCGATGTTTGACACATATTATTTCACATGTTACAAAAACCTGGGAAACACCGCACGGTTCACCTTTCAATTGGCACGATGGCCGAGATCACGGGAACGTTCCCCGGGGCTCTGTACCAGTGTGCTGTGATACTGTGATCCGAGTAGAATACACACTGCAGCCTGCGCCTGGTCACTGAGCCTGTAAATATACAACAGTATTAGCCAAAAAACACATAGGAAATGCGTGGAGGAAAATGCAAATAGAAGTTGTTCAAGACAAGAATGTATTAGTTATTGCAATTCCTGGGTTCAGGAGGTCAGTGAAGGTCTCATGGGCTGGGTGGCTGTGGGGCCTGTCAATCAATGTGGCTACCTATGAGGGTGGGTGGGACACATGGGTGTGCCTGTGATTGGAGAGCGAGTGAGGGGGGATGTGGTGGTTGGTGTGTGTGCGGCTACGCTGTGGGAGTGAGTCTATGTCCGGGAGCGGAGTGTGAAGCATGTTCAGAGGTTTCCCACAGTTTGACAGTTGTTTTGGCGTAGGCTACGGCCGACAGTAGCCTGTGTGTTGTTCATCAATAAAGCACACTATAAGCAAAGACCACGTCTAGTAGCTTTCCTGACCCAGGGTCGCTACAATACAATTGACTTGATTTGTAGAAGCCTTATTTGTCATACACTCTCTGTCCACACACACACACACCACACCACACGCGCACACACACAAACACACGCGCACATACACACACACACACACGCACACCCACACACAATGGTGAAATTTATAACCTTTATGTGTCAGCTAATGCTAATATATAACGCTACAAGAGAGTTAACGATCCTTCCATACCAAGTGTCAACATAGCTTTATCATGACCTTTTGACACACACACACACACACACACACACACACACACACACACACACACACACACACACACACA